>JAUTXW010002030.1:0-391902 GCA_030620095.1 Kuschelorhynchus macadamiae
TTAAGATATAAGTTTTATAACGTCATTCGAAAGCTGAGTCAATTTTCTATGAATTCGCTTTAAGAAATTTCATTTGGATTAATAATAAGGGTGGGGGAAACAAATGTGTGTTGTCATATTTAAATCGCTATATCTTGTACACTCTGTAAATTTTAATGCACAAGGTGTCATATGAAAGATAATTTTACATCTCTTAATGGACTTCTGCAGTGATATAAATTAGTTTTAAAAAAAAGAAGTCAGATGGGCTATCAATGTGGTTAAGAGTTTTCTTGAAATTTTTTCTAAAATTTCAAATGAATCAAAATGTTTACCTTATAAATTATAAAAGTGAATTATAAAATCTACATTTTGGCGAAAACCGCATATCGAAATCTTTATTCGTTTCGGAGTTGTTGCTAAATAACTGGTGATAAAAGAAGCAAAAACAAAAAAATCGAGTTTTATGAAGTTAGTATCTGACAAATAAATGATATTATGGAATTAATTAAAGCATGTTAAAGGTTTACTTAATAACCAGATTAAAATCTTAATTGAACTAATTGTAAGCAATATGTCATGCCATGGCGTGTATTGCGTTTATTCTTATTTGCCTCCTTGTACTGTCAAGTAAGCCGTGAAAACAACAGACACATTGCGCCTCGTTGTCATGGCAATAAAAGCAGTAACTGTCATTTTGGTTTGTTTATTGTCTTGTGAAAGAAAGTTTACTTCTTGTTTCCGTTACTAAAGTAAAAATGCCGTTTACAAATGAAAGGCATTTGATATGTTAGTATTTTGAGTGCTTTCAAACGCAGCCAGAGCTTCAAGGGTATGTTTTGCATTTGCCCTAATGGACGCATCATTCCAGGCACGTGTTTACTCGTTTGGCAAGACGACTCAGAGAAACTGGCAGGTTCAACCAACTTCGACTCGAATAAGGCATGTGGAAATTAAATGAGACGAATATCATAAACGTTTTAGCTTATATCAATGTTGATCCACATGCTAGTATTCGCGAAATTTCTGGGACTGGGACTTTCAGTTGGCTCCATTCATAGAATTTTGATGAGTTGTAACATGCATCCATATTGTTTTTGCAGGCTTTTACTAGACTTGGATTTCGACAATCGCTTAAATTATTGTCATTGGCTTCTCAACATGATAAGGGAAGATCGCCGTTTTTTGGATAAAGTACTATGGACAGATGAAGCCTCATTTACCAGCAATGGTAGAGTAAACTTGCACAACATGCATTACTGGTGTGATAATAATCCTCATTGGATGCGTGAAGTCGACCATCAACATCGTTGGACAGTGAATGTATGGGCGGAATTGTTGAAGGAAAGATTATCGGGCCTTTTATCTTTGATAGGACTCTAAATGGTGAATTATACCTTCAATTTTTAATTAATGAGCTGCCACAGTTATTAGAAAACGTGACCCTCGCGACAAGAAGAAATTTGTGGTTTAACACGATGGATGTCCTGCCCATTTTTCAAACCAAGTGCGTCACTACCTTGACCAGCAGTTCCCTTTCCGGTGGATTGGAAGAGGAAGTTTATTTCTTTGGCCAGCCAGGTCACCGGACTTAACTTGTCTCAATTTTTATTTATGGGGAAGAATAAAAGATCTTGTTTACAAAACTCGACCAACAACGCGAGAAAATATGATCGAGAGAATTAGAACGGCTATAAACAGCATATCCGTGGCGGAAATTAAAACTGCTGTCTCGTCAACACAACAAAGGCTGTACCGCTGTATTCAGAATGATGGAAAACATTTTGAACATATCCCATAAATGCTAATTTTTCTGAAAATTTTGTTCTTGTTCTTGTTACTCGTTACCTGTTTCTTCGTATTTTTGCCACGAAGGTTTTTATCGTTACTCGTTATGTTATTCTGCTTTGTTATGGCCCGTTGGCCTTTAAACACGCTCCAAATTTTAATAGTCTGCTAAAGTTTGGACCAGTCCAAAGCCTGGATAAAGTGTGATGGAAGGCAAATAAAAATATTACTACTTACAATTAGTTCAATTAAGATTTTTTAATCTGGTTATTAAGTAAACCTTTAACATGCTTTAATTAATTCCATAATATCATTTATTTGTCAGATACTAACTTCATAAAACTCGATTTTTTTGTTTTTGCTTCTTTTATCACCAGTTATTTAGCAACAACTCTGAAACGAATAAAGATTTCGATATGCGGTTTTCGCCAAAATGTAGATTTTATAATTCACTTTTATAATTTATAAGGTAAAAGCATACCGATCCATTTGAAATTTTAGAAAAATTTCAAGAAAACTCTAACCACATTGGATAGCGCCATCTGACTTCTTTTTTTAAAACTAATTTATATCACTGTAGAAGTCCATTAAGAGATGTAAAAATTATCTTTCATATGACACCTTGTTCATTAAAATTGGTTAAGAAGTGTACAAGATATAGCGATTTAAATATGACAACACACATTTGTTTCCCCCACCCTTATTATTAACCCAATGAAAATTTGGCTTAAAGCGAATTCATAGAAAATTGACTCAGCTTTCCAATGACGTTATAAAACTTATATCTTAATTTAGTAATTTTGCTCAAATTTTAAATTTGTATTTTCATTTTGACAGTTGCGCCCCCTTACGGCCAATTTGCAAAGTTAAAAATATTTTTGGACGATTCCTCGTTGCCATTTTAGTCATGAATTTTTTTTTTCCAATTGGCTGCAGTCAAGGGTTCTTGAGATATAGATAGTGTACGCCCTTAACTGAACACCCTGTATATACCTATATATATGTATATATATATATATATATATATATATATATATATATATATATATATATATATATATATATATATATATATATATATATATATATATATATATATATATATATATATATATATATATATATATATATATATATATATATATATATATATATATATATATATATATATACAAATATATATATATATATATATATATATATATATATATATATATATATATATATATATATATATATATATATATATATATATATATATATATATATATATATATATATATATATATATATATATATATATATATATATATATATATATATATATATATATATATATATATATATATATATATATATATATATATATATATATATATATATATATATATATATATATATATATATATATATATATATATATATATATATATATATATATATATATATATATATATATATATATATATATATATATATATATATATATATATATATATATATATATATATATATATATATATATATATATATATATATATATATATATATATATATATATATATATATATATATATATATATATATATATGTATACATATATACATATATATATATATATATATATATATATATATATATATATACAGGGTGCCTCCGATTAAGTCGGCACCATTGCTAACTTCCTTATTATTGGAGATATGAGGTCGGTTAAATTAGCAAACTAGTAGCATTTTTTCTGCTGATTAAGATAGTGAAATCAGAAAAACAATTGAACATCGCGTCTTCGAGTTATTCCAAAAAATGTATATTTTTTCAATGGAACACCCTGTATATTTTTCGACATAACGTTAGCAAATCGTCCTAAGAATAAAAAAGTTCATATGCACTAATCGCCTAAACCTAATAACAACAAAGTTATAACGATATTTTTACTCACAGTCAAGTTGGCCATGAAATTCCAAATAAAAACAATATTACTTAATTGGTTAGAGTTAACTGTCACAGTAAATGAGCAAACACATCACCATCTTGTTCTATGCATTTTCGGACACATTTTAGCACATGCCTCGTCGCCTTTAAAATTGTCCTTCCATCAATAGACGCCATTATTCTCCTTATTTCAATTTTCAGTTCTTCCAAATTTGCATATTTCTTCTTATAAACTTCATTTTTCACGTAACCCCAAAAATAGAAATCAAGAGGAGTTATGTCTGGGGATCTAGGTGGCCAGCGAACTGGACCATTTGTGGCAATCCATTTGTCTCCAAATAATCTCTGCAACATCATTCTTACATCACCAAACTAATGAGGTGGGGCCCCATCTTGCTGGAAGTAAATTAGTTGTCGTGTAGCCAAATTGACGCCGTCCAAATATTCTTCTAACGCCCCAGAAATTATCAGGTCAACATATCTCCTTCCTGTCAAAGTACCCTCATAAAATACAGGTCCAAGTATTTCGCTTCCTCTCATACCACACCAAACATTGACACTAAATTGATGCTGAGGATTTCTGGGATCAGTGAGAAATAAATTTTCTTGCGACCAATAATGGACGTTTTTGCGATTGAACATACCTTTGTTGGAAAAATTGGATTCATCGCTCCAAATAATGTTCTTCAAAATGTCATTATTTCTTTCATAAACATGATGCAACCAATGGCAAAACGCAAGTCTTCTTTCATTATCACCAGGCAACAATGTTTGAATTGGCCGGTACTTATACGGAATAAACTTGTGCTTCTTTAAGATCCGCCATATTGTCACTAAACTAACACCGTAATCTCTTGCTAAATCCCTTGTTGAGTATTCTTTGTGTGCTTCAAAATAGGCTAATATGGTAATTTCAACGTCTTCGCTTATTATAAAAGGTTTTCTCTTCCTTGTCTTTTTAAAAACCTCCTCGTTACTTCTAAATTTTCTATAGAGAACTAAAAAATACCTCCTGTCCGGTAAATTACGAGTAGGGAATCTTCGGCGGTATTCTTGTATTGCCATAGTACTATTTTTCCTACACATAAGGTATGTTTCTAACATATCACATTTTTCAATATGCGTTAACAACATTTTAAAACAAGCTTTAGCAACTAAAACTGTAAATATATTATTTTTCTGCTACAACAAAACGCCCCTCATCTACAAACTGTCATTTATATCGCCAAGGCACCCAATCAATTGTTTTTATTTTTAATTTCTTGGCCAACTTGACTGTTAGTAAAATATCGTTATAACTTTGTTATTATTAGGTTTAGGCGATTAGTGCATATTTTATTCTTAGGACGATTTGCTAACGTTATGTCGAAAAATATACAGGGTGTTCCATTGAAAAAATATACATTTTTTGGAATAACTCGAAGACGCGATGTTCAATTGTTTTTCTGATTTCACTATCTTAATCAGCAGAAAAAATGCTACTAGTTTGCTAATTTAACCGACCTCATATCTCCAATAATAAGGAAGTTAGCAATGGTGCCGACTTAACCGGAGGCACCCTGTATAGGTATATATATATATATATATATATATATATATATATATATATATATATATATATATATATATATATATATATATATATATATATATATATATATATACATATATATACATATATATATATATATATATATATATATATATATATATATATATATATATATATATATATATATATATATATATATATATATATATATATATATATATATATATATATATATATATATATATATATATATATATATATATATATATATATATATATATATATATATATATATATATATATATATATATATATATATATATATATATATATATATATATATATATATATTCAAATAAATGAAATAACAATTTTTTAGTTTTATTCTTCTTCTTTTGCTATTCATACAATAGTATTTCCATATGACGTATTTCACACACTAAAATTGTTAAAATTAGAATAATATTTAAATTACCGTAGATATATAGACATTTTTAGTTTATAATATATTTTATTAGATATCTTAGGTGTTTATATGTTTCTCTAATGGAAAAATAATTCATTACTTTGTGTAAAAATAAAGATATAAGAGATTTTGGCATAGATAATTCAGATTTAAAAAATTAACTCCCAATTTGTGAGGCCTACTAGAAAAATAGATTAAAATTTCTTTAAATTGTTTTAATCATCAGTATCAAATTGCAATAAATATCAAGTGTTATATATATATTTGGGAAGCTAGAAATCAGCAGAAACCAAATATCAAAAAAGGGATGCAAGATCTTCAATTGCACCTCGTATCTCAAAAAGGGCTATAGAAAGATTTTGTTTGCGGCTTTTTTAGTTTTTCAAAAAGTAGCGCGAAACTTGCATCTCTTTATCTTCAGTAATAAGGAAGATAACCTCTAAAACCATCGAAATTTCGATATTCTGAGCGTGCTATGGAACTAAACACATAAGAAATATGAAAGCTTTAGGGTTAGGGCAGGTGATAAATTATAAAATAATACTCCGCAATGTTTTGCATTTTGTAGATTGCATCTGCGATATGTGAGATTAAGTCAAGAACATTCAGGACTGGGCTCTTGCCCTCCTAAAACTGAGTTGACTACTGCTAAATGTTTGACATATATTTTTCAAAGATTTTTATAAAATGTTGAGATAATGGGAAGTCTGGGTGGCCCCTTTTAAATGGTGGAATCACTACAGAATCTTTTAAAATATTTAGAAACATGTTTTCATTAAAACATTAGCTGTTTAAACCAAACACTTCACAACTATTCTTATTCTTAATACTATATATATTTTCTCGAACATCATTGAAACTCACTCTCTGGAAGAAATATATGACTCACATCTCTGCAGATGGATGAATGCGCTTTTATTTTATGTATGTATTGTGTATTATAGTTTATTAATGTTTTTAGTTGTGTTTGCTTTCTTAATGGCGGTGTCAGCAGCTGCCAGTGTTCATAGAATGGCTGGTGTATCATGGTATGTTTTTTAATTTTAACAGTTAATGTGTTTTTTAATCTAATTTCTTTATTTTTAGTTTACTTTTATCATTGTTAGCATTGTTTTATGTTAACCAGTATTCTCAAAAAGTATACGCACAAGCAGTTCCTCAGCCTGTTCCAGTAGGGAAGAAAAAGAAGAATAACTGAAAATCGAAAAGATCCTAATAATGTATCTTTAAGGGCATTGAGTAAAATGCTTTCCAGTAAGGTATTAGTTGTCCTAAAATGCACTTTGTGTATTGCATAATTGAATTTCAGGGATGTAAGTTTGTTATCTTTTTTTTTATTTTAGCAAGTAATTAAAAAAAACTCGAATTGAAAGAATCTAGATTGTGTAAGCATTCACTAATCACAGTGAGTTTTACAATAATTGTCAGAAAAAAACTATTTGTGAATATCATTATACAATAGTAATAAAACGAGAAGAATAACCATGCAACTTCCCAGTAATCTAGATCAAACTTTTTTGACAATCTGTTGTAAAGGAACTGTAAACCTAAACTCGTTTATAATGGCTTTAAAGTTATTTGTACTTGTGGATATTTTATTAAAAAAAACTCCAAATAATTTTTGTTTGATTTATTAACTAATGCATTATTTGGTATTGTGTATGTGAAAGTATTAAATGAAATGCAAGCAAAAAGTCTTAAGCCTGGAACTCCTCTAGAGATAAAGTCAACCATTTTGATTGTTTAGCTCTGCCAAAAGGTATTTACATAAATAACTTTTTAAACTTGAAGAAATTAGTCTTCATAAACGGACTGATCGTCGCACTGATAACTTAGCAGGAAAAATAGAAAAACAACTACTTCACTTCAATGAACGCTGTGTCAGATATGAAGTACATTTGCGGTCATTAAATCTTGCGCTGTAGGCTTGTCAATTTGTGACATTTCTATGAATTTTGGTAAATCTTATTATTACCTTGTTTTACCTTTAAAAAATTAAATTTTAAAATTCATACTAATTTTATTATGTCTACTTACTGTACCATTTTATAGTACTTAAATTACTTGTACTTGATAATTACTTTTTATCGAGTTTTATCTTTCTTATATATTTGTTTAATTTTATTGTTGGTTCTTTTTATGTTATATTAGGCTTTGTGTTTTATAGCTGTGTACAAATTTTATAGATTTTTCTTTTGTATTGTGATGGAAATTATTTTAATTGTAATTATTAATAACTTATAAACGTGAGTAATTGTACAGTGACACTAATAATTATTTGTTTAGACTTCTGTTGGGCATTGAAGATAATTCACTGATATTTTGTTCATGAAAATCTTTAAAATATAGAAAAAACTCATTGCTCTATTCATGCAAAGGTAAAGGCCATCTAAAAAGATTTTGGCGTACACCACGGCGACTTGAAAAAAAAACGACAATTTTTCAAATAACTTCATTTACAAAAAATAAAATAGAAACGCACATCTAATTAGTTTTTAAAGATCGGGTAATTGGTTCTTGTTTTATACCAATTCAAATTCAGACATAAAATATCAATATTCCTTAATTATTATTTCCTCGAGTTTATTTTCCAAAAGGAAAATAATGGCGCCCAAGATTTAAAGTCCGCACCAATTTGAAGCAGCCATTTTAGACATAAATATCAACATAATTTGCTTCACCGAACACTAGGTATGCCATCGAAAAACAGATGTCATGTGCCTACATGGTTACTCATACTCATACTCTTTATTCATGTTAATGTATAAATAATATCTAACATACCTCAATGAATGATAAATATAAAAAATGCAATAAATACATGCTAGAACATATAAAATTATTTTTTTTAAATACAAGTAAGATTTAAAATACCCTAAAGATTATACACATAGAAAATAACAGAAACATTGCAAGTACGAACTGTATGAAACGTTAAAATCTAAATGACAAATATTCATTAACAGAATAAAATGCGTTCTCTATTAGAATGGTTCTTATTTTACAATCAAATGCTCTATCAGGTAGGTCTTTTATATTATCAGGCAAAGCATTATAAAACCGAATTGCCCAATATCCCGGACCCGTTTAACACCTCTAGCCTCCAATATGTTGGAATCAAATCCTCCTTATGCCTGGTTTTGTAATTATGAATGTTCTTGTGGCTACTGTAGGATTCAACATTTTGTTTTAGGAACCTCAAATTTTCTAATATGTATTGAGAGGGAACTGTTAAAATTTTCAATGAGATATATGCCTGTCTGCAGTCATCTCTGTAATTAAGACCAGCCAAAATTCTAATAGCTTTACGTTGTAAGCTAAACACTCTATGCATTTCTGCAGAGTGTCCCCAAACTAAAATGGCATATGAAATATGTGAGTGAAATACTGAGAAATATGAAATTTTTAAAACCTTTTGAGATACACACTTAGAAAGATTTCTAAGGATAAATAGGTGTTTACTTAATTTCTTTGAAATGTTTATATGAGGGCCCCATTGTAACTTTGGGTTGAGATGAACTTCCAAAAATTTTACCTCATCTACATTATCATTCACATCTCCTAGATCTCTCATAGAAAATACTAATTGCTTGGTGTTTGTACTATTTAAAACCAGTTTATTTACTTGGAACCATTGCGCAGCCTTCTCCTGCAATGCTGAAGAATCACTAATCGCTCCATCAAGAATATCAGCAGTACATGCAATTGTGGTGTCGTCGGCAAACAGTGTATATTTAGGTGTTTGATCAATGTCAGGAAGATCACTAATGTACAGTAAAAATAGTATTGGGCCCAGCACAGAACCTTGAGGGACTCCGATATCGATAACACTCTCTGCCGACTTCACTCCAGCTACTCTCACAGCTTGTACTCTATATTTTAGGTATGACTCAATGAGTCTGACACTCCCACTGGAGAAGTTGTACCTACTGAGTTTTTCTATGAGGATCCCATGGTCGACACAATCGAAAGCCTTACTCAAATCACAAAAAAATACTAATGTGTATTGCAGCTTATGAAATTATTCAGCTATTTGTGAGACAAGATCGAAAATACCTAGGATTGTGTTTTTATTCCTTCTAAATCCAAATTGACAATCCGAGAAGCATTTATTATGTTCTATTTGTATGGACATACATTTCTCTATTATTTTTGAAATTATGGGTAGTAACGAAATTGGTCTATAGTTTTCTGGCTGTTGTTTATTCCCCTTTTTGAAAATAGGGCACACTAGAGCTTTCTTTAGAACTGATGGAAAACTGCTCTCTTTAAAACATAAATTGATTAGCTTAGTAAGGGGAGATATTATGAGATTTTTTATAGATTTTATTAATTTAACGCTTAAACCGTATATATCTCGACTATTTTTATTTTTAAGGCCATTTATCGTATCACGTGTCATGTTAAAGCTCATTTCAGAAAATAAAAATTCAGTGAGTGGGCTTGCACAAGTGATCATATCAACTGCACTTAAATTCAGATCTAGAGCTGGAATTTGTTTTATTAAATTATTTGCGATGTTGGAAAAATAATAGGGGATATATTATTTTTCTCTGGAGTTAACCTATTAATACCCCGATGGTAATTTATTATATTCCACAGATTTCATAAGATTATTTGAATTTTGAATAAAATTGTCGTTGGCCCTAATTTTAGCTTTGCGTATTTCAGCTTTATACTGTTTTCTAAATTTTGTACACATTTATTAGTATTTATGGTTATAAAATAGCAGACTCCTTATCCCTTAGTCAAACACGAGGTCACGGTATTGCAATTCTTTTAAAAGATTCACTAGATTTTTGTATCTGTCATAAAAGGGAAGTATGGTAATCGTGAAAAAATCACCCTCCGAGATTTTTCAGATTTTCACCTTTCAGGGTCCCTAGTTGCCGAAAAACATGTTTTCTCAATTCCGTCGGTCTGCCTGTTTGTTCGCGGCATAGCTAAAAAACTACTTACCCGATTAACGTCAAATTTTGCTCAAAAGTTAAGGGTCATATGGGGATGACATGGGAACACTGGTAAAAATACAGTATGGCGGAACAAAATGGCACCCTAATAAAATGTTAAAAAATATTACTAAAAAACTACTCATCCAATTTACCTCAAATTTTGCACAAAAATCAAGTGTAATATAGGGATGTACTGGTAAAATTTTGGTGAGGAGTAACTACATTAAATCGAGTTGAAATTTTACGTAAAAATCAAGTGTAAAACAGGTATGTTCCAGAAACATTGATCTTAACACAGTATAAAGTATTAATTCCTAGGTAAAATTATTAAAAGTGTTGTTTTTGTAGATGTATTAATTTACTTTCCACTAATTTTGAATACTGAACCAAAATAATGCCACCGTAACTGTTAACCACAATATGTTTGTGCTTGTTATTTAGGGGCAACTAGATGGGATTTAAAATATTCGTAATTATTAGTCAAAACTAGAACAGAGTTTAATACATGGTGTTAATCAAGTGATGTCACCCACTGCTGACGAAGATATTGCCCTTTTGAAAATAAAAAAAATATTATCCGAAAATCTATCGTTTTGGAGCTCGGAGTGTTTTTTTTAATGTATATACCTACTTTTTATTTCTTCTAAACGGTTTAAAATATAAATGTACAATTTTATAGATGTTTATTAAGCTCTATGCATTATTTTACGTGCAAATCTATTTTTTTAAATTTAAACACTGGCGGGGATATCAGCATAAACCTTATTTAAGCCTTAAAAATATTCGACACTACTGACTGGTTTAAAGCATCTTTTATCGCCATTGGAATTATAATATTCGTTATTCTTTGTATTTTTTACGGAAGAGTGCTGTTTAAGAATTAATAGCAACTTAGAATTTTGGTGTGCGCAATAATACAAACTATCCTTTGCTACAATTTTTAACTAAATTCCTTATAGGTTTAAAACCTAAATATTTGAAAACAATTTTTTTAACTAAAAAGAATTCGTTCGAGGCACTTATAAATTTATATTACCATACCAAGATTTTTTGTGTTTTGATATTAAATAGCATTTAGCACAGCCCCCTTGCAAATTTAATGCAAAACGTTATATTTATTATTTTTAAAATATAAGTATCAAAACATTTTGTCAATTCTTATAGTAATAACACAAATTAACCTCAATAGATGCGAAAACAAGCGAATGCGTCGGGAGTCGATCGTCAATATCGACACGCCTACTGAGTGGTGTAAATACACCAATTGTTTAGCATATATAAATAAAATTGTTAGTGTTATGTGTTGTTTAGTGCGTGCTCAAACTCGTTCTGTAATTTGTACGAGATAGTGCCAGTGCGTAGTTGTACGTTTCTGCTTTGAATACGCGTATAGGAATTTTTTGAAGTTTTGCATGACTTATAATTGCAGTTTTTACGTGTTGTTATTGTGTTTTGTTACATTTTTCTTTCAAATGGGATACAATTGTGTTTATTTATACTGCTTAGAAAAAAACCGGAGGAGGAAATAGTTTTTAGATTCCCAGAGGATCACTTAAGGTAAAGAAAAAAAATATTAGCAAGTATTAGGTATATTTGTCATATGTAATAGGAATAAGTTATTTTTAAATAAAAATGGATCACTTCAGGTAAAAAAAATGATTAGTAAGTATTAGGCATATTATATTTGCCTTAGTAATATTAATAACTTATTTTAAATAAAAATTGATTGCTTTGCTCTATTATTTCCACATCTATAAGAGATGGGGATTGGGGAAGTATACTATCGCCAAAAATTTTTTACGCTAAATTGTCTTAAAATGCTCAAAAGGGTAAAAAACAATTTCGGAAAAAAAAATTGTCTGTTAGCTTACGCGATAAATTTCCAAGGAATTGATGCTATCGAGTTGAAATTTTGGTACACAGGGAGTCCATAAGAGAACGGTTCGTATTTTTTTTGTGAGCAAAGTCGGTTGAAGGGAAGGGGTTAGTGATGTGCAATTGATACTTTTTACGATATCTGATAGAATCGGTGCTTTAATCTGGAGTATCTGATACTTTATATACTTTTATGATTAAGAGTAGGAGAGCTCGTTGATTACAATGTCAATTTCAATAAGTAAATGGGGGATTTTTTTGTGACCATTGTGAGTATCAAAAATGAATAATTGAATTAAATAAACGAAAAATAGATAATCAAAGTTATGTGATTGGTATATGTAGGTACACGTGTACCAAGAATTATATATTATTTATTCAGTCATATATAACATCATGAAAAATCATAAACCAAAAAATTACAATAAAGTTGGTAACAAAACATATAAAATTATCTAATTTTATCTACATAATTACTTCTACTTATTTAGGTAATAAAAATACAAATAATACATTTTTTAATACAAATTGAGATGGATTTAAAGTCTAGCAAATATCATTGGCATTTAAAAAAATGGTTCTCTGGCAGTTCTTGCTTTTAGCGTACTTCTGCGGTCAGAAATTATTTGTCCCGCTTTAGAAAAAATACATTCATTGGGAACGGAAGTAGTTTCAAAAAATGGACAAAAAATATTTCAATAGTTTTTTTTTGTATTTGTATTGTATTAAATTCATTTACAAATTATTTATTAAGATATATTATACGCAACAGTAATATAATACAAATCTTAAAAATAATTCAAATTTAATACTATTACATAATGCTCAATAGTATCTAAATATCTGATACTTTTCAAGAAAATATTTGTTACTACCGATATTTGAAAGTATCGAGTACAGAGTATCGAATACTAGTATTTTGCACACTACTAGAAGGGGTTTGAAAGGGAGGTTTAATTGGTAAAAAATAGTGATTCTTGATTCAATAAATGTTGATGTCAGTTTAAATGTCCACGTAAGTGTTGTACATTTTTTTTTTAATTTACAAGGTGTTATTTTTGATCTTAGTTCTGAAAAGCTATTTGTTAAAAATATTGTGTTTTCCTATTGATGCAGTTCTTGAAAAATGCAACAACTCGTCTGCTGAAACGCCGAAAAAAAGATCGACTACTTTGAAATAAAAACACGTATACTGTGTGTTACTATTTAAATTCAAATTATAGACCTAATCCCAACCCAACAAAACTTCTATTGAAATATAATTCATTAAGATCTAAGAAATTCTAGAAATTATATATATATATATATATATATATATATATATATATATATATATATATATATATATATATATGAAGATTACACTGCAAAAACCATGAATGTTATAAATTATAATAACGGCGCAAATTAAAACTTTATGTTTACAGACTAATGCTACGGCAAGCAAAAATATAAGTAAAAAATCGGCAAATTTTCATTACCCGGGACTTCCTTCGTTATGAATATTTTCTTTTATTAGGAATAGTGAAGTGTGATCGATCCTATTTAGTTTATTGCGTAGACATTTAGGAACAAATATATACTGTCTTTTTTGGGCGCCATTTTGTTCCTGGATTCCTACCAATATTTTACCAGTTTTTACCTAAGCCACACTTGATATTTGGACATAATTTAAACTAAATTCAATAAGTAGTTTTACATTGACACACGCACCGCCATTTCGTTACGTCATGTAGAATTCGTATCAGTTTATTACATCAATATTTCTGCAAAATTTAAAGTCAATAGAATAAGATTTCTTTACTTTGATTTTTAACAAATTTTATCTGGCCGCCATTTTGTTCCGCCATCTTTAATTCGTAACACAACTTTACCAGTTTATCTCTATATCATACTTAATGCTTGCACAAGCAATTTGAAATTAATCTAATAAGTAGTTTTTCAGGCTTATTTTTTAAATACTTTATAAGGCCGCCATTTTGTTTTGCTATCTTATATTCATACTAAAATGTCACCAGTTCATTCTTGTGTAACACTTGATTTTTGTGCAAAATTTGAAATAAAATGGATAATCAGTTTTTACGCAATCCGCACAATTTTTTGTGCCAACAATACAAAAAAACATCCACCGCTAGGAGCTGAATTCAATCCA
Organism: Kuschelorhynchus macadamiae; assembly: GCA_030620095.1. Taxonomy (NCBI): domain Eukaryota; kingdom Metazoa; phylum Arthropoda; class Insecta; order Coleoptera; family Curculionidae; genus Kuschelorhynchus; species Kuschelorhynchus macadamiae. The sequence continues at coordinate 14,697 of JAUTXW010002030.1, forward strand.
CCTGCGTGACACTCAAACGTCGTAGCACTAAGCCAAGCCAAACTAGTCATGCTGGAAGAGAAACAAATATGCTTCACTGCACATCATACAGGTTCTAGAGGTGGGAATTCTAGTTCAATTACGTGAACTAGTTCATTCGTTCTCGTTCGTAAAAAAAATAATTCAAAAACTAATTCATTAGTTCACATAGAATTTTTGCGAACGAGAGTGTGTTTTAATTTAGACAAGACGCAATTTTCCCTGGATTTCACAAATTCTCAAAAGTAACACATAATCTTATAATAAAGTCTACATATGTAAACAATTTGCCATAAAACAAAACAACGAGCAATAAGCAAAATGTAACTAACTAAATAAAACTAAACGTAATTAGGTATTTGGCAAATAGGTTCTAAAAAAATATATAAGGAACTTAAAAGTTGCTTTTTAAAAATAATATTTGCGAAACTTTTTTAGATTTTAGCTGTGATCTTTTTTCCGTTATAACTAGTGCCGCCTTTTGAAAAAAATTGTTCGACATTTATCGTTAGCTCAATTTTGTTCACGAACAGAGAAAGAGACGCTTCTGTTTTTTTATTTCGTTTGCAATGACAATGAACTACTGAACGAGTCTTTCGGACCATCACGAGTAGTTCATCTCGTTCACGAAAGAAACTAGTTCATTCACGAACTACCCATCTCTAACAGGCTCGGAAGAAAGGGAAACTACTAGGCAAGCGGCACGGGACCCGTGCGGATGTATTTTTTTTCGTCACGGCTTAGGCAAAAAGTGTGTAGTCTATTAGGATTTTTTAATGACGAGTGGACAAAAAAAACTCATGTGATTTTAAAAAAATTTTATACTCCTCAAATTTTTAGTGTGTTTATCTTAATTTTTTTGCTGTTACATTTTATTTTTTAACTAGTTTAAGTTGACATATTGTTTGTTGTAACTGAATATTTAATTTAATTTACATTTTAGTTTTAAGAATTCTATCAACAAACACATTTTATTTTAGATACTGTTTTGAATTTTGAAGGAGACAGAGCGGAATCGGCTATGCAAATATTAAGCTGTGGAATAAAACAAAATGTAAAAAAGTATTTGTATTATAACATTCGGTAGAAATGTTTTTGCCATGCGCAATGAAATTTAAAATATATGAAGAAATAAAAAGAAAAGTATTATTTAGAATAGCCTACAGGTATCAAGGCCTTTAAACTCTAATTAACAGGCCTTGTACAGGTCTAACAAAACAACATTCTTAATACTACGCATTTTGTCCGGCACAATGATAACATTTTCACGGAACTGGGTCGGCTCGGATATGTATAAATTGACCCCAAAAAATAATAATCTAATTGTGATGTGGTAAAAAAATCATTCGTCATCATAAACTGCTTCAAAGAGCCGCTGCTATTTGTAACTGTTATGCGACTGTAGCAGTAATTGGTTGTTAATCTGTGGCAGTACTGTCTTGTCACTACTACCAAAAAATAACGGGTTGACCCATCTCTATTTTGCGCGCTCTCTTTACAGCAAACCTAACATATTAACTTAATCCGCTTTTTTATTAATTACAAGTTTTGTTAAAAAAAACTAAAAAAAGTCGTCTGAGGATTCGAACACACATGCGCTGCATCTAAAGCCGAGCATTGTACAACTAAGCCGGGAAGCCCACACCAGGGTATTGGGTCAGTGGCGTAGCTACAAATTTTGGGCCTCCCCGCGGTTTTCGGTAAAGGGCCCCCCTCTCAAAAAAGAAAAATGACTGATGAGAAAAAAGGTTCTTTACTTGTCAATAAATGTAGCCCCCAAAGCATAGCCGGAAAATATATCATGACTAAAAAATCAAGTCATCCATACTCTCATAATCCACTTGAGCTTATCTGCAATTATCGCTGGGCCCCAAAATCCTATGAATTGTTTTCCCTGTGAGTCTTAAAACGTCGGGAATTGACCGGTGCGGATTTTCTAAAAAATAATTCTTTTAAACTTCATATTTATTAAATAAATAGAAATTTACCTTCAAAATATAATAAAATATTAAACTCTTCCTCTAAATTTGTATTTCATCTTCTTTTCTATCTAAAAAAAAATTTCTCTCTAGTCTTTCTAGATGGCACTTGTTCCCTGTATTGACGCACTACCCTTGATGCGTTAATTTGATTTGCGTAGTATAACTGAATTATTATAGTTTTTCTTCTTCAGTGAAAAGCATTATTATTAGGTATTATTTTTAATTTGACGTAAAACATAAATATAATATATTGTTATTCGAAAATAATAATTTTGGTTTCATTTGACATTTCATGACTAGAGTGATTCACATAATGGTTGAATTGCACCCACGGCCACTCACAGCTATCTAGATCCAATAAAATAAGTTAATCACCTCATAAGGGGTTATTTTGAAGACGAATAGCTCAAAAACTACTGTTCTAGACATATTTTATATTTTTGAAAAGTGGACAATGAGGCGCATCTAAAAATTTAAAAATATACACGGTGTTCCATTTAAAATAACAAAGTTCATGGTGATTTCTATATTTTCCGATAGTCATTTATTTTTTATTTTAGCGTGGTATAAATCTTCAGATGAAATCCTACAACTTTCGTATTAACCACTTTTTTAAATCTTTTGAAATAAACGATTTAAGGGGGTGGCAAATTATAAGGAAAAACCTGTTTTTTAAGAGCAAAAAAATATATTTAAAATCTTATAAATTCATATTATTTCCCCCCAGTACTAAATAACGCTCCAAAGCTATGGATAATTAATATCATAAAAATGTTAAAAAAACAGCCATTTTGGGCGTGGCATCCCGAAAAATTTTCGCCAGCGGCGTAATTTTTGCTTGCGGCCCTGTCCACCTAGCTACCTGTGCTTCACCCGTTCTTAAATCCACTAGCCACCACTGGAAGGTTTAATAAAATATTTAAAAATTGAGCCTGACAAAACTACTTAATGGACTAATTTCAAATAGTACGCTATAACTAGCTGTGGTATAGAGATGAACTAGTAAAATTGTGGTACTAACTCAAGATGGCGGAGCAAAATGGAGGCCAAATAGAGTGTTTGTAATGGTGAAAAATCACCCTTTTGGGTTTTACATATCTTCACGTTATCGCGTCCCCAGGTGCCAAAAATAAGTTTTATCAATACAGCGGTTTGTCTGTCAGTTCGCGGTATACCTTAAAAACTACTTATCAGATTGACTTCAGATTTTAGTCAAAAATTAAGGGTCATATGGGGATGAACTGGTATTATTTTGGTCAAAATTCAATATGCCGGAGCAAGATGGCGGCCTACTGAAATGTAAAAAAATTATTTCTAAAATAACTAATTACCAAATTTGCCTCAAATTTTGCAGAAAAATCAAGTGTTACATAGGAATGAACTGGTAACATTTGATATGAATATAAGATAGCAAAACAAAATGGCTCCCTAATAAAGTATTTTAAAAATGAGTCTGAAAAAAACTACTTACCTATTGGATTAATTTCAAATTTAGTATCAAGTGTGATATAGAGATAAATTGGTGAAGTTGTACTAATTTAAGATGTTGGAACAAAATGGCGGCCAACATTTTTTTAAAAATCTTATTCAAATGTCTTTAGATTTTGCAGAAAAATTAAATGTGATATAGGAATAAACTGGTACCAATTTAAAATGACGTAACAAAAAAGCGGTGTGTGCCAATGTAAAAACTACTTATTGAATTTACTACTTCTCTCGTAAAACGCAAGTATGGTAATCGTAAAAAAGCACCCTCCGAGATTTTTTCAGATCTTTACGTTTCGGGGTCCCTAGATCCTTAGAAAAACTACTTACATACCCGATTGACTTCCAATTTCGGTGAAAAATAGAAAGTCATATGGGAATGATCTGATGCCGAAGCAAAATGGCGGCCTACTCAAATGTTAAAACAATGATTACTAAAAAAAACACTTATCCAGTTTACCTAAAATGTGGCAAAATTCAAGTGTTTATAATTAACTAGTAAAATTTTGGTACGAATCCAAGATGGCGAAATAAAATGGCGCTTAATAAAATATTTAAAAATTTAGGTTGAAAAACTACTTAGTAGATTGATTTCAAATTTTGTGAAGAATTAACTGTGCTATAGAGTTGAACTAGTAAAATTATGGTACGTATTCAAGAACAAAATAGTCCTTAATGCCTATCAATATGTTTTCTCTATTCCATTTGTCTCTCTGCCGGTCTGTCTGTCATTTCGCGGCGTAGCTAAGAACTACTTACCCGACTGACCTCAAATTTTGATAAAAAATTAAGGTTTATGTGAGGATGACCTGGTATTATTTCGGTAAAAAATCCAATATGACGGAACAAATTATCCAATTTATCTCAAATTTTTCACACAAACCAAGGAATCAACCTGTAATATTTTGATATGAATCCCAGACAACAAAACAAAATAGCCCAATAAATTATTTAAAAAAAATTAGCTTATTAGATAAGTTTTAAATGTTGGACCTATATTAAGCGTGATATAGAGATTAATTGGTAAAATTGTGGTAGGAATTCAAGACGCAGAAACAAAATGGCGGCCAAATAAAATATTTAAAAAAAATCAATGGAAAAAATCTTATTCAATTGACTTAATACCTTACAGCAAAATTGAATATGATACGGGGATTAACGGGTACGAATTCAAAATGGCGGTTAGAAAAAATCAGTGTAAAAAAGATTAATTTATTTAAAATCATTCCCAAAAAAATAAGAGTGGCATAGGTATATATAAAATAATAAAATATTGGTACGATTCCCATAAGAAGGAACAAAATGGCTCGCAGTAAAAATGTTTGAAAAGGCAGTATACTAAATGACTATGTGCTGAACTAAATTGGGTTACACTTTACTATTCCGAATGAAAGAAAAGATTCATAACGAGGGAAGTTCCGCGTCAAGGACGTTTATCAATTTTTTATTTTCTGTAATTAAAAGTAACATAACTGAATCTTAAAATGTTTGATAGTTTTTCACAGATATAGGTTTTCTTCGAGTTCTACCGTTTTCGCGAAGTTAAAAACGTAGAAAACTGTTTACTACATGTCAAAAACTAAAATGGAGGTAGATACCCAAACCTAGCCCACACTGAACATTCATTAAAACTTGTTTATACCCCGTTCGCGCCTTCATCAATAATCGGAATATAAACAGTGAATGAAATCATTATTCGAATTTGAAATGTATGTGTCCAAAGCTACCAAATTAAAACCAATATTCAAACCACGGACTAAAGTATCATTGTGTCACCATTTTTATTTTCATTTCAACTGCTTCACTCCTTATCGCACCAGAATCACTGCAGTTACTAAAATAAGTGTTTAAAAATCACAGATTTGTAAATTACCAATAGGAAGCACATTGTATAATTTGTGTTGTAATTAGGTCTTTCCTCAGCCACTTATTATTAGGGACATCTGTTGTCAGTAGAAGAAACTACACACAATAATTATAGAAAATTAGAATGTCACATTACAGTGTAATCTTCTTGTAAAGCTAGGTGGTAACAACTTTTACCAATTTTTTTACAGCACACTTAAATCCTGCAAGTGTCTCTTTTTCAACCTCTATATTTTTTCTTACATCAGAGTTTTTATAATCCGTAATATGAAGAAATAAAAGCAAGGACTCATTATTTGGTTGACAGCTCTGTGCTACAAATATTGCCAACAATAGTGGAGCAAGTTCGATATTCCATTAGTTCAACAGAATGAAACCTTTTATACACTGAAATATAAGTAGCGACCTCTTACAGCAGGTAATCTAACTATCTCCAAGCGCAAAATTTGGAACGCTAATAAAACGATATATTCCAAGAGCGCCTGAAATTATTCTAGATGTCGCCATAAAAACTATCTTTTAAATAAAATGAAAATGGCCTGACGTCATTACTGAAGGGGCTACGGTTAACGTTTACAACCTACAATTAAGGATTAATTGAAGTCGAAATTAGAGATGCGATTTTAACGGAGAAATGGGAGAAGGTATTAGCCAACAACTTAATTTCATTTTTGGGGAAAGCAAGAGTAAAAACATAATGCCTTTAAAGGTTTTTTTAAACTAAATTTGTTTAAGAAAAAAGGTATTCTACCTACATAGGTAACTAGTAACTAGATTGTACAGTATGTCCGCGAATAAAGGTAACATAAAAACGACTAAAAATATAATTTTTCGAAAAAGGTCACTCTTGATAAAAAGGCTTCTGCTTGTTAAAATAATATGATTCCTGTTGCGAATTTCCAATTTTGTCTTCGGGGTGCCCAAAATATGATATATGAAATATTCTCGAGAGTAAACTTTTTCATCTTACGGCATAAAAATATTTGAAATTTAGCATTTAGGTTAAAAATCAAAAAATCAGTCAAATATTCAGAGAAATTGCTTGGAATCAGCGCTGACTTTTTGTAATTAAAGTGCAATAACTAAAAATAGTAATAAACAGATAAATTGGCTGATTCTAAGAACTAGGTAAAGGAAGGTATGAAAGTTTAATAATGCAAAATTATGATTTTTTAAATTTTCTAAATATATCACTGATATTTTGGCTTTAAGCTTCATGATGAATTTGATTTTTTTTCGTATCTTTTTTTGCCGTAATTAGTCTTAGATACGAGTATATATATTTTTTTGAATTCTGCAAACTGCGTGATGAAAATTTGCAATGTGAATCGTATTGGTTTAGTGGCTCCTTTAGAAAAATGATACTTTTAGTCGTTTTGTCCTTTTGTCACTTATAACCGCGGAATATTGTATACTAAGAAAACAGGATAATCCAATAAAGTCTCCACTACTTTTGACTTCGAGATTAATTAAGTGAATAGGTTTTAATAAAATATCCTTTTTCTTCAAAACAAATAAACATCGAAAAGCTTTGAAAATACAAACCAGGGTCTCACAATCAAAGGAGCCCCTGATTGTGCCCATCTGTGATTTTTTAAAGAAAAATCGATATCATATTTAATTCGTTAATGCATTTTTTATGCTTTCCAGCTTGTTTACCTCTTTACGATAAAAATAAATATTAATTATTAAATAAATATTTTTTTCAAGTAAATTTTCACCTATTTGGTAAGATTATAAAAAATTGCTGCAAATACCTTATGTTTAGTTTAACAATATGATTGTCTTTTACAATTAAAATGTTTTTGATTAAAATATGTTATGTTTGAAAACAGCACATTACTTGCTTCTTTGGTATAAATATGTAGTTGTGTTAAAAAGGCATTAGTTGACCTAAATATAAGTTCCATTTCATTTATGTAACCTATGCACCGTGGTAAAGAATATATCTCATTAAGTAACGACTAATATGAAATAGATAGATTACTGCACTACACCAGACTGCACCGTAGCAAGAAATGCGAGTTATGAGTTCCATAACCTCAACCATATGGTGTAACTTCACAGAACTAGAACGCCGACATCAGCAATTATTATAATATAAATAGTTTTTGCAAAACAATGTTAAGTTAGTTATAAGATTGTATTCATGTAGCTCGGTTCTTGAAAAAATAAATTGTTTTTTAAAAAGTCAATTTCGGGGTTGTAAAACTTAACTGGCGCAGTCGGGCACGGATTTTGATCGAACGGAAAAGACAAACATCGCTTATCCGGTCTGTTTCAACAGTTCGTCGATCTAAAACCAGAAAAAAGAAAAAAAGAAGTTTGCAGCCCCCAAGAACCTACCAGGGAGAAGTCCAACATCGACCGAACCTCTGGGAACCTAGAATTAAGACGCCTGGGACACCTCGCATCGGATCCTCTAGGCAGTAGTTTAGAAAAAGCAGCCAAGAAGAACATGCAGTTAATCTTCGCTGGAATATTATTGTAAGTGCTCATTTTCCTATACAAAATTTCCCACTTTTCCTAGCTTTAAATAGGCATTTTTATTTCTATAAAGTAGTATTTTTAATTTATGTCTGATATTGACGATATAATTGCAAATTTATCTCAATTAAGCGTAAGCTCGAACGACGATACTTTTTTAACAGTTCTTGAAAATAATTTAAATCTCGAAACATCTACACCAACCGAAAATATGAGTCGCGATATTCCGCTTATGAGATACCAAGCCGATAACATCCCTCCTTTTGACGGTAATACTAAATTGCTTCAAAGATTTATCTGTTCATGTGAAAACTTATTAAAAAATTTTCAAAATTCTACTAATCTTGAAGACCCTATAAATGTAATACTTTTATATACCATATTAAGTAAGTTACGAGGTAGGGCAGCTGATTTAATTGGGTCAAGATCAGAGCTCAACTCTTGGGTTTTAATAAAAAATACATTAAATTTAACATTTTCCGATCAAAGAGGCATTGATTGCCTTATACAAGATTTGATTTCTATAAAGCCACAAAAAAATGAATCACCTTTAAATTTCGGCATGCGAATACAAGATGCCAGAAGCCTTTTATTTGCAAAATTAAGTACTCTCATAGTCGATAACACAGAAAAAAGAATTAAAATAGCACATTATGATGATTTTGCCTTAAAAACATTTTTAGCAGGTCTTCCTTATCACATGCAATTAGTAGTTAGGCTTAAAAACCCGCAAAATCTCGAAGAAGCGTTAGCATATACAACTGAAGAAGAAAATTTTATTCAGTTTAGTTCAGGTAGAAATTATACAACAAATTCTAATTTTAAAAATCAATATAACACAAATTTGCCTAATATAAGAAACCAAAACTCAAATATTCAATCTAGACCGCAAAATACATATCCCCATCCAAATTTTTCATTTTTACCTAGACCCATATTACCACCTACTAATTTCGCCCCTAGGCCTTTTCAAACAATGCCCATGATCAATAATTTCGCTCCTAGACCATTTCCGCCAATGCAAACAGCAAGAATTTTCCACCCAGACCTTTCCAACAGGGACAACCATTTCAAAATCAAAATTTCAGATTCCCATTTTCTAATAACAGGCAACCACAAAACCAACCCCCTTCATTTCCAAAATCAAGCGCAATAATTCGAAATCAAAGACAAACTGAATTAAATAAAGTGACGCCTATGGACACTAGTTCAGGCAACACCGTGCTAAACAAACCAAAACCAAAATTTTCCTTTCAGGAATTATACGCCCAGCAAATAACTAACCCTTCAGCCCTTATTGAAAACCCTGAAGAAAATACCGAAATTATAGATTTCCCGACATATGAAGATAATCAAAATTATTCTTCAAATAATTATGAAATAAATTAAAATTACTATGGTGCGGACAATACATATCCATACCCATATGACCCCACATATTATGCTGACACATACTCGACGGAATATTCACCTGCGGTTACTTGTAATAATAACAATTGCGAGGAAAAATTTTCGCTCGCTCATCAGGACAACAACCAGACATAATATTTCTCAATAATATGAGATCAGACCTTCCGTATATTTTTATTCCCGAAATCAACGCTTATTTTTTAATAGATACAGGTAGTTCTAGAAGTTTGATAAGTCCTGACATCGCGCATAAATTTTATAAACAATTTATAAAAAAAGAAACATTTAATATTCAAACGGCACATGCCATGTCAAACCACGATGAAGTTGCTAATATACCATTTTTTACTATTTTTAATACAAACGGCTTTCACAAATATTACTTATTCGACTTTTCTCAAAAATATGATGGCTTAATAGGTGCAGATATTTTGAGTCAATTAAACGCCAGCATTAACATAAAAGAGGGAAAATTAAAAACCCCATTTGCTGAAATTTGTATTATTTACAAAAAATCTAATAAGAAAACTGAAAATAAATTTCAAAATTTCTATATAAATATACCCGCGAGAACGCAACAAATTGTAAAAGTACCAGTAAAGATGGAAAACGGTATAGGTATTTTAGATTATACAAAATTTGAAAATAATCTCGAAATGCCTAAAGCTCTTGTAAATGTTTCAAATTACTGTGCTATAACATCTGTTACCAACTCTTGCGATTTTCCTGTTAAAATAAACTTTACCGAACCATTTGATATCGAACCCATTGATATGTGCCACATTAACTTTATTGAGAAAATGGAAACTGTCCAAGATATTTCCGATTATCATGATTCCATTTTAAAATCTAATTTAAAAAATCTTCGCCTTGACCATTGCAACTCTGAAGAACGAGAAGCAATAAGAAATTTATGTTTAGAGTATAGAGATATATTCTATTGTGATAAAATCCCCTTAACATTCACTAATCAAATACGGCATAAGATTAATTTAAAGGATGAGTCACCTATTTTCACAAAAAGTTATCGTTACCCCGAAATCCACAGAACAGAAGTAAAACAACAAATTTCGAAGATGCTTGTACAAGGTATTATACAAAATTCAGTCTCCCCTTGGTCCAGCTCCATCTGGATCGTTCTAAAGAAGTTAGATGCTTCTGGAAAACGTAAATGGAGGCTTGTCATCGTCTATAGGCGCCTTAATGAACGCTCTATTGATGATAAATATCCCCTCCCTAATATTTCAGACATCTTAGACAAATTAGGCAGAAGTCAATACTTCACAACTTTAGATTTGGCAAACGGATTTCATCAAATCGAGATGGATCCTGAGGACGTTCAGAAAACAGCTTTCTCTACCGAAAATGGACATTACGAATTCAAAAGAATGCCATTCGGTCTAAAAAACGCACCATCAACATTCCAACGGGTGATGGACAATATATTGCGTGGTCTTCAAAACGAAATTTGTCTTGTATATCTAGACGACATCGTAATTTTTAGTACCTCACTTCAGGAACATATTACTCGATTAAGACAAGTTTTCAGCAGACTTCGTGAGTCAAACTTTAAGATTCAAATGGACAAGTCCGAATTTCTAAGAAAAGAAGTCCAATATTTAGGTCACGTAGTTACCACAGAAGGAGTCAAACCCAATCCTGACAAAATTTCTGCTATAAAAAATTTCCCGATTCCAAAAATCCACAAAGAAATAAAATCATTTTTAGGTTTATTAGGCTACTACAGACGCTTTGTTAAGGACTTTGCAAAAATTACCAAACCTATGACCCTTTGCCTGAAAAAAGATTCAAAAATAGTTCATAACCCTGATTTTGTCAATTCATTCAATCACTGTAAACAATTGCTTATCAATGCACCGATCCTTCAATATCCTGACTTCGAAAAGCCCTTTATTCTCACGACCGACGCTAGCAACTTCGCTGTAGGCGCAGTATTATAACAAGGCAATGTACCTAACGACAAACCGGTAGCTTACGCCTCTAGAACATTAAATGATTCTGAAACAAAATACTCTACCATCGAGAAAGAATTGCTCGCTATAGTATGGGCATGTAAATATTTTCGCCCTTATTTATTTGGTCGAAGATTCCAAATTTTCACTGATCATCGCCCCTTAGTCTGGCTCTTTAACTTAAAAGAACCAAACAGTAAACTTGTAAGATGGAGGTTAAAACTCGAAGAATATGACTACGAAATAATTTATAAAAAGGGCAAGCAAAATAAAAACGCAGACGCACTCTCGCGAATCTGTATCAATGCGATTGAAAATGAAAGCGTAATAAATAACCCCGGTGATATAGACCTAGATATAGACACCTTTTTAGACCAGTTTGACCCAAACAGCTTAGAACTAACCGACATTACTTCAACTTTACAAAATTTAGAACCACCAAAAACTAAAGAAAATAAAATTAAAATTTTACAAGACATACAAATAGGTCCACCTCAAATATCTCAAATACCTCAAACACTTCAAATACCTCAAACACTTCAAATACCACAAACATCTCAAACACCTCACATACATCTAACATCTCGAATACCTCAAACATCTCAAAAACCACAAAGACCTCAAATAGGGTCAACCGACCAGTGAATGAGCCTGACCAATAAATGAACAAAAATTAGTTTTCCTGCTTTAATAAGCTATAAGTTACCATTAGCCTCTTTGCTATATTTTTTAAATATAGGTTATATTGCGCCCTTCCCGCTCTAGTCGGTAAAATACCACCAGTAAATAAACGACACGTGGAAAATCGACGTTAAAATTGTGCTGTTCCATAGTTGGTGTTTTAGCCGCCATTTTCTTTTAAGGTAAGTAGCTGCATATGCTTTATTAAAAGGGAGTTTAGTTTGATTTAAAAAGTAATAAAAAGGTAGAATTTACCAATATGTATATTTAAATAATCAACGATATTATTCTAGTAAGATAAGTAAATATTTTAGGTTAGGAATATGTTTATTTTATGTGTTCAATAACTGGCCGAAAAAAATCCTTAAAACCAGTGAATGAACGGCTGTTCATTCACTAGTATTTTGACCATTTCTTTAAATTTGTATAAAAATGACACTTAAGGTGTATTAACTTGCGCAGGTTTCGCAAACAAGCTTGGATTTTATTAAAATCAGTGCTGGCCAGTAAATGAACATGGTTTTATAGTGTTTATTCACTGGGTATTGCTCCTGTTCATTTATTGGCGTAAGCCATCTAAACTCTTTTTTCTATTTAAAATTCATTAAGATATAGTTATTATTAATATTTTAATTTTATAGTTACACTTTTCATAGATATTAATAGTCTTTTTTTTGTTTTTCCTAGATGGAGCGAAAATACAATAGATTCAAGTATTCCGAAGAGCAAATATCAATGGCTATTAGAGCAGTAGAGTCAGGTAGCATGCACCTGAGTGATGCTGCTAGGCAGTATAACATTCCCAAATCGACTCTCCACAATAAAATTGTCGGGAAAGTACCTAATATTAGAAAAATGGGACCTTCACCGGTGCTAAGAAACGATGAGGAAACCAGCATTGAACATTGGATCATAGCAAAAGCCAAATTAGGATTTCCAATGCATGCGACTGAGGTAAAGGACGCGGTGCAAAAAATACTACAGAGTCTTGAAAGACCAAATCCTTTTGTAGAGGACCGACCAGGCGATAAATGGCTACAATTATTTCTAAAACGAAATCCAACTATCTCAAAAAGAAACACGGAAATAATTTCCAAATCACGAGCATCGGTCACCGAAGAGGCTATAAGGGAATGGTTTGCCGAACTTACAATTTTTCTTCAAAATGAAAATTTGTTACACGATATGATGAATGAACCCTGTCGAATTTTTAATGCCGACGAAACTGGTGTTAGAACATGTACCAAATCAGGGATGGTGTTAGCACCTAAACATTATAAAAATTTGTATGAAGTAGCCTCAGGAGCCGAGAAAGAATCCATAACCGTATTATGTAATTATAGCGCATAAGGAATAGCAGCGCCTCCAATGGTCTTATTTCCTTACAAAAGGATTCCAAAAGATTTAGCACTCACTGTCCCTGAGGGATGGGCAATCGGTAGATCGGATTCAGGTTGGATGACGGCTTCTACCTTTTATGAATACATTGTTAATGTGTTTTATCCATGGCTTGTTTCAGAAAATATTACTTTACCGGTTATATTATTTATTGATGGCCACAAATCACACTATAATTTAGAATTGTATGAATTTTGTACACAAAAACGTATAATTTTATATTGCTTATACCCAAATGCGACGCACATACTCCAGCCCTGTGATGTTTCTATATTTCGACCCCTAAAAGTACAGTGGAAAGAAGCTTGTAGACTCTATAAGCAGAAAACTAGTAGTGCTATAACCAGATACAATTTCTGTCCAATATTTAAGGAAGCTTTTGATAAAGCAAATAAAGCTGACACAATTATCAATGGCTTTAAAACATGTGGGATTTATCCATTAGACCCTAATGCTGTTGATTACAATAAATGCATTTCAACAAGACGCAATGAACTTTTTCCAAAGGAATCTCCAACCGAAAACATTTTAACACAGGAAAATTTTAAAATAACTCTAGAAGTAATGAACTGTTTTTTTGGTAAAAATAAAATTGAAGACTTTCACAAACTGTTTAGTGAAAACTTCAATGACTTCAAATGACCCCAAGGATCTTTATTCTTTTTATAAATTTTGTAAGTCCAATGCGTCGAGCGAAGTTCCTAATCCCGATACTGATCGTAACGAAGATGAGCCTTTTAACGAGCCAATTACTGATTCTTTTTTGGATAATATACCTATTGAAATTGATGGAATATTATACCAACCTCAAGATATCAAAGGTTCTCAAATTTTAGACCATGAATTGACAATATTAGATAAAAATATAAATAATTATGGAAGCAATAATGGAATTCAATCTGAAATTTTTGAGGAAATAGTCAATGACGATGTTAATGAAGTCTATGAAGAAAATGTTCACATAAGTATCCCAAGAACGCATATTGATAAACAAGATATTGTATTAAAATGTGCAGATATTTTAGAAGAAATTCTTGAAAACGTATTTCAGATTGTTGATAATATGGACTGCTCAAATAAAATAATAAAAGACAAAATTGAAAATAAAAAAACAGAAAAAATTATAATTTTATCGGATATTAAGCTGACACCTGGAAAAAATCAAATTAATGAAAGTGTTTGGAAAGATCATTTACATTGGCCAAAGTTGGAACCCAACTCGAATAAGAAGAAAAAACAATAACAAATAATGCCTTTTGCTATAACATCCAAGAGATGGGTCGAATTTCAACAAGAGCAAGATAGAAAAAAGCGTCAAAAAGAAGAAGATATTCAAAAAAGAAAGCTAGAAAGAGAAAGAAAAAAGAAAGAACAGCAAGAACGAAAAAATAAAACTAAGCGAAAGTATGAATTCAAGGAATCTGAAAGTGAATCTTCGGATGAAAACATTCCATTTATGCATCAAAAAGAAAAAAATACTCAAAAACCAAAGCTAGAAGAAGAAAGAGAAAGGAAAGAACAGCAACAACGAAAAATTAAAACTAATCAGCAATTAAAAGAATCCGACAGTGATTCTTCAAGTATGGATGAAAATATTCCACTTATGGACCTAAAACTACAGCCAAAAAGAAAAATAACGGAAAAACAAGAAATGAAAATAAAAAAGAGAAAGCGTACTACAGATTATAAAATGGAGGAATTATGCAAACAGAAAACTAAGAATAAAAAACCTGACGAAGATCTGACCGATAAAACTACTTCCAATGTTCACATAAAAACACCGTTTGTTAAAGGCGAATATGTTTTGGTTAATTATGAGGAAATGCGGTATCCCGGTGTAATAAAAGCTATCAAAAAGGACGAATATAAAGTTAGTGTTCTTCATACTACAATAAATAATACGTGGAAATGGCCATCTCCGCCTGATCAAATTTGGTATTATTCAGATAAAGTTTTAAAGAAAATTGATGCACCAATACCACATAGTGTTGAAGGAACATTTATTGTTAATATATAACTTATATTTTTCCTATTTTTCATATTGTTATTAATACTTGTACCTATTTATTTCTTAGTAGACAATAAAGTCCATTAGTGTTCATTTACTGGTCATTATATGTTTATTCACTAACTATTACTGTTCGTTTACTAGATATTTTAGTTATTTGTTCCAAATAGCAATTTTATGCAATTTGTTAATATATTTGTTCTATAAGAGCCTAAGTTTTTTATTTTATTATTATAAATAGTTGCATAAAAAATTGTTTCTCGATATTTTATGCAAAATTAAAACTTCTACCTCAATTTAAAGTTGATAATGGACTTAATTGTTCATTTACTGGTTGGTTGACCCTACCAGAGTGTAGTTTACAAACACCTCACTCTAGCAGTAATCGAAAAACAATTAACGAAGGTATTTCAATCTTAGATGAAATTGTAAATAATAAACCTAATCAAATAATAATTTCAAAAAATCCCTATGACAAAATAGAAGTTACTTGGGACACTTTTGAAAAACACAATATTTGGAACGTAAAAATCGGAAAAGGTAATCCTAAACTTATATTAGAATTCCTAAAAACGTACACATCAGACAACAAAACTTTCCACTTATATTTCTATGACGATTCCATGTATCTCGAATTTAACGACATATACATGAGACACTTTTATGCAACAGCCTTAAAGTTAATAAAATGTACCAAATTAGTAAATTCAATAAAAGACGTCGAAGAGCGCACTCTTCTTATTAAATACCAACACGAAGGCAAGTGTAACCACCGTGGTATTTCTGAAACCTTCGAAAAACTTAAAAGAAATTATTACTGGCCTTCCATGAAAACAGATGTGACTAAATATATTAACGAATGCGAAATATGCCAAACATCAAAATATTCACGTAAACCACCCTATGTACCTTTGGTTCTTACTGAAACAGTAGGCAAACCGTTCCAATTATTACACATTGACGTTTTTAAATTCGATAACAAAGAGTTTCTCACCATTATAGATACTTTTTCAAAATTAGGACAAGCTTTGCCTATCTCCGGCAAAACCTCTATAGAAATTTGTACAGCCCTAATACATTATTTCTCCTTTTACGGTATACCCGAAAGGATAATAATGGACAATGGCCCTGAATTCAAAAACAACACAGTACAAGAACTTTTAAAAGCTCATAAAATAGATGTTCATTTTACTACACCCTTTCACCATGAATCTAATTCACCCGTAGAACGTTTCCACTCTACAATCATAGAACACCTACGTATTTTAAGAGAAAGGTTTAAAAAGGAAGACTTAAAAACACTAATGAAATATGCCTTAATAGCCTACAATAATTCTATACATTCGTCGACTAAATACACCCCTTTCGACATAACATTCGGACACACTAATTCTAGAGATCCATGCGACTTAATAAAAACAACATTTTATGCAGATTATGTATCTAACCATAACGATAAACTAAAACACCTTTATGACGACATAAAAAATACCTTACAAACTCAAAAAGAAAAAGTTATAGAAAAACGTAACACTCTAGGACCAAAGCAACATCAGTTTAAAGTAGGACAGACTGTTTACAAAAACAGTAACAAACGAGACAAAAAGGAAAAGAAATTTCTCGGTCCTTTCGAAATTTTAGAATTATTAGAAAACAATAATGTCTCAATGAAAAATAAATTAAACAATAAGATCGAAAGTATTCACATAAAGGAATTAAAAACCCCTGTTGTTGCAGGCTCTTCGAAAGCACAAGCACAGAAGTGACCTTCCACAACCTCGACAAGAATCCCGGACTATTACCACTCAAACTTGGCAACTCCCAAAATATAATCGATTTTTGGTCCTTCGTACAAATTTATGATATCACCCCTATAATAGACGAATATATTTTGCTACAATCTAGTTTTAAGAAAATAATAACTTCTTTGAAAAACACAACAACATATAAAAAAGAATTCTACAACTCCTATAATTTAGCTTCTATCCTCGAAAATAAAATTAAAACACAAATAGTGCAGATAAATCCTTTGGCATTTAAAAACAGAACAAAAAGAGGACTCGTAAATGGCTTAGGTTCAATAATAAAATCTTTAACAGGCAATCTTGATCAAGAAGATGCCGAAAAATACGACAAAACTATCTCTTCAATATTCGCCAACGAAAATAACTTAAAATCGGCAATGCAAGAACAAATAACCATAGTACAAAAATCTAATAAACTATTTCAAGAAATCTCTAAAAACCTAACACACAACCATCTTATCTTAGAATCACGCACATTACAAATTGAAGAAGTTCTAAAAAATTTAAAAACAAAAGAGATGGAAAATAACCATTATTTTCTAATACATATGCTAATTTCACAAATAACAACATCTTTTCAAGAAATTTATGATATCTTAGAAAAAATACAAATAGCAATAACATTTTCCAAATTAAACACATTTCATAACTCAATTTTAGACCTCAACGATCTTCTTAACGAAATACAAATTGTAACAACCGAAATAAAATCTGGTAAACTTCCGTTTTTTCCAAATTTCGAAAATATTCTAATTTTTGAAAAAATACTACAAATCAAAAGTTATTCTAAAAGGAATCAAATTATTTTTATAATAGAAATGCCTATTGTAGAAAATAACAACTATATACTGTACCACCTTTATCCTTTACCAACCCCTTCGTCAAATAACTTTAAAATGATTCTCCCTCAATCAAAATACCTCATCCTAAATGAGCTGAAGTTTGCCTCATTCAATCAACAATGCGAAGAAGTCAGTACAGAAGAATACCTTTGCCATGAAATAAACCCAGCGCCCATCGACAAAGAACCTCCCTGTGAAGTACAGATGCTGAAGTTTAGCCAAAATAAATAATATAATATTGACTGTATAATGGGAAAAACATGAAGAGGTGTACGTCTATTCATGTGGAAATTCCACCCCACACCATAATTGAACCACCATTAAAATTATCGCATTCTGTTATCAAAGATTGATTGAATCTCGCCAGTTCGTCTCCATACTTTTTTTCTACTATCTGCCATATTAAGAGAAAATCTTGATTCATCAGTAAACAGGACATGTGACCATTCACGATTAGTCCATTCTCCATAATTTTGTACGAAGTATATCCGAGCAGTACGATGTTGAGGTAGCAATTTAGGACCTTTTGCAGGCCACCTAGCCTTTAAGTTTATTTTGGCTAGACGTCTATAAAGCTTTTGCTTACTCACTATAACATCGAATTTGGCGAAGATCTTGTTAAACTTTCACAGCCGTATTCGATCGATTCTGTAAAATCCGCAGTCTCAAAAAGAGGTCATCTCTAGCGAAGGTTTTTCGAGGGCGACCAGAGCCCACCTTCCTGTTTGTTCATATTTTAGGATCGCCCTACGAGCAGTTGCTTCAGGTGCCCCACAGCACGAGCGGCGTAGCGTTTGCTACACCCATCATTCAACTAATCTTGAGTGTGGTCGGGTGTAATTTGGGGCATTTTATCACTAAAACCTTTTTTTCTGTTAAATATAAAACAAATTAATTGTCATGGCGACGACGATTGTTTGTTCAAAGCCGTTTATGATCCGACATAGTCCATCCGCTAGCTAAGATTTTTAATACATACTTTCCAGTTCCAATTAAACAAGGCTTAAAGGGTTTTAAGTTCAGTTCTTGTCGCTGATTACAAATTTGCAAGTCTTTTTGCGGATTTTACGGAATCGATCAAATACACCTGTAAAAGTTCGAGATGCTACGGTTAGTGTAGACGGTTTATGTACGCCTAGCAGAAATTAATTTAAAGGCTAGGAGGCCGGCAAAAGTCTAAAATTATTGTTATACCTGAATATCGTTCTGCATATTCTGACGTAGGATAATGTCCAGTCGTATACCCGCAATAGTGCGACACTGCGGGTATCATCACATTATAGGGCCTGCGAGAAGCCCCGATATGGATGCAGTAAAACATTTGTGGAATAAATTAAGAAGGGTGCGTTCTCGAAACGGTCTCTGGAGAGCCTAGCAGAATTGGCACATACAGCATCAAAAGAATGGGACGGTATACCAATGCAAAAATAAGAAACTTAATTTCGAGTATGCTACAAGATAAGAAGCTCTCAGAGTTGCTATAGAGAAGTCAATATTCGGTACTAAGCACATTTTTCAAATTTTTGTCCAGTTATTGGTATTTTAAGTAAAGAAAAAAACATTGTCTAAGTTTTTCCATTAACAATTAGTCAACTTGGTCAATTTTAGCAATAAATCGGTGAATAAAATAACAAAATGCTCACAAAAAAAGGTCTTTCATATCGGGTGTAAACAATACACGAATCCTTAACTAATACACAGGGGAAGGCAAAAAAAAGCCAAAAAGCATAGTTCTAGTTTTTACGTTATTATCCAAGAACCTTTGAGAAAATTTTCATTTGTTTCATTTTTGCTGGTATTACCTACCTACAAAAGAAATTGTTCAAAATCGGCCCACTGGTGTAGAATATATAAGACAATGAACTTGGGTCAAAAATCAAATGCGTCACTTTTTTTGGAACTGAGTGTATAACTCTTGAAACAGCAGACTGTTTGTTAACACGGTTACACGACGAGTGACAGATATTCGAGCTCTTTTTTAAAAATCGGAAGTAGTAAAAAAAATTGTCCGCCATTTTGTTTCGTCATCTTGAAATTTTCCAATTTATCTCAATACGTCACTTAATTCGGGCACAACATTTGAAATCAATCTAATAAGTAGTTTTTTCAGGCTGAATTTTTAAATATTTTATTAGACTGCCATTCTCTTTTGCCATCTTTAAGTTACTCAAAAGTTACTAGTTCATCCCTATGTAACATTTGATTTTTGTGCAAAATTTGAGGTTAATTGGATAATTAGTTTTTTCAGTAATAATTTTTTCAACTTTTCACTAGGCCGCCATCTTATTCCGGCATACTAGATTTTTACCAAACTATTACCAGGTCATCTTAATTTTTGACCAAAACTTGAAGTCACTAATAAATAATTTTTAAGCTATGCATCAACCGACGGAATTAATAAAACATATTTTTTGGCATCTAGGGACGCTAAAACCCGAAAATATGTAAAACTTGGGAAGATGATTTTTCACGACTACAAATATTATATTTAGCCGCCATTTTGTTTTGTTATCTTGAATTAGTACCACAATTTTACTAGTTCATTTGTATAACACAATTTGAAATCAGTCCATTAAGTAGTTTTTCTGGTTGAATTTTTAAATATTTTACTAAGCCGCCATTTTGTTCCGCTATCTTGGATTCATAACAAAATTTTAATATTTTGTATATAATAATATAAGATAGCAAAACAAAATGGCGGCCTTTTAAAATATTTAAAAAATCAGGCTGAAAATACTACTAGGTTGTGGTACGAATTCAAGATAGCGGAACAAAACGGCGGCCAAATAATAATAAATAAAATTTTGAAAAAATCAACGTAAATAATCAGATTCAATTGGCTTTAAATTTTGCAGAGAAATTAAGGATAAACTGGTACGAATTTAGCATGACGTAACAAAATGGCGGGGTGTGTTAATATAAAAACTACCTGTTGAATTTATTTTAAATTATGCCCAAAAATCAAGTGTAACATAGGTAGAAACTGGTAAAATATTGGGAGGAATTCAATATGTTCTAACAAGATGGCGACCAATAAAAATTTTTTAAAAGACAGTATATATGTGTTACTAAATGACTATGTACTGAACTCAATTGGGTCATACTTCACTATTCCTAATAAAGGAAAGATTCATAACGAGGGAATTTCCGGGTAAAGGAAATTTACCGATTTTTTTTTATTAAAGTCCTTTTCATAATAAACTGTTGTACACAAAAATGTTTAAAATTACTATATATGTCGATGTTCTAAATATGCATTTGGAAAATGTCGGTAATAGGAACGACTGGACGCTTATTATTTCCTCGATTATTTTATACACAATATTTTATTTAAAAAAACTTTTTAATTGTTTATCAAAATTAACATAAAGGACATACATTTTAATACCTAATGTTGCTAAGCTTGAACTTAAAGTCAAAGTTTGTAATAATTTTGAGCTGATGTTCAGTCTACTACTACGTAGCTAAACTTAAACACACTCAGTTGGACATCTTAAACAAATACAAACAGAACCTGAATTTGCGAATTACTAGGCTTCGACTATAGAATGGGTTTTTCCCCGGGTTTCTATAAAATGAGTTATTCCAGGGGTTTCGCACAGAAATCTACCTGATTTATTGCCAACCATTAGGCGTTATAAACGCGTTAAGAACCTTTTCAAAAGAATGCGTCATAAAAATGGAATTCCGAGAATAAATGCATAAAAATGTATACATAAACTTTTTTTTTATATATAGAGTGTTACTATATGCAGGGCTTTTTACATGAAATTTCATTAAAATATTCTAGCTCTTAAAAAAATTGTACTATAAAGAGTTTTTCACTTTATAAAGTTTCGCTATAAACAGTGTCGACTGTATTTGCATTTATACTGCCAAATATCGGTATAAACTCTGTAAGCCTTAGAACTTATTACAGTCTAAAAAATATAGATATCATAATTCTTCTAAGGAAATGCCATGTAACGTAGACTTTCTACGTAGTTTGATATAAAATTTTATAGGTCCTGCGGGGACCGTTCAAGTTTTAGAGCTGATGTATTTCTTACTCAAGATTCGGCAAATTGCGGCTTGTGTTTAGGTAAGTTGATGTATGTAGATTTGTTGGTTTACGAGTCTTTTTATGACAAATCACACGTTATACGACACCAGCCAACGATAAACACGGACTTATTACCTTAACATCTGCCACCGTTATAACAGGAGCAGTAGGAGCGCTACTTTACAAAAAAAACTTGTTTTCCCATGGTTAACGCAAAGTTTACAGAATATTCCGTAAACTTTTGTTAATGGCATCTAGATCAAACAATAAAAAAAGGCATGCCTAAACATTATATTAAATGACTATTTTCATAAAAACCATATATATATATATATATATATATATATATATATATATATATGTATATATGTATATATATATATATATATATATATATAAATATATATATATATATATACATATATATATATACATATATATACAGTCTCTATTCGGACGCGAGAAAGAAAGCTTCGAAAATGCCAAATGTGATTTTGGTGAAACGTCAGCAAAACTGTTCTTTTCAGAACGACAGTATTAAACGGATGTACACCCGCAATGAAAACACATTATATATATATATATATATATATATATATATATATATATATATATAAATTTATATATATATATATATATATATATATATATATATGTATAAATTATATATATATATATATATATATATATATATATATATATATATAATGATAGAAATACTATAAAGCGTTTCTTTTTTCGGGATTGGCGGGTAAAGGACCCCCCCCACCCAGAGCCAGTAGATTTACCTACAGCTAAAATAAAGAATAAAGTAGTGGCCTTTTTTTTTGGTTGTTAATATTATTTACGTTCAATTAGGTAGTAAACAAAAAAAACTTAATTATTACATTATCTTTGTTAACGCAAAGTTTACAGAATATTCCGTAAACTTTTGTTAATGGCATCTAGATCAAACAATAAAAAAAGGCATGCCTAAACATTATATCAAATGACTATTTTCATAAAAACCTATATATATATATATATATATATATATATATATATATATATATATATATATATATATATATATATATATATATATATATATATATATATATATATATATATATATATATATATATATATATATATATATATATATATATATATATATATATATATATATATATATATATATATATATATATATATATATATATATATATATATATATTATGTCATATTAGTAATAGCTAAGGAAAGATTTAAATGAAATATGTTTTTTTGCTGTTTGACCTTAAATATCTCCATAACCACAATATAAAAAAAATTTGACTCAGTTTATATTTACGATTTTTTATGGCCCTTAAAACTACCGTCAGAAAAATTTTATTTTTTTGAAATTGTTAGTGAAATCCACTTTTTTGAACATCCTGATCTAAAGTTTATTACTATCAAAAATATTTTTTTTGAACCACCAACTTTTATCAAGAAATCAATAATAGAAAAAGTAAATAAATGCATTAAAATGCAAGATGTTTAAAAATAAAATCATCGAAACTTTTTGGTGATTCTGAAGCACCCTGTATAATATTTTACAATATATTTGAAACTTAATTTTTTTTTTATAAAAATTTAAATAACAAGATTGAAAGTGCACTTTATAAATTTTCACCCGGACACGTGGTTTATAAAAATAAAACAAAGTTTAAAAGTTTGGTATAATTTATTTATAAACGGTTTGATATAATAACAAACAACTATTATTATCGACAAAACAAAAGTAGCAGCATATTAATTTAATATTTCATTATTTATATAATAATTAAACTCGTCTATTACATATTTAATGATTCAGTGACAATTTTCAAAATCGGAAATTTAGAGGAAATTTTATATAGCTTTATATATATATATATATATATATATATATATATATATATAAAACTTTAGGTTAGCAAGAAGCTAATTTAATATAATTGTATCAATAATTATCTATGACAAAAGACCAGGCACGTAGTAGGGGGGGGGGGGGGGGTCCGAACCCCCCCCCCACGCTCCGCGCGATACCCTAAAAATATTTTTTTACATACATTTTACATAATTTAACCTACGAAAGTAGAATTCCAATAACTGTTGATTAGCAGTTCAGTATTGGCTCTGCTTACTACAGCTATTTTTTAACTCGAACCTCAGGAAAATTAGGGAGCAGGCTATTTTTTGAAATTCTAACTTTTTGACGGGTTTTTTTAACAAGCCCAAGTATGTAAACAACTAAACAAAGACGCACCTAATGATTTTTTCGTTAGTACGACAGTTTCTAACATAAATCGATAGGAAAATAAATTTCATTTTTCTTCCACAAAAATCTCCTGTCATAAGAAAAATTGCGAATGCGTGCCGAGACCAAATTTATGATAATTCCAACAAAAATTATTATTATTAAACTTAGAATATATGGTAGCTGCTGAAAATTTCTCTTCGAAAATTATTGAATTTACCTTTGGGGATTGAAAAAAATTACCTCAAGAAAATATTCGATTTTGACAGTGAGGAATATTTAGAATTCTCAAAAAAAGAAAAACTTTTAAGCAAACGCTCATTAAAAGTAGTTTTAGAATTTCGAGAAAGTACTAAAAAGAAAGATGAATACATTTATGATTAAAGAAATCCAGATTTTTAATGTAGCAATATGGTTCCAGACCCTCTATGGAAGATAGCACCACATTAACATGGATATTAACAAAGTGACTACGCACTTATTTATTAAAATACTATTAAATATATAAAAGCTAAAAATATTAAGCAAAAGTCGCCAACGTCCTATTTGCTCAAGATATACCTATAATTTTTTACATTTTCATAATTGCTGTACCTGCAATGTTTTAATAGATATTGGCAAATTACTAGTTTTTTGCAACTTTTTTTTATATTTTGTTGCACTTGCAGGGGGGACTAGCAACAAGTGAAAAAAAAAGCATTCTTCTTAAACATTCTTTCGTCATTGAATTGGTTTTGACAGGGTTGGATCCCCCTAGAACTGAAATCCTGGCTACGTGCCTGCAAAAGACATATTTATGTAATGGTTCATGTGGCAATATTTATTATTAGCAATAAGCTTAGTCATTAAAGAACAAGCATTTCCATAATAAAATACAACCAATAAAAGGGTGAGTTCTCATTACTATTGTTACTAAAGATGAAGATAAAACTAAATTTTGTTACATGGACCCACTTTGTGTTTTGATGTCTATACCAAGAGTATAATGCTTATTTAATACCTTTCTTTATCAGCTTATCATCGACTTCAGAGGAAATATGTAATAAAATATAATTTATCACTTTTTAATGCAACCTATTTTTTGAAATCGGGTTTGTTTTTCAAAACATTTTGATTTCACCCTTTTTCCAACACATTTTAGTTCTATTTACGCGAAGTTAGGTAAAAATTTCGGTCCACTACTTTTAAAAGTTTGCCAGGCTCGCGGCAAGTAATATTATATAAAAATGCACCACCTTTACATGTTTTGAACCTATTCATATTTACAGAAAATCAGCAATAAACATGGCCCAATATTAATATGAATGCAAAATTGAACTTCGTGTCCCTAAAAACCACAAAAACAATATTATGAAAAACAATATCTTTACAGTACTTATCCCCCAATTTATCCCCTTTTTTCCCCACTATCCATCTTCCCAGCTATACATTTCACTTATTGACAATATAAATATTTTGTGCCAAGATGTTTAATATTTTTAACATTCATTATAATATATTATATTATTATTTATATTACCGAAATCACCTGATAAAAGCAGATTCTCCCTAGTTGGGATAATGTACCTCAGGATGGTATTTATTTACTTTTTTGATTACTTATTTTTAAAAACCAAATTTTTAGGCAATAAATTAAAGCATTTCAAATTCATTAAAGAAATCTATGGTAAATGAAAAATTGTAAAGTAACACTATTGCCCTATTTTCATTTTTTGTATATGCTTGCTATATGAGAACTCCGACACTACCCTAAATATTCCTTGAAAATTTCATAAAAAATGCAAACCATCCTGGAGTAATTAATGACAACATAAAATAGTGGGTCTTACAGCTTACTCAATTAAAATTTAGTACCTATGCTTTACCAAATAGTATATTTATGTTGTTTATTAACCCCTCAAAAAAGGTGATTTGATAAATTTTAGAGGAATATTTGAGACTTTTCACAAATATATAAATTAGCAAAACGTTGTACGCCGTTTATCATCAGTGTCTTCGACTTTATAGATAAGTTGAAGTTATAAAAAATTAATTTAAGCCCAACGGAAATGTGCAATACAAAAACAATACTTCATTTGCAAATATAAGAACGCAATTAGACGGTGATTTGACCCTTCAACTACAGCACTGGTATGACATATCTTACTTACCTTCGAAAACAAACTTCTGGGTTTAAATCGTTTCTTTTTCTGCAAATAAAGCAAGTTCGCACCATTTTCTTAAAGTTTTTTAAACAGATTCTTGAAAATAGACTCACAAAACCCTTGGATTTCTGAAAAACACTTATTTCACCAACTAGAACAATTACAACGCCGCGCGTCAAATAGGTCGAAATCATGAATGACTACGACCGTCTTCGGCGTTTTCCGAATGATCCCGAAAGAAATCTGTAGTATACTCGAAAAAGGTAGAATTCCGACGTTGCCGATTATTCTGGGCTTTATTTCTTGATATAAGGAATAATAATTACAGAATATTTAAATTACATTGAAAACAGATTCGGTTTGAATTATTTATAATAAGCTATTTAATTATCCGTTTTAAAATATTCTATATGGAAATTTATACTGAGAATTTCTGGAATTCCTTGTTTATTTAGATAATAGTATAAAGGATGATATCCGTTATAATCTGGCCACAGTAATGGTTTGGCAAACCAGGGTTAATGTTGGATTCCTCCAAAATGTAAACACCTGGGTCTATATTATTTCCATGTCGTTGATCAAAACAAATAAAATCAGTACGAATCGCTTCTTACTCCAATATAAATTTAGTACCATTTTAACTGTTCGTATACTTGTTTATGGTGTAATACGTTTAAATGTTCTGTGCTATGTGACATATATGTATTATTTTAATTTTAGCATTAATTGTAACGAACTGTGGTGTATGGAAATATGTTAAAATGCCGACATTTAAATCTCGGATAATGTTTTAATTTCTAGGTAAGCCGAAAAAAATTCCTCTTTTTGATTTTGGTATAAAAAATTTTTTTTTAATTATTGTAATTTTCTGTGCAGTGACTTATCTATATATCTCATTACAGACAACTGATGAAGACCAAAATATGGTTGAAACGTTTTGAACTCTCGCTATAAAATAAATATTTGCCTCTCTAAAACTTGCCAATTAATTCAGTGAACCAAATACCCAAGAAAATTCCATAAGAATATAGTTAAAGGTTCCAGAAACGTATATTATATATATATATATATATATATATATATATATATATATATATATATATATATATATATAGATAATGATAGAAATACTATAAAGCGTTTCTTTTTTCGAGATTGTAGATTTACCTACAGTTAAAATAAAGAATAAAGTAGTGGATTTTTTTTTGGTTATTCATATTATTTACGTTCAATTAGGTAGTAAACAAAAAAAACTTAATTATGACATTATCATTGTTCTAGGAAAGGGAATTTGACCGGCTGTTTAAACATTTAATTAGGCCCCCATTTTGTTTCATCAAATAGGATCGCGAAAAATGTTACCAGATCATCCCTCTTTCACACTTGATTTGTGTGTAAAATTGCAACTTAATTGGATAAGTAGTTTTTCGATACTGATATTTTCATTAAGCCGCCATTTTATTTCACTATAAAATCTCCTCACCAAAATTTTACCAATTTATCTCTAGTTCATGCTTGATTCTTGTACAAAATTGGATTAGTAGTTTTTTAGTAATATTTTTTTAACATTTTATTAAAGCGCCATTTTGTTACGCCATCTTGGATTTGTACCACAATTTTACTAGTTCATCCCTATGTCACATATACTTGTTCTGCAAAATTTGGGGTAAATTGAATAATTGGATAAGTATGTTTTTAGTAATACTTTTTTTAAAATTTTATTAGGCCGTCATCTTGTTGCGCCATATTGAATTTTTACCAAAATGTTATCATGTCATTCCCATAAGACCCTTAATTTTTGACCAAAGTTTCAAGTCAATCGGATAAGTAGTTTTTTAGCAATGCCGCAAACAGACAGAAGAGATAGACAGAGCGATGGAACTGAGAAAAAAAATTTTTCGCCACATAGAGACCCTGAAACGTAAAGATCTGAAAACATTTCGGAGGGTGATTTTTAACTAAAAATGGATATTTTTAGTCCTTACATAAAAAATGCAAAAGAACAGTAACTGCGACAAATATGTATTTCCAATGCAAAAAGATAAATATTTTTAAACATAAAATGATACAGCGTCATGCAAGAAATGACAAGGAACTACTTTCTTACAAAATATCGCTACGTTACGATGAAGCTGGCTTTGATGTAGTGGAATATAATCCAATTTTATATTCTCTCTAAAATATATAGGTTACCTACATTCCGTTACGTGTTCGAGACCATTTCAATCATTTAAATGTGTCTTCTGAATACTATGTAACATTTTTATATTCAGTAATAGAAATATTTTGTTCTGGGCTGATATATTTAGTTGTGAAATTGGGAACTACTATTTCTTTTTGGAACATGTTTCCTTTTAGGAAGAAACTAGAGTAACTACATAACTATCATAACTTACATCTGTTCGTTATGTTCCAGAATATGTTTACTTTTCTGTTCCTGTTTGAAAAATGTTTGTATTTTAATTAAAATTTTAAATTACTAACGGTATGAATGTTTTTTTATCAATAACAAAATAATACCTAAATAACAAATTCTAACAATTTTTTTCTATTAATAATAGGAATCTAAGCCAAAATTCGGTAATAAACTTTAAATCCAATGGCGTAAACAGGGGAGTCTCCCCCAAAATCCAAATTTAATAATTGAGCAAAACATACACTTAAAGATCGACTTAAAGTAACTTTTAAGAAATATTTTTATTTACAAAATCAAAAACTGAAACTAACAGCATAAAAACTTAAAAAGAATCATAACTTTAATTACAATTTCCACTATATGTTGGACGAATGCTGCGTCAGTGAGAATGTGCTTGTTTGGCGGATTCTGTTGACAAGGCTTGTCGGTATTCGTTGTCTCTTTGGATAACCGACATCTGAAACTGTGGGAACCAAGGGCTTCGAGGTGACATTGCTCCTGAGGGTGGATGTAATATCTCTCCGATTAAGATGAACGTTGACGCGTGGTGACAACGTCCTGTTCCTTTGCTTGCTGAGGTTCAATCTCTTAATTTTCTTCAATTGGCTCGCCAAGGCGGATGCTCGGTCTTCTCCTGGGAAGTATTCTTCTCTACTAGCAGGGGCGTGCAGTTCATGGAAGCAAGGGAAGCAGTGCTTCCCTAAAAAAATTGCAAAACATCTTCTAAAATGTAATTTTTGAAATAGGAAACCGTTAATTTAGTTTATATTAAAAATGCTAAAATATTATCTTAATTATCAAGCCCATAATAAATGCGGCCTTGACTCCGACCGAGCGACAATAGAAAATGGAATAGAACCTATGCGGGCCGCTAGCTTCTCTGCAGCCAAGTCCTGTATGCTTGATTTCCTGTGAATCGAGCCAGAAGTTATTGAACTTTCCACCAGCTGTTTGCAATTTTTGCATTTCAGTCGCGTGCTTTAAGTGGGGGCGGAAGCTATCGTTGGAGTAGGTTCTTTGTTTGAACGGGTATCCGTGTATTGTGTGACACGTACGTCGCGTCGTGCATGGTGCGATATGGAAGACAATAGTACGGACGTGGATATGCAAATACCGTCAACTTCGGCTGTTGGTAATAACGTTGAAAATGTTGGAGAATGTAGTAAGAAGAGTGTGTGTGAATGTGTGGTGTGTGTCTTAATAATGGATTTTCAACATTAAACTTCGCTGATAAGCTTCAAATAATTTCCAAAGGAAGGGCAAAACCGCCCATGAAAAATTTAACCACAAAAATGAAAAACTGTATTAGACATTTTTATCCGGAAAAACAATACGAAATTATTTTGTTGGCCCTGTTTACTTTTTGAAAATGAAAAGGATCTCTGGAATAAAACTAGTTTTTCCGATTTAAACAATTTCCATAAAGCTGTAAAAAGACACATTATGTCCAAAGCGCATTTGCAGGCCGTCATAAAAGAAAAAGTCTTCGGCAAAACTAGAACTGAACACGCCCTTAATAAACAGTTGGAAATTAGTCACCGCCAACACAATGAACTAGTCGATAAAAATAGGCAAATATTAAGAAGACTTATCGATGTTGTTTGTTTTCTCGGACAGCACGAATTGGGATTTAGAGATCATGACGAAACAAGGGTTTCTTCAAATAGAGGAAATTTTCAAGATTTACTTAGTTTAATGGCTAAATATGATGATTGCTTAAAAAATCGTTTAGAGTAGTCTAGCGTTTTTCGCGGAACGTCGAATCGAATCCAGAATGATTTAATTTCCGCTGTTGCAACCATTATTCTAAAAAGAATTAAGTAGGAGAATGGCGAGGCGCGGTTCATTGCTATTGTTCTGGACGAAACAACTGATATCACTAATTTTAGCCAATTATCTATAGTAATACGCTACGTTAAAACAGACGGAAGTATTCAAGAGCGAATTTTAGGTTTTAAGAATGTGTCCGAAAATCGTACAGCAGATGCATTATATACCGTAGTTTATAACGTTACTAAAGAAATTAATGGACAGAAAAAATTAGTTGCTCAAAGCTATGATGGAGCTGCAGGGATGGCAGGACAATTAGGCGTTCTGCAAGCTAAACTTCGAGAAACTTTCCCAAGTGCTGTGTTTGTTCATTGTTTTGCTCATAAATTAAATTTGGTTTTATACCAGTCCATCAATCACATTAAAGAGTGTAAAGTATTTTTCGTTACTTTAAGTGGCATGGCTGCTTTTTTTTTCCAAGTCATCAAAACGTACACAACCTTTGCACTCCATTGTCCACAAACGATTGCCCAAAGTAGCTCCTACTAGGTGGAACTATAATGGAAGACTTGTGTTAACAGTATCTGAAAATCGTGAATCACTGATTGAACTATTTGAGAATATAATAGAAAATAATGAAACGTGGGTTTCAGAAGCAATAAATAGTTCGGGAGGGTTTTTGGACTGTTTGAAACGAGATTTTAGTTTTAATTATTTGTTGAACATATTTTCAGAAATATTTCCATTCTCGAACAATGTTTTTAATATATTACAAACTAAAACAAATGATATTGCTTTTTGCCTAAAAAAAGCCATGTTAAGCCAAAAAATTACTTTGACCTATTTTGGGAGAAAACGATGACGTTAAATGTAGAGCCACAAGCCAAGCGTCTTCGAACAGACAAGGTGGGAGATGTTCAAACATCATACAGACGCCTCTTTTATGAAATAATCGACCAAATTCAGCAACAAATAAACTATAGATTTAACGTTTTAAATGATTTTAAATTCCTCGAGCTCTGCAATTTTGATTCATTTAAAGGAAAAACTTTTCCAGAAGATGCGCTTAAATCTCTTCTTCTTCATTATGGCCAGTTTTTCGACCGAGTGTTACTGCGATCTGAACTAAAAGTGATTTACGAAACTGATGACATTAGCGCAAAAAATATCGCTAAGGAACTAATGCAATTTTTAAAAGACAAGGAGCTGGAAGATGTCTACACCGAAGTGTCGAAATTGTGTGAATTAGTATTGACAATACCTGCCACAGGTTCATCAGTAGAACGCAATTTTTCAACACTTAAACGTATAAAAAATTTCGTGAGGAATTCAACGGGGCAGGAGAGACTTTCACATACATCGCTGTTGTCCATTGAAAATAAACTTCTCCAAAATATGTAGGAGCATCGACGTTTTTGTGATGATGTCATTGACGAATTTGCAAAAAATTATCGAAGAATCGAATTACATTACAAATAGGTAAGTTTCTAAAAACTGCTTCCCCTTCTTAAAATTTCACCGCACGACCCTGTCTACTAGATAAGGTTATATCTTCTTGTAATTGCAAAGGGTGGATTCCATCGATTTTAGGGTACTACAATATTGACACTACCTATTCGTCTTCGGCATTTGCAAAATATCTATAAGCCAAACAGGGCGATGATGACGAATGAACGAACTTTGAAGGTTTATCAGATTATTGGTGTTAATGGTCTGAGTCTCTGTATCTCTGGATCCATATTTGATGGTGATGGGTAGATGATTGGTAACAGCTAAAAGTCACAGATGTTGGTTGGCTTCTTAAGCATTGTAGTTTTTGGCAATAATAACTAAAACCTGGTACGTTTTGGGTAGGTGGTCAAGTCTCTCCAAAAGTTGTGCCTCGGAAACTGCATCGCTATCGATTGGGTTCGGAAGGATGTTGAAGCAGATTAACATACGGTTGCCTAGTGCTTTTCAGGACTCCATTTTGCGAAAGGTAGGGTAAATTAAAGAATCATCATCTCGTGTAATTTTTTATTAATTATTAATGATCTGGAATCAGTATAGGATATATGTGATAGAGAGTATATTTTCCGACTTAAGGTATTTCTAGTACGAAAATTATTCTAGTATGTAACATGTGCCTATGTGCCTTAGCTCTATTATGTTGAGATATTGAACTACATTTGAATAATATATCGGTAAATGAAGATTATTCCTGCGCAATGACTGCGATATATGGTTCAGTGAGTCTACTAAACCATATTGAGTGATGATGAAACTGTGCAGAATTCTTGAAAGTGCGAAAGTAACAGCCTTTATAGCATCGTCTAAAGTGTTTTCGATAAATGAATAACTTTCCGTTAGTGATTCTCACAAGTCAGGATATCAAGTTGAGATTGAAATCTTTGGATGTCCTATGCTAGAGAAAATTAGCTTGATGTAAAGTTTACATAGAGAGTTCATTAATATGTTCTTGAATACTCCCTGAAAGAATACAAGAAGTGTATCAGCAACAGATTTTGCTGTGTTATCCCCGTAGGATATGCTTTTGTAAATCTTGTTAGTTCGTCATGTAAAATTTTGAGTTGGGTATTCAAATTGTGTATGTTTATTATTTCAAAAAGTGTCTTGGGCTTTTCTGTTACGACTAGGAGTCACCTTAGATTTTTGCAAAAAATTTTTACTTTTTGGCAGATTTTGCAACTTTTAATGAAATTTTCTACGGCTTAATTATACCTGGCCATACAATTAATTTTATGCGTCTTAGTGTTTCGTTAATTCCTCGAAGTAAGTTGGTTTTTCCGCGATGGTAATACTCTAAGATTTGAGGTATTTCGTCTGCAGCAGGGGTTCTGGTGTGGCTAATACTTAATTTTATATTTTTTAGCTGCAAAAAATACGAACATATTTCGATGGGAAGTTCAAGAATGTTTTCAACAATGTAAATGCAAGAGATATTAAGTTGGTTTTGTCCTGTATAAAGAATGTAAAGGAGAAGGTACGTGGCAGTTTCTGGGTTAAACGAAAGGGGAATAATGAAGTACTTCCGATTTTTCGTTAATTTGCTAGAGAAAATATTTATTCGTTTCGGATTAATGTCTTTATCGAGAATCTTATAATGGAATTCATCCATTTTTTTTGTCAAAATAATGTTATAATGACAAACAAAAATCTTTTTTTGGCTTTTTCGCAACTGAATAAAAATATTTAACTTTTTAAGCAAGCATAATATAAATAATATTGTTTATATTATGTATCGAAACATTCCGTAGACAGACTAGTCTACATGTTGAGTTATGTAATTATATTAAATATTTGCTTCAATTAATTTAAAGTTAAATATTTTTATTCAGTTGCGAAAAAGCCAAAAAAAGATTTTTGTTTGTCAATCTAAACGCAACAAATAATCTAAACACATTTAAAAATAATGTTATAATGTTTTATGTGATTTATCTAATAGTTGGTCATTGGTTGTTTAGATTTTTTTTTCGTAAAGGCTTACGAATTTATTATATTCTTTCGTCGGACTAATACTCTCCTAGTTTCACCCGCTATCATGTTAACCTACTTACTAATGCAAGGAGTTTTCTCCCTATTGTCGAGTATTTATAGAGGCTTAACCATTAGGTAAGTCTTTGCCAATAGGACCTTGGGAAAGTATGGTCTCTATTGCAAATGCGCTAGCTAACATCCGTTGTCAGTAGAAAAGGTTAATAAAAATTTGGACAGATGAGAATAGGGTGAAAAGTCGATCATCAAAAGCTTGATGACAATCTGGATTACATCAAAAATTTGATATCTTTTTTCAACAATCAGTTAAGGGAAAAGGGAAAGTTCGGCGTAAACCTACGATAGTAACCAAATAAATCCAAAAAGGATTGTATGTCTTTTGGAGTTCTTGGTTCTGGAAATTTCTGTACAGAATCGACTTTAGGAGGGTTAGGTTAACTCGGTTCTGAGTGCTAAAATGATCAACGTATTCTACCTCTTTTCTCAGGAACTCACATTTGTCGGGCTGTATTTTCAGATTTTCTTTTTGAATACATTTAAAGATATTGTCTAAGCGCGTGTTGTGGTCATGGATGATAGGTGAATATACAATTATGTCGTCCATATAGACGAGACAGCATTCATTAGGAATGCCTAAAAGGATGTTGTCCATAACTCGCTGGAAAGTGGTCGGGTTTTATGATTCATTGCTCTAACATTTCATTGACTTGAGTTTTTACCCCTTCTTTACGAATATGTATGACTTGGTGACAACAGGTTTTGCACCATGGGGTCAATTTATTGTTTAATTTCGTTGGTAAAGGTTAGGTACCTACCACATGTCTTTGAATTCTATGCAAAGATCAGTAATGATTTTTTGCTTCTTCGTTAAGATGTTCTGTATGAAGCTTGGACTTAATATTGGGAATGCGATTAAGAGAGGCCTGTTTTTCGAATAAAATGTAATTTAGTAGCCAATGGGAAGAAACAGGTTTGATTTGAATATCGGGAAAATAATGGTTTTTAAAATAACATTTGCATTGACTACAGAAGTAAATTTTTTTTTCAGTGACATGAACAATGACATTTTAAATAAGAACTTTTTCGATTTTCTGCCTAGATAGGACGCCTAGCATCGGCGCAGACTAAATCGCAGTGTAATTTAAAAATTCGTTTCGTCCTACCTTTAATTTTAATTGGCTTAAAATTGTTTACGTCAGTTGTATTTTTTGTCTGAAATTTTCGTCTGCCTTAACAAGTGGTAAAATTTTGAAGTTTGTCACAAGTACTCCTCTGGCTAATACTAAGACCGGCACTAAATTATACTGTTGACTTCTGGCTTTCGTTGGGAGCAAGAATGTTAATATATTTTTAGTCCACGTACAACAACGTCATAACAAAGCTATTATGATACTTGTCTGTAGCATGTTCTGCATTGCAGCAGTCACAATGATTCATTTTGGTCAAAGGCCGGCGAATTCTCTCTTATACTAAATTTGTTATTTGTGATAGTTACTATACACGAGTGAACATAGCTTAAACTGCAGGTCGTTACGTGTCGTACTCATCTGATTTTCAACAATAACTGCATATCAATCCTAACAAACTTGGCAGTTTTTAAAAATTAAAAAAAATCTTTATTGTTCCCAGTATATTAAATAAGCTCGAAATGCTTCCCATTTTCAAACTAAACTTCTAGAAATAGGTCTATTTCTTCTTAAAAGTCCGCTTCCCGTTCTCAAGTTTTATTTTATTTTACCACTCAAAAATAGCCATTTATATAGCCCTTAAAAATGATTATGCAATGTATGCTATTTTTTGTTGAAACATTAAATACACATGATAGGTCTAACACATTTTTTCAACATAATTATACATTTTAAAATTACATTTACATAGTTAATTTTACACATCAGTCAATCAATCACACAATAATTGTGTATAGTTTTATAAACTACCAAAATGTAATATTTTTTTACAATATGTAAAACTTTGCAATCAAAATGTATCCATGACAAATAAAAAACTTATAAATTGTACATAATTTAGCCTTTTATGGCGTATTTAAGGCGTTAAGGCAGGGGGGTTTCCAAGAAGTGTTGACCCTCCCCCCGGAAAGGCTTAATTAGCATCAATCGAATTTGGACGGACCATATCAAAGGGATTAAAAATCAACAAGAGCCCTAAGTAAGGATGCTGCCTCTCGCCAACCTTAATCAAAATCTACTTAGAACAAAAAGAGGCCGGTAAAATATGGAAAAATGTCGAAACATGAGCATAATGTTAAATAATACCTACCTTATATTCCTATAGTTCGACATGCTGTTGAGGAGGAGCAAGGAAGGTAAGTGCATTGAATAGAATATATGTCCATTGGGGGAAAGCAACAAGACCTGATCCTAGGGGAAGTTCAACAAATATTTACAAAAATGGCAGAAATACAAAATATCTAGGCATAGACATCTCACAATGAAGCAATAAGAGATTGCGCAATACACAAGGAAGAAACACTATCAGTCTTCCAAATAGTGTACTATAGGATCAAAATATATTAAAGGTTAATAAACGTGTAATTTATAACAGTTTTATTAAAAACTTAGTAACATATAGTATCGGAGTGTGGGAGCTGATAGAACGGACAAAAAGAGTATTGGAAGTAAAGGAACGGATTTTTGAAGGCGATCTGTAGGGAAATCAAAACTAAAGTGAATCAGAAACGATAGAATCCGGGAAATAATGAAGACGACCCACACCATTGTGGATGACATCATGGTTAAGCAATTGAAATATTTACCTAAGCAAATCATAGATTGGACACCACAAGGGAGAAGAAAAAAGGAAGACCTAGAAAGAATTGGAGAGAGGGTAGAGGTAAATATTATATATTATTATTTCTGATAATTGTTTGGGCAATATCATATTATCTCTTATTTTTAGGCAAACCTCCTAGATCCGTTAGATGTGTCAGGGCAAA
Source organism: Kuschelorhynchus macadamiae (assembly GCA_030620095.1). Taxonomy (NCBI): domain Eukaryota; kingdom Metazoa; phylum Arthropoda; class Insecta; order Coleoptera; family Curculionidae; genus Kuschelorhynchus; species Kuschelorhynchus macadamiae. The sequence goes on from JAUTXW010002030.1 coordinate 51,735, forward strand.
CAAAAACCAACACATTCGAGTCTCCAGGAATATGCTACTATTAAAGTGCTTATCGTTAGATGAGGCATTTTCAAAACATCAAATTGTAGTACTTTTATATATTTATATAATATTACTTCTGCCCATTCTTACGGGTCTAACAGCGACTTGTCTGATGTGTTTTCTTTTCTGGTATGTGATGGCTCAAAATTTTTTTGAATGAAGTTGTAGCTCGCCTTTACCAACAAAATTATTCTTAGTTTTAGTATTGTATCTATCTGAACTTATATTACGTTTAAACAAATTTTTATACTTTGAATATGTTACGTATTATCTGATTATATTTATTTTTAAAATAGGAGAAAAAAAAACTAAACCTTCACGAAGAAGTTGTTGCAAATTGTCTTATATCAGATGACTTGCAAGAGCCCAAAACACTAAGAACACCAATTTTGTGATAATAATTTACATTCCTTGATAATTCTTGTTCTGTAGTTTTAGAGGGTTAGTAGAAAAGAAATCATTTTCCAGATTTTGCACTATTACTGAGGTATAGCCGGTTATTGTATCAAAAAATTCGATTTTTTCACGCTATCCTACTACTCTGTCATATCAAATTAAAAATTATAAAGTAAACGTAATAGGATTTGACTGTGACGTCATTTTCTTATATTTCTTTTAATTCATAGAAAACGTAGATAATAAAAGATTTTAATATAAAATGACTGTCGCTTCTACAGTCGTTTGATTTTTTTACCTGTTCGGCAATGTCAGTGTCGAAATAATATTGTCATCCATTCGAAAATGACGCGATGTAATCTATAGGCTCAATTATTAATTTTAAATGAACTGGCATTTTTTTGAGTTGGAAAAGCAGCAGCTTTACCAATTGACTACAATAATGTACTAATGAGGGCGTAGGAGGCATTAAAAGTAAGTCAAGCTACTCTGTCTCGCATTAAAAAAAAATCAAGTTCAATCAGACGAAACCTAATCAAGCAACATATATGGAACCAAAATTTCTGATTTCATGAAGAATAAAATTAGGGATACAATTTATATGATGTATGTTAAAAAGGAATACGTTACAATGGCCAGTTTACACAAGGCGTTAAATGAATATCTCGGCGGTTTTTTTAATTATTTCCTTTCTTCTCTGTGAAATTGTAGTATAGGATTCAGATGGAGGAAAACTAGTAACCGAAAATATTTAATGAAATTACCCGACATTCAAATGAAGAGAATGATTTTTTTTTGCGTGAATATACAAGAAAAATCGAATCGCAAGAACCTTATATTCCAGTATTTTTATATGAAACATCGATATTCAGCAAATGAGCCTTCAAACGTAGTTGGCAGGATGATACTTCTACCAGACAACCGAGAGTAATAATTGGATAATTTTAGATTTTCAGAAAGAAATTTATGGAACTATTTTTTTCAGGTCACCTCTATATCGTCATTCACGCTGACAGCGAGAATGGATTTATTAAAAATGCAATCTTGGTATTTCGAAGCGGGACTATCACGACAGCATGAATAGAAAAAAATTGAAACAAGGTACAAAACTAAATTAATTCCAAATTTACCTCCAAAATTTTTAATTATTACGGATAATGCAAGTTATCACTCTGGCCTTTCTGAGGAAATTGAATGGAATGCCTGAAAAATAGAAACATCGATTACCCAAAAAAGGCCATGAAGGACGTAATTTGGGCGTTAGTTCTTTCTAAATGAATTCTGAAAAAAATTATCATCTTCACGAATACGTTTTACAGTTTGGATACAATATTCTAAGACTTCCGCCATACCATTTCCACTGAAATAGTTTGGTCCGAATGTAAGACGAAATGCGATCAGCACATATTACCCTTAAAATAAACAATTAGCAGAGTACTGGCCTCGTGGGATAAGGTACTGAATGAAATATCCAGTGACCATTGGAAGAAATATTTTGCCCACGTGAATACAATCACTAGAGACTCCTGTATATAACAGAAGCTTGGGAAGCATCTGGCACGTAGCCACTGATTATTTCTTTAAGTGATTCTCACGATTCTGAAACGGATTCTGATGTTTCTACCTCTGACGATGAAAACGGCTTATAATTATTAATAGAAATTATTGTTTATTTCTCTTAAATAGAGAGTTAATTGTTTTTAATTTCCTATAAAAGGAGGAAATTTCTTTATATTTTAATATTATCCTTACAGGGTACATAGGTACATAGGTATAGTAGGCTTGTTAAAGTAAACATTGTGAATTATTCCCTCTTCGTCAATTTTAAATTTTAAGAGCTTAACAGTAAAAATAATTCTTAAAAATCTTGTACATTAATAATTAAGTCACTAAAACTGAATTGGATGTGTTAACAAATAAGTAAGTCCACTGTTTTACCATAAAATAGCTTGTATATCACATATAAATCTACACTTTATCAGTTCATAAATACACACAAAGAACATTCCGACAAATATTCAGTGATAAGCACGTTGGAATCAGGCCTACTATATAGCATTCCGACCGGAAAACAAATGGGAAGCGAAAATGTAACAAATGAGCAAATATTTACATTGCTTCAAAGCACTAGTCAGAATGTCCAGGATATTAAGCAAGAGTTAGCGGGCTATAAGGAAAAAATGGACGAATTGGAAGCCGTGACTCAACACCTACAAACGGAGAATATTCAACTAAAGCAAAAAATTTTAATTCAGGAAGAGCAACTTAAAAGAAAAAATATTTTAATTTTTGGGCGTCATTGGAGGAAGACGTATTGGAATTTTTAAATAAAAAATTAAACATTAAAATTACACCTAGTGATCTAGATAACTTTTATAGGATTGGCCAGAAAAAAACAGACAAAATCAGACCAATTTTAATTAAATTTGTTAGGGAAATAACGACACAACTGGTGCTTAAAAGCTCTAAAAAACTGAAAGGCAGTGGGGTCAGTATTGCCCAGGATTTGCCGCTGGAAAAAAGAGAGGAAAGGAAAATCCTTTACGATTTCCTAAAAATAGCTAGAGAAAAGAAGTTTTCTGCCAAGATAGAAAAGAATAAATTAGTTGTTAACAAACACGAATATACGGTTGAAACTTTGAAAAATATTGAAAAGCAGGCATTTTTAGAACCAATTGTTAACAAGTCAACGTTATTTCCAAACAGTAGTGCACCTCCCACTCCCACAGTTGATAATATAGAACAGGAGAGCTCAGAAGACGAAAACGTGTTCGAATTGGAGGACCCACAGGAAAAAGATAAACATATTACTCAGAAAAAATCCGGACAGGAAGGCAAGGAGGGCAAAACAAAACCAAAACCAAGAAATTTGACTGCCTCCTTACTAACTCCAACTTCTGCTAGAACTAGAGCGGCATCAGGGGGTAACAACCAACAACCAGCCAGAAGAGGGCCACCGAGGAAATAGAAACGGATGAAGGCTAAGTGCCAAGACCATTTTATAAGTCCTGGCACTATAAGCAGAGTATTGTATAATTTAAGTTTTGTGTCGTCGATGTTTGTTCGTTTTTGCTCTTTGCAAGGCTTATTTTATATCTACACCCCATATATATTTATATATTTTTTTAATTTTTGTATGACTGGTATTCTATATTGTATTTAAAATTTTATTCTTTAGGTGTATACACATTTATTTTAAATTTATAATATATTATCTCATCTTTGTTTCTACTCTGCTGCAGTTTCTGCTGACCTTAAATGGATAAACTTATGCTTGCCCACTTGAACGTCAGATCATGAATTTCGAAATCTTGTTCTTGATCGTGAGTATGATGTTATAGGAATTAGTGAGTCATGGCTTAATTGCTCAATTTCAGATGACCTGTTGTATATAAATGGCTATAAACTAGAGCGTTGTGATAGACAAGGCAGGGGAGGCGCGGCGTCGCTATATATATTAAAAATTATATAAAATATTCAAAATTATCATCAAGTGCTCAAATTGAACAAATATGGATCAAATTTGAGCTTACTGGACAGCTCTTTTCCGTAGGAGTTGTTTACAAACCGCCAACCACCAACTACTCAGAATTTTTTAGCAACTTGGAAACCTCTTTCTCAATTATTATACCCACCGTTCATCATGCGTTTTGCTTTGGCGATTTTAATGTTAACTTGCTAAATCTCGCTAGTGTTGAGACTAATTTCATTTATGATTTTTTAGAGGGACTTGGCCTTCATCAAATTGTGGATGCTCCCACCAGAGTAACTGATCACTCAATGTCTCTTATCGATTATATATTATGTACTTCAACAGACAACATATTAGAAAGAGGGGTCGAGCCAGTGGATTTTTCAGACCATAGTCTAGTGTTCTGTATAGTAAACGTAAAACATGTAAAACCAAAGGTTGAATATAAAACGGTCAGAAATTTTAAATATCTGAACTATAACCAATTTCAATCTGATTTAAGATCAATCCCTTGGAATAATATTTATTACATAGAGGACATTGATAAGAAAATTTCTTTTATATCAGATACTATTACTGTCCTTCTTGATCTGCACGCTCCATTTGTCACGTATCGCATCAAAAAAAAAATATGCTCCATGGTTTACGGATGGTTTACATGCTATAAAAAGGATAGAGACAAGGCACTCACCAAGTTCAAAAGAACAAAATCACAGACGGATTAGGCTAACTACAAAACCCTGCGTAATATGTTTACTACTGCTGTTAGAAAAGAAAAGAAAATTTATTACGTAACTTCATCTAAATCTAAGAATTCTAAACAAATTTGGTCTGATATAAAACTTCTTGATATAAAGTCTAACAAAAAAAACTGCATTCCTGAAGATCTCGCAGACGTTGACTTGATTAATAGTAACTTTATTAATTCAATTCCCACACTAAGGATACATAATGACACGGTGAGTTTCTACCAGAATAATAAAATATCAGACGCTAACTTTAAATTTCGTACTGTTAGTGAAAATGAAGTGGTCGAAACATTGACAAAGATTAGGTCGGCGGCAGCGGGATCTGACGGACTGAACATAAAAGCCATTAACTTGTGTCTTCCATTTCTTCTACCGTACATAACACACATAATTAGTTATTGTATTGAACGTAATGTTTTCCGTCTGCTTGGAAAAGGGCACTGGTTATACCAATTCCAAAAGTGAGTAAAGTGGAATCTTTGCAACAATTGCGTCCTATTAGCATTTTGCCTACCATGTCGAAGATTTTGGAGTCCATCATGCATGCCCAACTGTCTAATTATCTTATGTCTGAAAAAATTATCCCAATAACTCAGTCTGGCTTTAGAAGGGGACATGGCTGTTGCACGGCTTTGCTGACTGTTATTGATGACATGAAATAATGTGCGCAATATTTCATTATGTTGGTTTGTCCAAAAATACAGCATTATTTTTAAAAAAATTACCTTAATGACAGGGAACAGGCAGTGACCTATAATGGCAAAACATCCTCTTTTATTAGAATGCTGAGTGGAGTGCCACAAGGTTCCATATTGGGACCTCTGTTATTTATTATGTACACGTCTTGTTTTCAAAAAGCATTTTTGTCCTGTACAAGTCATTATTATGCTGATGACACACAAGTCTATCTTTCTTTTTCCCCGGAGGAAAGCAGCCAAGCTATCTCTGCTATTAACTATGATTTGGCGAGTTTTAGTATGGTGTCAAAGAACCACAACTTAATTTTAAACTCTGATAAGTCTGTTGTTGTTGTTTTTGGCAAAAAGAATGACAGGGAGAAATTTGCCGATGGGTATTGACATGCCATTAGTATTAATAATAATCCCTTGCAAATTAAAGAATCAGCAAGAAACTTAGGCCTTACGATAGACAATGAACTCCGTTTTTTAGAGCATATCAACAAGTGCCTTCAAATAGCTTATATGAACCTAAAAATGATATTTCAACACCGGCGCGTTTTAAACCGACAATTGAAAACAACACTATGTGAAGTTTTTGTTCTATCCCAACTTAATTTCTGTGATGCTATATACGGACCCTGTATCTCTGCTCAAACGGCAGGGCGCATACAGAAATTACAAAATTCTTGTGTACGTTTAATCTTTGGGATAAGAAAGTACGATCATATAAGTAATGCATATGTGGAGTCAGGGTGGCTTAAAATGGAACAACGACGCTACCTTCATATGATGTGTCTATATCACAAGATCTTTATCGATAAATCTCCTCCCTATCTATACAACAAAATTAGATTCCGAACAGACGTTCACAATGTGAACATTAGATTTAAGGGTAAACTTACTATTCCAGCACACCATACAGCTCTGTTCGAACGTTCCTATTCCTACCTCATTGCAAAGTATTTAAATGACTTCCCTATTGACATCATACACCTGTCACAGATCAGATTTCGTAAGCTACTGCGGAACAATTTATTAGCAAGCTAACAGTTTTACATCTTTAGATATAATTAGTTACTTATTTATTCTTTTTTAAACTTTACGATAGTAAATATTTTGTAATTTATTTGTATTATATCTGTTATAGGCACTAGGTTTAAGGTACTATTTCTGGTTTACTATTATCAATGGTTAGCTGAACAGTTGGTTGGTCTCTAAGATCTACCAAACTGAAACTCGCCATTTTGTACAATAAATTTTTGTTGATTCTGTATATTAAATCTGTCTTACTCATAATGTACAAATAAAGACCTTTATTATTATTATTATTATTATTATTATTATTATTACAGTCTTAAACTTCCATTTTTCTAATTTGATAGAACATTACGTTGTTATTATAGTCAAAATGACCTCTTTGAACTGCTCCTATATATCATATGGTCATATTAAAAAAACACTGAGATATTCATTTAACTTTTTATGTAAACTAGCCATTTTAACATATTTCTCCTAAACATACATCATATAAATTGTATCTTTCATTTATTCTTCATAAAATCATAAATTTTGGTTCTGTATTCTGTTTTTTTTTTTCTGATATTTTGCTTGAATATGTTTCGTCTGATTTAACTGCTATTTTTTAAATTCCAAAGTAGTTTGGCTTACTTATAGTATCTTGTATTCCCTCATTAGTACATTGTTGTAGTGCTCTTACTTATAATTTTATCTGTAATTAGTTTTGATTTAATAGAATTTTAAAATTACATATTTATTAATAAATTGTAAATACAATAAAACTTCACAAGGTTGAATAAATAATGTTTTCTTGGTACTAATATAAAGTTTGAGATTAACAGTTTTCATTGATGTATGTACCTTCATCTTCTTATTTCTTTTCCTTTAGAACGTGTTTACCTTTTCTCGTGACAAATTAATTTAGTGAAATAAATAACACTAATTTATTTTCAGAACTTGTTGCGCTGTTTCTAAATTAACTTTACTGTTGTGACTGTATACCATTTTCTTATACCTATGCTCTAATACTTTGGAATTTCTTCAAATAATTATTGTATCTATTGCCTAAAAAATCGTTGTTAAAATAAGTTTTTACTTTTCGGCATTATCTATTATCTCGGTTTGCTTAAAAAATCTTTTGGTGAAGTTCAGTGTAAAAGGATCTAATTTAAAGCAAGAATAGTTATTAGCAGAGAGTTAAATGCGTGCAAAATTAATACATATATTAATACGCAAAAGGTATACTAATTCTGAATTTATTTGTAAGAAATGAATTTCCGAGCACATTCATTACATCTTAAGATGCAATATACCTTAACTATCACTACAGTGTTGATGATGAAAGTTTTCCAAGACATACGTCCTCAAGTTTAGAGATATTATGATTGATCCACATTTTTTATTAATTCTGGATGCGATTGAGTGGAAGAATATTATCAACAATTAACATGTTCTTGTTATAACTATTTTAATGTTTATGTGTTCATAAATTTGCTACCCGCTGTCGAAAATACATTTTTCAACAAGCGCAAAGTAATATGACACCATTACATAAAATTATTTTTAGTTTAAATATAAAACATCCGTCCCGATTAACTTGTAATAACAAGAGTTAAACCCCTTTCAAACTCTGGTAATTTTTTACCATCGCGAACTTTGATTATGTCTAGCACACTAGTAGATTTTTTCACTTCTGTTTTAGTAAATTCGTAATTTAAATAATAAAAAGTCGTAAAAATATCTATCACTAATGATTTTAAGTTTAAGATTTTAGCTGCCGTCTTTTTTTATTTAGGGCCCCTTCTGGTTTGCTTTTCTAAGAGGTTCCATAGCATGATGATTTCTTTTAAGTCGCGTGGTGTTTGGTATATCGATCTGGGCGGTTCTGTTCTGATACTGACTAGAGTCTGTTGGTAGACTTCATAGACAAAGAACGTTTTATCATTTTTTAGTACAACTATTAATTCTATGTTCAAAAACATTTGTTAATATTAAATTGAATTTTTTAATTATCGTTTATTAAAAAGATCACTTTATTTACTAATAAAAATAAGGGTAAAAATTTAGAAGTCAAGTTAAATTGAATTAAATCCGGGTACCAAACCTTCGCTGAACGAAACCGCAGAAAAAAGTTAGGTTACTTCTTCTTCTAATTCTTTTTCGGTCCTGGCCATCCATCAGCATGAAGTTTGTTGAAAATTGTTCTTTTTTTTTTGTAACAATCTGCACACAATTGTATTAAAAGTTACAGACTTTGGTAGATCTAACAGTGATCAACAACGGGAATATTCATTAGCCAAATTGCCAAAAAAACCGAATACGCATTTTTGTTCAGCATGTTTTTTACATTCAAAATCCACTTCGATTCAAATTATGGCTGATCCTTTGTTTAATTTAAACCATTTTCTCAAATTTGCGTTCTTAAAAAATTCGTTATTTCAAAATGTTTTAATGGACAGGAGGTAGTACCCATTCTTGCCCACACCTGAAAGTTGCAAATATTGTGTATTACATATTACATTAATGTAATATAATAAAGTTATTAAAAAAAATGCATGTTCTTATGCTGGTACCCCGTTTGAAAGCGTTTTAAGTTCTCTTTTCAACGCCACCTAGTTTGTTAGATTTGGTTTATTTGATACCGACAAATCGCAGTGGAAACTTGAAAGATACAGTTGTTAGTTTTTGCATACAAAAAACCTTTACAATCTCGAATATGTTCTGATTCGGTTAATATAATAATACAATTGTATTCTTAAAACTTTAATAAAAGCAGGTTTTCTGGTGAGTTCAGAAAAGTACATATATTTGTAAATTTAACAATAACTTTTTTGTTATTCCAAGGGTTCCAACTTTTTGATTTAACTGACAAACATGGATGTAGAAAGCATATAATAGATTAAAATAGCAGTTTTCAGTCATATTACCATCTATCTAACATTGGGTATTAGGAAGTGTCAGGAATAACTCGAAGTAAAATTCAAAGAATATTAAAGCCGTATAAATCTATCAGGTAGTTTTAAAAAAATGCCACATTTGATCGCCTGTGTCGCCGTTTAATCGAAATAGGTAATGATTCCAATAGCATGATTTATATCTACTTTGTTGGCGGGATATAGCATAAAATCGATGTATAAACGAATTTAATCAGCAATCTGGCCGTTGAGCTATGCGAAAGTCTACTCGATGGATCCCAACAATACTGAATATAATACAAAGTTTGAATATTTGGAATCCATTTAGATGTTTATTTTTTCTATTTGTTGGATAGTCTATTCGTCATTATAAAATCGACCTTGGATTGGCAGGACGATACCTGTTCAGTGGCCCGTACGATTTCCGGATTTGTCCTTACTGGATTGATTTCGGTGAGGTGCATCTCAAAACTAAAATGTTTGGTACTCAGCCGATTCATTGGACGAGTTAGAACAAGAGATTTTAAATGAGTGGCACAACTTACAACATAATCATAATTATTTTATGAAAATTAGTGGTTGTCAATTTCAACTTTAAATAAATTAAGTTTAGCATTTTATTTAATACATTTAAAATACTCTCTCTAAATCTTGTAAATAATAAATTTGGCTTCGCTGAGAAGACAATTTAATAGGTATGCTTCAAAACGAGGTACTACTCGAACTCTCTTTCCACTTGTAACTGTAGGGGTCAACTTTGTCCCCGTTTGGGGGTTGATGTGGCAGGGTGAAGAATATGTGGTAATTATTTTCTTCACGAAAGTAAAATTGATTATAGGGCAGGAGCGATAGTATGGTTGAAATTTGTACTTTTTGGAAGAGCGATAAATGGGTTAAATTGAAAAAGGATCAACTATGATTGGAATGTAAATCGATTTTGAATGTAAGAAAGAGGCTGAGCAAAAGTGCGTAGTTGTTTTTATTACCAATGTTTATTTTTCACTGAAGCTTACTGTGATCTGTTTTTAATTTTTCTTAAATTTAACAACATTGGTAAATTAACAATGAGACACCATAGTTTGGCTGTCTGATTTATATCTGAATAGCTATTTCTGTTAGTATTTCTTAATTTCCGTTACCGGATCGTAAACATCCGACCCAAGTTGCGATGGGGTCGTCGAAATTAAGGATGGAGGAAGAGCAGCGGTATCGCCCGGCTTTACCAAAGATACTCCGTCGTTTCCCATTCGCATGCAATCAAAATGCAGGACCAGGACCGTGGCCCTTTCGATCCTGGTTTCGAAATCGAAGCACATATGCAAGTTTTGTCCTGGTGTATATATATCAAATAATTTTGCGCACGTCTCCAACTGAATTGGAATGTAGGGAATGGGCACTGGGATACACAGTGGTGGCGGATTTTTGGCTGAAACAAATACATTTTCATTAGTTAGAATTAAATATACAGGGTGTAAATTAATTAATATCCACAAGTTTGGGAGGTGATTCAACTCGTAAAAATAAAAAGAAGTGATAGTGATATAAATAGGGACCGAAAACGATTCGCCTTCGAGATGCAGGGCATTAAAATGTTAAATTTTCTTCGTTTTTTTTTCGATACATCTTGTATATTCCGTGATATATTTAAATTAAATTTCTTAATTGCTTCCATAACTGTTTGATCTCTTAGTTTTTTTTTTGATATTTTGCATCGTTTAGAGGTTATTTTGCAAATTGCTGTTCATACATAGCTAATTTGATATCATAATGCATGTAGAATATGGAAATAATGAACAGGGTTTTTAGTTTTAAATGCACTCCCTTCCTTTTACATTAGTATTTCGTAACATAAAAAAAATACGGAAGTTTCATCAAATTGTAATTTTTTTTAGTTTTAGTTTTTCTGAAATCAACATCATGAGTGCCTTGTGGATTATAAATATACCAGGCTTGACACCTTTATCTTTAAAGATACCCGAAACACATTGCCTCTTATGATAGTGTTTTTGTCAAATTTTTTAGCCTTATTTGAAGATAACGGTATCAAAGCTGGTATATTTATAATAAAAAACACGCGGGTTATCTAATATATAATATTAATAAGAGTGTTACATTTTAGAAACAAAAGTTGATGGTTTTTTCAGAAAAACAGAATACCCTGTATATCTGCAGACAACATAAAAAATGTGTTCAATTAAAAAAACTTGTATATATAACTTTTTTATATCTATAAAACAAGAACAATAATGGAGACAACAGGGTGTCTAAAATAAGATGCCCTATCCCCTTATCTGAATAAATATTAACAGACAGACGAAAATATTAAAAATTTAAAAGCAAATATTTCTTTGTTTCTTTTGATATTTTAATTTATTTTATTTATATTAATACAGGGTGTTGCATTTTTCCTGTGCTGACATAATCTTTAACCACTCGAATTCGATTATTATGTATTAGAATGTATTTTTATTAACTGTTTTTCGATTAACCATTACATTGTAGCCATTGTTGCTATATTAATTGCTTACCCTGTATGTGAGTCTGTGATCGTATATTTTGCCCACATTGTCTATCTACCGAAGCATGCATTAATATTGACGCAATTTTTTTGCTTCTGAGATTTTAATTAAATTTCTAACTAGTTTTTTTTGTTTTATACAAGGTGCCCCGACAGAGGATCAATATTTTTATAGAGTAATCTATGTCATAAAAGAAGATTAAAATGTCATGTAAACATATATGGAAAATTGCTTCGTTTAGGGGGTTACAGCCCTGAAAATGAGCCCCTAGGAAAATTGTTTTTTTCTAAATATTGTCGAAACGTTTAAAGACATTGGGTATTTTGGTAGTTTTTATACGTTATGTCGAATTGAAATAATTTACGCAGAAAAAAGTTAGGGCGACTTTTTCCTCTCCATCTCCCATTCGGGACGACCCTGATTTAGTATTGATGTTTTTGACTTCAGGACTCTACTCGGCGAATAAAAATTACCAAACTACCCTCATTTCATAATCTAGTCTTTAAATGTTTCGAAAAAATGTAGGAACAATTTTATATATAACCTTTTATTATGAATAGAAGAAAGAAGAATTATAGAAAGAAGAACGGTAATGGGGGTCCATTTATAACCAAAAACGCTGAACAAGGCGCCGTATCCCCTTATCTGAAGGCTACAGCACCGAAAATGAGCCCCTATGAAAATTGTTTTTACTTCCCTCGGAAAAGAGAAGTATTATAATCGTGAAAAAAAATCACACTCCGAGATTTTTTCAGATCTTCACGTTTCAGGGTCCTTAAATGACGAGAAACATGCTTTCTCAATTCCGTCGGTCTGTCTGTCTGTCTGTCTGTCTGTAGGCGTCGTAGCTAAAAAACATAATAGTGTAACATATAAAAACTTTTTTTTTAACTACTTACAAAAGTTTTTTATAAAATGTCGACGTTTCGCAACTTTATTGTTGCACCCTATTGACTTCAAATTTTGGTAAAAAATCAAGAGTCATATGGGGATGACCTGGTAACATTTTGGTAAATATCTAATATGGCGAAACAAAATGGCGGCCAAGTAAAATGTTAAAAAAATTATTATGTAAAACTACTTATTAAATTTATTTGAAAGTTTGCATAAACATCTGTTGGAATCAACTCGCTTTTAAAGCATACCATATTTCAAGAATGCCTTTGCTTTTGTATAAACATTAAAATGCTTTCATTTTACAGAGCATATATGTTTTGCTAAGACATTTTTAAAAAGTTTTTCTTAAAAAAACGCGTTAATTACCTGAAAACGTATTGGAAAACACCGAGTTCTCGTCCATCATCATATCCATGGTAACCGCAAATTCTTGTGGGTCGTAGGTGAATTTCATGCAACCTACAAATAATAAAATAATATAATGATGCGAAACACGATATTACGTCTTTTTATTTCCAATCTATTATTTATGCCTTCATTGTACCAAATGAAGCGGAGAGACAGGATTATTTTTTGTTTGTGCGTTTTAATAAATCGATGTGATCCAAAAAAATAGGTCAACTTTAATGTTAAATAAATTTGGATAATGGTATTGTAGGAAATATGACTTTAGTTTTATTTTATAGGTTTATAGCTTGACAATACTATGTTTATGTGTAAAAGCCTAAAACTTGTTTGTGGACTAAGATACAAGATTCAACTCATTACTCTGCTTGAACTGACTGGAAAGTTAAAGGCGATTTTTCCAGATAATTTTTAATTCGACAAGTGAGGAGTCGGTACGACACCTGCTTGCTGCTGCCCCATTTTCCAGGAGCAGATAATACTGACGCACAGGCAGTGCTGACAGAGCTGCCCCAGGCTAACTGGAACATGGCAACTACACCTCTGATGATAGCGTCACCTGGGCCATCAGTGAGTTTAGTCCTTATAAGGCTGCAGGGCCGGACAACATCTTTCCAGCTGTACTGTGAATAGGCCTCAAGATATACTGAGGTCCTTTATTAAGGAAATATATAAGGCAAGTCTTGCCCTTGGCTATGTTCCTGAGAATGGCGGTCCGCTAGAGTCAGATTCATCCCGAAACCGGGTAGGGAAGACTATACGACCGCCAAATCTTTTAGGCCTATAAGCCTGACATCCTACTTAATGCAGGCATTGGAAAAGATTGTTGACAGGTATTTAATGGAGGTAGACAGTATGGTACAAAAAGTCGATAAGGCTTTAGACTTTAAGGAAGCAGCTTTGGCCGTGTTTCTCGATGTTGAAGGGGCATTTGACAGGGCGCGTACTAGCATCATCTGCGACTCACCCGCAGCCAGGAACCATCAAGGTAGCTGCCTCTCACCTCACTTATGGTGTCTAGCTATGGATGACCTGCTAAATAGACTCGCAGACTATGTATGGTTTTAATATCAGGGAGGTTCTTGTAATATAATAGAGGCATGGTGTGAAGAGGCAGGTCTCAAGGTTAACCCGCGGAAGACCGAGATGATCATCTTGACAAGAAGGAAGAATTTAGGAGAGTTTTGGTCCCCAAGACTGTATGGTCAACAATTGACTTTAAAAAAAAAGAGGTAAAATGCGTGGGGGTCATAGTGGAAGCAAAGTTGAGCTGGAAGGCGCATTGCATACGGCTCGATAGTATGGTGGCCCTTAGTGGAAAGGAAAACCATTAGCTCCTGACTAGCAAAAGTCCAGAGATTGGCCAGGTTAGCGACAACTGGAGTTGACGAGAACGACACCATTTGGATGTTTTGCTATGGCAACTTACCTGCGAATGAAAGATGCAATGATCTCACATATTGTAGAAACAGAGATCCCGATGTCCACCTATAGAGTAGCACTACCGTTGGGCAGACTGAGGTGGAATAAGGGTTATACTCTCTCAATCCCGGAAAAAGAGGATTGGGAGAGAAACAGGGTGGAAGTCTCGAGGGATGTACTTGTTTGTTATACGGATGGTTTATGGATGACATCATTGCAATCCTCTGGGGTAGGTGTATATATTAAAGCTGGACAAACCGGGTCCAGCTTCCCTTTAAGAAAGGTTTCTACGGTGTTTCAGGCTAAGGTGTACGCCATTTTAATGGCGACAGCGATGAAGGAAGTAATAGAGGAGCAGATTGTTATTTGTTCAGATAGTCAAGCAGCGTTTAAGGCGCTGGCCTTACCCATGCTGGAATCAGCATTGATTCAGGGATGTGGTGACAGGCTGGAACAGTTGGGTTTGGTTGCCGGGACAGTGTGGGATTGAGGGCAACGAGCAGATGAGCTTGCTAGACTCGGAGCTGCCAGCACATATGTGGGACTAGAAGCGGCTTTAGGTATTATTAGGCAGCAGATAAGGACTGCACTCAATGAATGAGCTCGTCAAGAACTGCGACGTGAGTAGGATCAGTTTGAAGGTGGTAGGCAAGCTAAAAACTTCATTGTGAAGCCAGATAAAGGTCGAACAGAGTGGCTGTTAATGCGGGCAGAAAGACCCTAAATTCCATTGTAGAAGTAGTAACGGGTCACTATCGATTAAGAAGGCACCTCTCTGTTTTAGGTATTGTTGAGGAAGACTCTACCTGCACGAAGTATCCAGTTCCTGTGCAGGTGTGAAGCACGAGCAAGACTACGGTCTTGCATAGGGATGCAGTCAAGGAACTATCCTGGAAAGATATTCAGACCTATACAGTGTGTATCAGCCAAATGGAATAAATTCGATAATAAATAAATGGGGGCGTGTTCGGAAAAACGCTTGGACCCATCGATTGGTATTTTTAGTTGCTCATTTTCTCCAATAAAAACTTTTTATACAGGGTGTGTTCTGTAACAGTGGTCAATGCCAACTTTCTTATTTCAAATGCAACACCCCGGATATTATTTAATTTTTGGATTCTTTAGGAGATTCTAAACATATTTTATGTTCAATGTCCTATACCTATCTTCAACTATTTCGGCAATATTAAGTGTTTTCAAATTTATTTTTATTTTATTTATTTCGAATTTATTATTATTCATGAAAGTGGCTCTGGTTACTGAATTATTTATTTGATTACAAAAATTCGCTACAACACACTCAATACTTATTTACCATTTAGGTCTTCATATTAAGAATGTAAACAAAAACCATTTTAGCGTTCCTTTTTATTGATATGGAACAAAAAGAGCCAGTTTTGTTTACTTTTAGGTTTTGTTTACTTTTGTGTAAAATGCCTGGCCTTTCTCTTTGCAAGACAGTAGTTGTCAGTGTCAGTGTCATAGTCTTTTGAATTTCGTTAACTGCATAATACCTAATATCAGAAAAATGGTTCATTTAACAGAAATGCATAAAATAACAATTCTATAAATGATTGGTTATGGAAATAACACACGAACACAAGTGGAAGTTGCTCGCTTATTTCATGAAAAATTTCCAAATTTGCCGCATATATCCCAAGGGACAATTAGTAAAATAGAAAAGCAGTTTCGCGAGCTTGGACATGTGAGGCAGATAAAAAAAGCAGCTGCCAATTCAATAAATAATGATACTAAATTGGATATTATGCTTGAGTTTGAGGAAAACCCACATATTTCTAGTCGACAAGCCGCCGCAATGTTCGATATTAGCCATTCGTCGATTATTCGAACATTAAAAGAAAATAAAATGCATCCCTATAAAGTGATACCAACTCAGGAGCTCATGGAAGACGATTATGATAGGAGAACTTATTTTTGTGAACAAATGATGGCTATGTTAGATAACAATGTTATTCAATTAGAACATGTTTTGTTTTCGGATGAGTGCACCTTTACACTTCACGGTTATGTAAATCGTCAAAATTGCCGCTATTGGTCTAGGGAAAATCCTCACTGGATCAGCGAAGAACATACTCAATATCCTGAAAAGGTTAATGTTTGGGCAGGAATTGTTAGGGATCATACCATAGGCCCCTTTTTCATTGACGGCAATTTGAATGGCGATAATTATTTAGCACTGCTCCAAAATAATGTCGTGCCAACTTTGACAAATTTAATTAAATTTGTATCCGGATCCAGCAAACCCACAAGTTCCAGCGAATATGATATGGTTTCAGCAAGATGGAGCACCGCCCAATTACCAAATTAATGTCCGGCAGTACCTGAACGGAATATTTCCAAATCGGTGGATAGGGAGACGAGGATCGATAGAATGGCCAGCGCGGTCCCCTGATCTGACGCCATTAGACTTTTTCTTATGGGGACATATTAAAAATGTTGTATACAAAACTAAACCCCTCGACTTAGCTGACTTAAGAAGACGAATAACGCTTACGATTAGATCGGTCACGCCTGAGATGCTAAATAACGTTAGAAGAAATTTCTATTTAAGATTAGGAATTTGCCAAGACGTTCGCGGCGAGCATATTCAACAGTTCCTAAATTAACTTTTTACTTTTGTTTATACATTATGAAGAAATAAATAATTTTATTTTTTTAATCTTAATTTTTGCAATAAATTTGAAAACACTTAATATTGCCGAAATAGTTGAAGATAGGTATAGGACGTTGAACATAAAATATGTTTAGAATCTCCTAAAGAATCCAAAAATTAAATAATATCCGGGGTGTTGCATTTGAAATAAGAAAGTTGGCATTGACCACTGTTACAGGACACACCCTGTATAAAAAGTTTTTATTGGAGAAAATGAGTAACTAAAAATACCAATCGACGGGTCCAAGCGTTTTTCCGAACACGCCCCCATTTATTTATTATCGAATTTATTCCATTTGGCTGATACACACTGTATAAGAACGACAGGTAGATTTAAGGATGAAAACCGGGTGACGGGTGGTGGTTGAGGGAGGGTCTGGGGTAGACTTAAAGTGTCTTCTAGACCTCCCTCCTACTACTAATTTTAATTTCCTTAGACCGAGTGGTTTTTTAAATTTTGACATGCATTTTCGCCCTTTATCTCCTGAGATGCAAAAATGTAAATACAACATTTTTAGATTTTTAATATAGGATATCTTTTAGTGAAATGGCAAAAAACGAAAGAGCATCGAAAATATGCGAAATTCATGTAATTTATGTTTTTTTTAACGGGACACCCTATAATTTTTATAACTGCTCGGAAGATCTGTTCCTCCTGATTTAAAAAAAAATTTAATTGGTAAAATGTAATATAATGAAAACTGAAGTAGCCATGCATAACTTTAAAAAGAAACAAAATGGGTCTATTTTGTCAATTTTGTGACCAAAAATGGCAGTTTGTTGTTTTCCTCTAACTAGAGTAAATTGTATTCTGGGATGCATTGAATTTACGTGAGTATGTTCGAGTTCTGAATGACCATGTTGCCATATAAGTATGTCAGCCACATAACGAATTCAAAACTTGGGCTTCAAACTTCAGTAATTTCAAATGAACTGAAAT
Source organism: Kuschelorhynchus macadamiae (assembly GCA_030620095.1). Classification (NCBI taxonomy): domain Eukaryota; kingdom Metazoa; phylum Arthropoda; class Insecta; order Coleoptera; family Curculionidae; genus Kuschelorhynchus; species Kuschelorhynchus macadamiae. Next base: position 69,863 of record JAUTXW010002030.1, read on the forward strand.
GAAAACTGAAGTAGCCCTGCATAACGTTAAAAAGAAACAAAATGGGTGTATTTTGTCAATTTCGTGACCAAAAATGGCAGTTTGTGGTTTTCCTCTAACTCTAGACTAAATCGTATTCTAGGATGCATTGAAATTACGTATCGTACGTCAGCCACATAACGAATCCAAAACTTGGGCTTCAAACTTCAGAGCAGTATTGAACTGACGTACACCCGGAATGAAAACACATCGTATTATTATATTATCGTATATTAACAACATATAGATTTCTAGATATTGTATAAATTGTAATATTACGAAAGTTTTATTATAAGGTAAGTTTTGGATACTTGGATAGAAAAATAATGACATTTTTATTTTATCAAGAAACGTGAGTGACACAACATTAATAATTATATAATGTGTATAAAGTTATTACCAAATAACTATATGTATATATAGATATCCGATAAGAAGAAAGTTCCGGGTAATGCGGCTTTACTGATTTTTTTTATGTATTAATTTGAACTTTTAATTGCCATTTTTTTAAGCAATACAAATATATATGTACTGCTCAGTTCATAATAATAATTTGTCCTATATTACAATACTGCCTATAACTTATTTTTTATTTAGCTCGAAGAAAATCGCTTCAGTCATGGAAAATCTTGTTAAAATAAGCCTTTGAAATCTAAATAGTTCGTCCAATACTGTTACGCCGTTTTCAAGGTATATCGAAAATTTTGATACATTTTATGTTTAGTAGTGTATTTTTTGGCAAACACACATACAGTTGGCGACAGATAAATCTGTACGGCTTAATTGCTTTATGGTAAATTGTACTTCATCATCCTTTATTTACCTGAATTACCTTTCGCATTTGACAGTTATAATAGCACATGATGACATGATTAATTGTTGACGTTATTTGACGTTTATTGATTTGTGATGTCAGTCTTGCTTTGTCGAGTGTAAAATAAAACCACAAAATATTCCACATTTAAGTATTGCTACAAAAACTGCAATAGTTACACTAATAGAACAAGGTTGGTCTCTCGGGAGAGCACTGTTCAAGGAATCATAGGAATCGTATAGAAATGGCGTGGAAACATAGAACATACCTTGGAAAGATCGGCGGGGACAGGTTTAGGTAACAAAATTACAACTAATGTAAATGATGCTGACTTCCTAAGGCAAAATCCATTTGAAACGGCTGTATCCAGGCTGTAGAGCTACAATTGTTTCCTTTTTAAGCGACTATGGTTTTCTGTCTCTCAATCAGCCTGGGTTCAATCCAGGACATCAACTGTCTTTCTGCATGTCAATAACTTCATTATCAAGACCTTGAATGAGAAGATAACAACGGGTACGATTTTGCTGAATTTTCCACCTGCTTTTGATTACCTTGACCATGCATTATTGTATGCACAGCTTTACTACTTTGATTTGTAACAACGAGCACTTTCCTTTCTTGAAAATTATCCCCGAGCTAGACGACAGCTGGCGAGATTGAGTTCTCGAACAGATGTAGATGATGTCTCTTTCGGGGTCACTTAGGGCTGTATTTTAGACCTGCTCCTCTTTATTCTTTACATATTCGATATAGAAAATTTAACAAAATTTTTCACAACGAATTTTGACGCGGACGGTTCCAGTGCGGTTGAGGCCAAAGTCACTACTGACTTACAGCAAATTTCAGTAGCAGGAAGCACAATCTAAAATTAAATGCTAAAAGAACTCAAGTACTGATCTTTACGCCTGCTGGATGTTTAGAATTTCTCAAAGATTACCTTAGCAGTCAGTTGGATCGTCAGCAGTCCAATTTCACTGATTTCACCGCCAGGAATCTTAAATTTGTATATGATAGCAAACTTGGATTTAGTAGTTATGTGTCAAACATAAGTAAAAAGTCATATGTGGCGTTAAAACACATGCTACTAAGCGTACTCTTAATTTTAGAGTACATAAAAAACTGTGTGAATTATATATACTATCAGCTCTTTCTTGCTGCATAATTTTGTACTATCCATATGTGACAGAGGATGATTGACCTCACTTTCAACGAATGCAAAATAACTGTTGACGTTTTATTTACGTAGTATGATCACATATCCGGAAAAATAAAGCAAATAAATTGGCTCAACGTGAGACACTTATTTTATCTGCTAGTTTTATTTGTTTGCAAACTCTTAAAAACGTCTGTTCCTATGTACTTAAGATCTAAATTAATTTTTTGTAGCCAAATATATCCTGTTTCAGTCAGAACAAATCTATTAACTATGCCGCAGCATAGGACATCAGCGATGTTTTAGTTTCAGCGCCGTGAAATATTGCAATAATTATTGGTCTCACTTTACTTGTGCATTACTTGCAATCTTTCGTAAGCATATTAGAGCTGCGCTTCTGCAAAGCCAGGGAGATCTTAAAAATTAATTAGGGATTTAAGTTTTGTTATTACTCTTTGCTAAGGTTTACTTCATCTGCAATATTTAGAGTAACTATTAGAGTTATTATACGTAGTTGTGAGTTAAGATTGAGTAGCTTTCCAGAGTAGCTAGACATTTCTTAATAAAGACTATTATTATCATAATTATTAATTATGGTTATATTAATAATTACTCCTCGAGAATTCGGCCATTTTTAATGACGTAATTTCATCGTTTTTCTTTTGGCAGATTAACTATACCTCCCCGCATTTTTCTTTCTAAAAACTTATAGACGATAGTTTCCATCCTGGCCATTACATTATTATAGTCCAATTTAATGAACCTTTGAATCGAAATTTTGGACAACTTGACAGAATTTTTGATATAATTTAGTTAAGGTATCTGATAACGATAAGTAGAAGTAATTTTTTTCTCAACCTCCGGCTAAGAGTGAAAATTCAAAAAGGTAGAAGCTAGATGAAAAGGTTCCGAATTATAGAGCATAAAATTCTACATATAAATGGTCTAGATGTTTTCTTTGCTACCATTAATATTAATGATTTTTAATTTTTCAAAATTTATTAAAAAATATATACATTTTCATTTCCGATATTAAATTAAGTTAATAATATTAGTAATATACGCATCTAGACTTACATATAATAAAAACGAAAAAAAAGACTTGTAGTAATTTTGAGAAAAATGCTTGTTTAAAGCAGATATTTCTATACGTAGGATTTTGATGTCAAACGTCAAATGACAATAAAACATTTGTTTTTTTTATGACAAAAAATTGAAAGTTTAATATATATATTTAAACGTTAGGAGAATGTTCATATTTGAAACAATATGTTTAAATTTTAGGTAAAAATAGTACGAGTATGTATAGGAAAGCAAACTTTAGAATCATTCATATAATTAGTTATAATTGTTATTATTACCACTATTATCATTATAGGAAAATTTTGTTTCATCTAAAAATAAAATATGAGTAAATTGAACTTAAATTTTCGATATCTGTTTTTTTATTCATTGCCAAAGGTTCTTTTTTAATTTCAGGCATTTCTAAAAATTGGTAGTATAATCTACGTGTAAGATTTTAGTTTGCAGGAAATTGGATGTGTGGCCAGTATCAATTATATGTTCTGATTGCGCAAGATCTTTTGTTTGATCTTGTGTCACTAATTTTTTGAGAAGTTTGACCAATATATTTTTTATCACAATTATTACAAGGAATATAGTAGACACATTTCGATTTGGTTGAAACTGGATTTTGGTATTTTAATTTACTATAAAATGTTCCAATAGTTTGTATGTTTTTTTGAAATATTTTAATGTTTTCATTTTCAAAAATTTTAGTAATTTTTGGACTTAAATTATGAATATAAGGAATTAATCCAAAGAAAAAAATTAGTTTCAGGATTTAAATTTTCTAGATTCTAAAGAATATTTGTATTATTGACTGTGTCTAGTACTTTTCTTATTATATTAACAGGATAAGAATTATTTATAAGTATTTTTAGTATGTTGAAATTCTTTTGTTTTAAAGTTGGATGGGAAAGTTTTTATACTCTGTTTTTTAAGTTTAAAATCGTATGTAGTTTCATTTTGTTAGAGTGGTATGACATATAGTTTATATATCTTCCTGAATTAGTAGGTTTTATGTACCAGTCAGTAATAAGTGTATAGTTATTAAGTCTAATAACTCTTGTATCAAGATAAGGTAGGGTCATAAAGAACTCCATGAGACCTTTAAAAAGAGGTTTGGCACTCACTTATTTAAATTTCGGTGGTAGTTCTTCCCATCCAGGGAGTTAAAGCTACAGTGATGAAAAAAGCTGAATAATATATAGTTCCCCATAAAATAAAAAATCGACGGGTCCGAGCGTTTTTCCAGATTCTCATTTTAAAGCCGGAAAATCGGGGTGTTCGTTGGGCCATCCTCTATATATATATATATATATATATATATATATATATATATATATATATATATATATATTTATATATGTATATATATATATATATATATATATATATATATTATATATATATATATATATATATATATATATATATATATATATATATATATATATATATATATATATATATATATATATATATATATATATATATATGTGTGTGTGTGTGTGTTTTCCGAACGGTTGTACATCCGTTCACTAGTATCATTCTGAAAAGAACAGTTTTGCTGACGTTTCTCCAAAATCACGTTTGGCGTTTTCGAAGCTTTCTTTCTGGCGTTCGAATAGAGACTGAAGTGTTGTGACTGCGACGCTTCCTTATTATTGTAATATATTATTTATTTTCATCTCAACGGCCATTGGTCGCTATTTATGTTCTCCGGATGTTGCCGTTGTTGCTCTTGATTTTTTGTGATTTCAGATTTGTCGATTATTGTCGATATTATAATTATCCATACTGTTAGTAGTTTTAATGATTCGACCCTTTTATATAAATCACTATGTTTTTCAATGACTATGCCTTCTCGGATTATTCTGGTCTTATAATGATTTTATTTTATTTTAGTTAATCGCACGGATCTATATATTAGAGTATTGGCCACACTTGAATTGGTGCTGGGTGATGACGCGATCTTGCATTTAAATATCTGTCGTAAGTGTTGGTTTTCTATACACGGTGTATTCGAAATGTCCGTTATGCAATTTTGTGACCAGAACGTCTAAAAATGGAAGTTTGTTGTTTTCCTCTAAATCTAGTGTAAATTGTATTCTGGGATGTATTGAATTTACGTGAATCAGAATATTTTCGAGCTCTGTATGGCCATGTTGCCAAATAATAATTACGTCATCCATATAACGAATCGATTTATTAATAAAATTCAGGCAAGTTGATCAAAGTTTCAATTTAAAGCTTCATAACTGGACTATTACTGTCAGTTTTATCCATTTATAAGTCACATAAGCAAAATGTTCACTGGCTCTATAACTAAACGTAGCCGACTATTTTAAGGTCGGCGCGACACTATACTTACCTTCTCTTTTAAACTGGAACTGAGTCAAATTGATACCAAGGCAACAACCACATGTAAGATGCTGACACGTGCATCCATTACTGCGGAATCCTATTCGACGTAAAATTGGACGTCTATCAGCCGATATATTTCCCCCTAAGTTAGGACCATTACTTTTTAGGTCTCCATTACCATCTTTATTAGCTTTGATATTTATCAGCATGTTCTCAATGGCAGAGATTCGAAAAATTTCCAGCGATTTGGGGTCGTAATATATGTAGGGCATGTCACCGTTGTCGCTATCTGTAAGAAAAATAATTATTAAAGCAACAAAAAGAAACATATATGGCGTTTTTTAATTGAATGCCGATAATTCAGGATGAAATTGTTTGGCCAATTTTAAGTATGAAAGTTCATATAAACATATATCTAAAAATGCCTATGTTTCAAGATACAGGCATTTTATTTTTTTTTTGGTTTTTTTCAATTTATCTTCCACAATTTTTAAAGATAATTGAACGCAAATGAAAACACATATTACTTTTCTAATACCTATAAGACAGTATCATTGGCATTTGGAACAATCTATAGGGAGATATTTTTTTGGGGGTCACGACTCTTTCTACCCCTCCCAAGTTTGTTTTTGCAACGACATTGACTTATTTTATTTTAAAATCCGATGCCCCAGACAGTTTTAAAACTTTTTTGTATCTTGTTTTTTTTTATATCTTGTACAGTTTAGAAGTTATTTAGCGAAGTATTCAATTATGCATGTCCTTTTTTTCAATTCGCTCACAATTTAGTGTTCCCTGTTTTTTTAAATTGTATTTTGCTTATTTAGTTAAAAAAGCGAGTCAATGGAAATTCTAACATAAATGTCTTCAATTTAACTTTCTCTCAGGAGGCTTTATTTAACCTAGTGGTTTTTTTCGTTAACTACATATACATAAATCAAATAGGCTAATGTCATTGATGTTTTGTTAAATAACAAAATGTTGTTGACAGTATTGTCAAAGTACAAGTACTTAGTTGTCTGCAAGTCGTGTAGCAAAAATAATGTTATCATAAAATTAATGATTATCTCTCAAGAAATCATGGTTCTTGGGATTAGACCGTGTCAAAACGTAATATGGCCACATGGTCTAGAAAACCTCCCTGGGTTTCTTGATCATCTGAATGAACAACATGCTAATATAAAATTTACATTGGAAATTGAATCAGAAGGCACGATTCCCTTTCTAGATGTTCTTGTACAAAGGAATGAGGATGGTTCCTTAGGACACTCTGTATATAGAAAACCAACACATATGAACAGGCACTTAAATGCAAATTCCCATCATCATTCAGCACAAAAGCAATCAGTTGTTAATTCATTTACAGAGCTCTCGCGATTTGTGACCAAAATTATTTACAATCGGAAAATAATATAATAATCCTACTCTACGAAATGATACTAATAAGGAATTACTGATAGGAAGTGTAGTACTTCCGTTTATACACGGAACCACAGACAAGATTGTAGGGTTACTGCGCCGGTCCAACACACGTACAATCTTCAACACACACAAGAAAATTTGATAATGTTTGCGATCGCCGAAGGACATTATTCCTTTCCAAACGGAAGGAGTATATGCAATTTCTTATTCCTGTGGTGATGTCTATAGTAGAGAAACTGGATGATGCATATCGACTAGACCTAAGACACATGAACGATGTATCAGAAAGAAACAAATTGTACAATCTGCTGTATCTGAACACTAACATTCTGCTGGACATGTCATAATTCATTCGTTATGTAATGGTTATCTTTACCAACACTGAGTAAGCAGACATGCATTTTATTTATGAACTTGCTGACGGCCAAGCCTGTGAAACTAGACGAATTTACGAAGGAAGGTAGGTATCCAGGTCGTGCTATAGCTTATTCAATATTTATAGACGACTTCGCGAAATCCAGACTTTTAAAACAGAAACGGCGCTCACATTCGCCGATTCTCGTTCAACGAACACCGGAGATTGAAGAAACTGTGCTTAATGAAGTGGGTGAAATCCAGAAACAAGCACAAAAAAATGCCATAATCTAAATATTCATCATTTACTCCTCTAGAAAATTTTAATTGATAATTTGGTATACCCTTATCACATCCAGAGGGTACAGGCTCTACCACCGCGTGATTTTTTATTCTGTGTCAACTGTTGTTGACTGTGTTTCTACACAGAGTACCAAAAAATCTTTATTTTGATAGTAACATTTTATTTACTGATAACGACAATTTTTCAGGAAATGCGATTATAAATTTTCAAAATAATCAATCTAATTTTCAAGAATCGTTTTCAGTTAATTAGTGGATTGAAGGATTATCACACCGTCATTTCCTGGAAGAAGAGTTGCCGGTGTGCTGGAAGATGTGCCTAACATGCTAAGAAACCAGATGCGGTTAATGCATGATCCTGCTCATTTCAGTATCCTGGCGCGTGAATATTTAAATCAGACTTATCGTAATCGATATAAACTTTTGATAAACAAAAAAAAGAGTAAAGCTAAAAATTAAAGTTTATTTAAAATTATTAATTGGTTAGAATTTCCAGTGATTCGCTTTTTTAACAAAATAAACAGAATAGATTTAAAAAACAGGGTACACTAAATTGTGAGTTTTAGAACTATCTGGAGCATCGGAGTTTATTATAAAAAAATCGGTGTCGTTTGGGAGGGGTAGAAGGGGTCGTGACCCCCAACAAAAATATCACTGTGTAGATTATTCCAAATGCCGATGATACCGCCTTTTACGTATTACAGTAATACGTGTTCTAATTTGCATTCAATTATCTTTAAATGTAGAAGATAAATTGAAAAAACTAAAAAAAAATAACAATCCTGTATCTTCAAAAAAGGCATTTTTGGATACATGTTTATATGAACTTTTATACTTAAAATTGGCCAAAGAATCACATCTTGAATTATCGGCATTCAATTAAAAAACACCCTGTATAATAATGTACTACTAAAGATGAAAAAAAAATTGTTTGCTGTACCATTTGATTAATTTTAGAAATATAAAGGCAGCATTTTGGTAAATAAAATTGTATACGTACATTATAAGCGTGTTTAGTATTGGGCATATTTAGTATTAAAAAAACGACAATTTTAAGAATACTTACTCTATTCGTTAAAAACGGGAAAAATATGGTTAAAAAATTAATAAAAGTTGATACATACAGCTATCGTAGATGAAAACAATAATATATTCGTGGGGTTTAACAGAGGAATATGGAATTAAACAATTTTACTTTTATATAAAAGCGCTGGAAAAAGTTGTTTTAAATTTTGAAATTGCTAACACGTTTCGGTGTCGCACACCAACCTGGTGACAATAAGCTTTTGATAAAAGTTTTAATTTTAAATAGTAGAGAATACTAATTAATGAGAGTCGGTTTTTGTCTGTGCAAATAATCACATTTTGCAGGTTCAGATTTGTAGATTAAAAAAATCGGGAAATTGTTATGAAATCGTTATGAACCTTCTCTTTTATTACAAATAGTGAAGTGTGACCCAATTTAGTTCAGAATATAGTTATTTAGTAACACATGTATACTGTCTTATTTAAACATTTTTATTGGGCGCCCTTTTGTTTCATCATATTGGATTCCAGTTTCTACATATGCCACAATTAATTTTTGGGCACTGTTTAAAATAAATTCAATAAGTAGTTTTTACATAGACACACTCCGCCATTTTATTCCATCATGTTGAATTTGTACCAGTTTATTATTATCTTATATATATTTATAATTTTTCTGCGAAACTTAAAGTCAATTGAATAACATTTTTTTACGTTGATTTTTAAAAAACCAATATTTTGCCGCCATTTTGTTCGGCCATCTTTAATTCGTACTACAAATTTACCAGTTTATCCCTAGATAGCACTTAATGCTTGCACAAAATTTAAAATAATCTAATAATTAGTTCTTCAGGCTGATTTTTTAAATATTTTATTAGGCCGCCATTTTGTTTTGCTATCTTATATTCATACAAAATGTTACCAGTTCATTCCTATGCAACACCTGATTTTTGTGCAAAATTTGAGGTAAATTGGATAATTAGTTTTTTAATAATAATTTTTTTAACGTTTCACTAGGCCGCCAGCTTATTCCGGCATATTGACAAACCGACAGACAGCCTAGTGAAGGGCGCCATCTTGTTCCGGCAGATTGGATTTTTACGAAAACATTACCAGGTCATCCCCATATTAATCCTATTTTTGACTAAAATTTTAAGCCAATCTGATAAGTAGTTTTTATGTCATGCCGCGAACTGATAGACAGCCAGACAAACCGACAGACGGACCCACGGAATTGATACTTTTTGTTTTTTTTTTTGCATCTAAGGACGCTAACACTTTAATGGTGATGTTTTCACGATTACAAACATTTTATTTTGCCGCCATTTTGTTCCGACATTTTGTTAGCACAAAATCAGCATACATAATATAACCCAAACAGAGATAACTTTTAATTACCATAGAAAATTCATGCAATGCATAATTACTTTCAAGTAAATAAATTATTTGTAAAATAAAAATTAAACAAAAGCTAAAATGAAGACTCCCTAACAATCCAAATAAGTTTATTTTAAAATATAGCTGTTAAGAATCATGGGGGACAACTGTCCTATCTCCGCTTCCTACCCCCTTGTACAGGTTTCAAGGTCCCTATATCTAATTCCCATTTTTGTTAGTTGAATAGTTACTCATAATGAACCCTGTTTTAAGGGAAATCAGAGGCAACAAAGTTTATTTTATTTTAAATTTAAAAAATGATTTATAGTTTTAGACCGGAACTTTTCGCGTTATAAATCCTGCCTTTTATCAAGGAAGGTGAAAGATAACCTTTTAACTTAAAAATCATTGGCGATTTTCCAGGAAATGAATAGCTCCCTAGGCGAACAGATTTTTCTATTTACATCTCGTGGAAATATCAGTGCGTATTTTGTATTTCATATAAATATAATAAATCGGATAAAATACTAGACTTCTTTTATTTATGATGTAGTGCACCGGTTCTCAAAGGTTTGTACTGAATAATTCTGCGCCCCCTGCATAATATAAGGTAGATGAGAATAACCTATTACGCAGACGTATTACACGATTAATCTTGAAATGCTAATGTAATATGAAGTTACCAGATTTCAGTCGTTGCTCAGAAGATTACACGAATTCAGTGGGGGTTTGTGATGAGTGAAGCGCCTAAGCCTAAGCTTCACCTAAAATTTGGAAAATGCCGTTTTTCTATGTCCAGTGATCTTTTATAACAATTTTAGCTATCTAGATCAAAATACAAGAGTTCTAACCACACTACACCACAATTTGTTACGTTCTGGACGCGCGTTTCGCTAACCAAGTTAACAACATCAGCAGATGATATAAACCAAAGTGACTTATCCTAACCGAGAGTATTTATAGGTAAAAGTGGCCACACTTGCTTGCACGCGACTGCACCGTTGTCAAGTAAACAATAGAGGGGACTATAAGGAATAGGCCCCCTGTCTTTATTTAGTGCTTTTTACCACATTTAACTATTTCGATATTCTCAAATGCATCCAACAATCTATTATTAGATACATTTTTAATCAACTTAAGATTATTTATTCCTATTTGGTGATTGTTTTCCAAAGCATGTTGGACAACGCTTGACTTTTCTGTTCTTCCGTATCTTAAATGTGCCATGTGTTCTTTAAAACGAATGTTTATGGAGCGTTTAGTTTGCCCAACATATTTTAGATGGCAGTCATTACAGCTAATTTCATAGATCCCACTCATCTCCTTTAAGTCGACTTTGTCTTTAGGTTTGCAAGGAGATTTTTCAAACTGTTCTCCGTTTTGTAAGCTACTCTAAAACCTACGGTTTTAAATACTTTTTCTAGACCTCTCGTATATCTGGGATCATATGGGATTACTATGAACTTATTGGGAGCCTCAGGTGCTTGAAGAGTGGTGGCATCTTTTAACATTTTCTTATGCTTACGTCTATTTACTAATTTATGTATAAAATTATCATTATATCCATTACTTTTAGCTATATTTTTAATCCGATTCATTTCCTTGTTAAAACGTTCTTTACTTAATGGAAAATTGACTAACCTATGAGTTAAGAAATGAAATGCTGCCATTTTGCGTTGACGGCAATGAAATGAGTCGTATGTTATATACCTATCAGTATTAGTATTATTCTTATAAATATCAAATTCTAATTTATCGTTATTTCTAATAACTAACGTGTCGAGAAAAGGTAATTGCCCATTGTTCTTCTTTTCGTACGTGAAATTAATGGAAGGATATTTATTGTTTGATGTTTCTAAGAAAGTGTCCAAATTTTCTGTTTTAGTATCAAAAATAGCAAATATATCGTCTACGTATCTATACCACACCCTTGGGAAATACTTGAATTCTTTTTTGAATTGGGTTTCTAATTTACCCATAAACAAATTTGCAAGGAACGGAGATAAGCAATTGCCCATCGCAGTTCCCTCAAGTTATTTATAATAATTATTATTGAACTGAAAAACATTTTGATTCATGCATAATTTTGTGAGAAGCAAATATTCATCAATAATTATTGATTTCAAGTAATTCCTTTAGGTACTCTAAAGCTAGTGGTACACTAGGAAACAATGAGCTTACATCAAAAGATATTAACATTTCACCTTCTTTTAAATGAATATTCTTAATTTTATCTAAGAATTCTAACGAGTTAGTAACCTCAAAGTTATCGTACGAGATATTTAATTTGCTGAATTCTTCTACTAACCATTTTGAAATATTGTACGTTGGTGATCCATCAGCTGAAACAATAGGTCTCATGGACCTAATTCAAAAAAAAACTCAAGTATTTCCCAAGGGTGTGGTATAGATACATAGACGATATATTTGCTATTTTTGATATTAAAACAGAAAATTTGGACACTTTCTTAGAAACATTAAACAATAAATATCCTTCCATTAATTTTACGTACGAAAAGGAGAACAATGGGCCTACCTTTTCTCGACACGTTAGTTATTAAAAATAACGATAAATTAGAATTTGATATTTATAGGAAATTTACTAATACTGATAGGTATATAACATCCGACTCATTCCATTGCCGTCAACGCAAAATGGCAGCATTTTATTTGTTAACTCATAGATTAGTCAATTTTCCATTAAGCAAAGAACGTTTTAACAATGAAATGAATCGGATTAAAAATATAGCTAAAAGTAATTTATATAATGATAATTTTGTACATACATTAGTCAATAGACATAAGCATAAGAAAATGTTAAAACATGCCACTACTCGTTAAGCACTTGAGGCTCCCACCAAATAGGAATAAATAATCTTAAGTTGATTAAAAATGTATCTAATAATAGATTATTGGATGCATTTGAGAGTATCGAATTAATTAAAGACAATGTAGAACCTTTTAGGATACCCATACCGCCACATCGGCTTTCTGAAATACTCACCCAAACATTGCATTAAGCGATTTCCACAAAGAACCTTAAATTACCCGTGCATTGGCAACACTGTAAGTGATGCGATACTATTGCCAATGCAAAGTGATGATAATTACGGATATTTTAAATTTTCTTAATAATTCAACTTAACTAGTTTTAATGTAACCTATATTTTAAATATGAAGTATTTTTTCATATATCAAGTTGCCTAAAAATGGAGAATATGCCTTATTTACTTACAATAATCTTACATATTTTTGTGTTTTGATCCAATCTGTAAGACAAAATTGTAAATTTGCTTCGTAAATTGTATTTTTTGACAAACCGATCTTTTTCACTTCCCTCCTAAAAGGAGAGTATTGTAAACGTGAAAAAAATCACTCTCTCAGAATATTTTAGATCTTGACGTTTTAGGGTCTCTAGATGCCGAAAAACATGTTTTCTCAATTCCGTCGGTCTTTTTGTATATCGATTTGCGGCACAGCTAAAAAACTATTTACCCGTTTGACTTCAGATTTTAGTCAAAAATTAAAAGTAATAAGGCGATGAGATACCAATATTTTGGTAAAAAACCATATGGCGAAAAAAAAATGGCGCATTAGTAAAATGTTAAAACAATTATTACTAAAGGACTACTTATCCAATTGACCTAAAATTGTGAACAAAATTCGAGTATTGATATGTAGGAATGAACTTAAAATTTTGACATGAATCCAAGACGGCGAAAAAGCATCGCGGCTTAATAAAATTTTTAAAAAATTAACCTGAAAAAGCTACTTAATAAGATATAGATATAGAGATAACCTGATAAAATTGTAATACGAAGTAAAGATGACGGAATAAAATAGCGGCCAAATAAAATGTTTGTAATCGAGAAGACTTTATCCTTTCAGGATTTTACAGGTCTTCATATATTAGTGTCCCTAGATGCCAAAATAGTTATTTTCCTAACAAGTGCGCATAGTGATACTTTCCCGCACGCAAAAGCAGTTAGACTTAAGCTAGCATAAGCTTTAAGTGCAGGAAAGACCCTTTGCGCAAGTGCTAGGAATAATATTTTTTCTACTAGTGTTACAAATCTTACAAACTTTTTACCTATTTATCCAGGTAGGTTCTAAGCGCGGGTAAAACAATATTTCTTATACGTCATAAAATTGTAAAAAACCTTAAATAAATTAAAAACATTTTTTATTTCAACTTAAAACAGAAATAATATTACTAATTATTATTAACAATATTAATATTGAAAATATACTTTGTGGCGTGCTGCAAATTTAAAGCTGAGTGCAACTGGTTTCTTCGGAAAGCTGATGAAGATCGTTCGTTATCCGGCGTTAAATGGAACTTCAATGGTTTTCTCGCAAATTGACAAACTCGGTATTTCAACTGGATTCTTTTTTGCACTGCCACTTGAATTATTGTTGCATAACTCTTTTTTGTATGTAGTTGAGTCGCTAATATATCCCTCCGCTACTGTTGATGACTTCCAGCTTCCTAAACGCTTTACATCGGTAAGACCTTTTCCGGAATCGGCCAGCAAAGTTGCAGAGGACCGACGAAAACTATACCCCGTGTAGAGTTCAGAGTTAGGCAATTTTTGAAATCCGCAATTTCTGAGGGCATCTTCCCGAAACTGTTAATCCCGACACACTGTGTTGTGCACTTCCCTCTTTTAAAATTTATAAAAAAACGTTGATGCGTTGTTGATGGTGGTCGTAAGGCTGTATATTTTCTATAAAATAGTAAATACTTTCCATTGTTAATTTCGTCGGATATAACAAAAGAGCGTGAAGTGTAATTTTTTGAATCCTGAATTTTGACCACAATTAAATTTCCTTTGTCTTCCATGTCAACTGTTGTTAGTTTTGCTAATTCCTCTCTTCTGTAGGCGCCTGTAAGCCCAAAAATAGTCGCAACGTTCAACAAAAGATATATATATATATATCATCTGGCGCCTTATTCATGAAATCCGATATGTTTTCTTTTGTAAAATTATTTGCTCTCTTTGGTTTGACGCCAACATTGTGTTTTTAAGCAGTTAATTTGTAGAATTTGCTTAATCTATATATCTATATTTTCTGTAACTTTTAAAACGCTCTTAAGCATTGAGCATTTAGCCCACAAAGTATTTAGTCTAAATTGCTTTGCTTAATTCAAGAAAATAAGCTAATAGTACTCTTCTTTAACCGTTTTCACACCTTTTCCTTTGGACCATTTCGCAAACAGATCGTACTGCTTTTCATACTTCTGTTTTGATTTTACTGGCAGTAGCTCCAAATTTGCTGATTCCGCTGCTTTTAGTACCTCTTCTGGTATTTCTTCATCCGAACTATCAATTTTAAGCAGAATTACTTTTTTTGAAGCTTTTTTTAAATTGTTGAATGTTTGTATTTTGGTTGACATAGCAAAAAGACTGAAATTGTCAAAATTGCAAGGTGGCAAAGAGAACTTATTGTTGTCTTATTTGGCTGACTGACAAGTACTGATACAGGTCGTTTAATTAGTTATCAAATTATGGTACTCTAATATGGAGTAAATCTGGCTAAATTCTCTACAAGCGTAACAAAAAACAAGATAAATCTTTATTTTTGAATATTATTTAATGCTGAAAATATTAAAATATCTAAAAGTCCTTTTAAAGACAATAATTCTGCGAATAAAAAAGTGTGCGCAAAGAGTTTCCGTGCGCAAAGTAGAACTTTGAGTGCGCAAAGTAGTCACTTCGCGCACGTTCTTAGAAAAAATATATTTTCTCAATTCTGTCGGTCTGTCTATCAGTTTGCGGCATAGCTAAAAAACTACTTACATGATTAAATTCAAATTTTAGTCAATTAGTAGGGTCTTGTGGGGATGACCATAACGAATGAATAAAAATCCATTCGTGACACAAACTGGCGACCTAGTGAAATGTTACTAAAGACCTAATAATCCAATTAACCTCACATATTACACAAAAATTAAGTAATGCATTAGAATGAATTGGTAACATTTTGGTAGGAATCCAATACAGCAAAAGAAAATAACGGCCTAATAAGATGTATAAAAACCAGCCTGAAAAAAGTACTTATTAGATTGATTTTAAATTTTGTGCAAGAATTAACTTTGATATAGAGATAAAGTGGTAAAAATAATGGTACGAATTCAAGATGGCGAAATAAATGTTGGCCAAATAAACTGTTTAAAAAATTAACGTAAAACATTCGTATTCAGTTGACTTCAATTTTTGCACAAACATTAGAAATCATATAGAGATATACTAGTAAAATTTTGGTACGTTGATGGACCAAAATTATGGTCTAATGAAATTTTTGAGAAATCGGTTCAAAAATCAAGTGTAGCGCAAGATAGAAATTATCATTAATTAACAGTTATTACATTTCTCAATTCCATCAGTCTGTCTATCTGCCTGTCTGTCGGTCTGTCCGTTAGCTGCATAGCTAAAAAGCTACTTACCCGATTGACTTCAAATTTTGATCGAAAATTAAGGTCATATGGGGACGATCTGGTAACATTTTGGTAAAAATCCAATATTGCAAAACAAACTGGCGGCCTAGTGAAATATTAAAAAAATGATTACCAAAAAACGACTTATACAATTTTTCTAAAATTTCGCACAAAAATCAAGTATTCTGTAGGAATCTACTGGTAAAATTTTTGTTCGAATACAAGATGGCGAAAGAAAATGGCGATAACATTTTGGTATGAATATAAGGTAGCAAAATAAAATAGCGGCCTAATGAAATGTTTAAACAATCGGCCTGAAAAAACTACGTATTAGATTAATTTCGAATTATGTCTAAGCATTAAGTGTGATATAGAGATAAACTAGTAAAGTTGTAATACGAATTCAAGAGGGTGGAACAAAATGGCGCCAAATAATTTTTACTTTCCCTGTAAAAGGAAGTACTGGAATCGTGAAAAACTCGCCTTCCGAGATTCTTTCAGATCTTTATGTTTCAGAGTCGCTAGATGCCGAAAAACATTTTTTCTCAATTCCGTCGGTCTGTCTGTCGGTCCGTCTGTTCGCGGCATGGCTAAAAAAACTAGGTATCCGATTGACCTCAAATGTCGGCCAAAAATTAAGGGCTATATGGGGATGGCCTGGTAACATTTTGGTAAAAATGCAATATGGCGAAACAAACTGCCGGCTTAGTGAAATGGTACAAAAGTTATTACTAAAAAACTACGCATCTAATTTGTCTTTAATTTTTCACAAAAATCAAGTATTGTATAGGAATCAACTGGTAAAATTTTGGTACGGATCCAAAATGGCTGCCTAATAAAATATTTATAAATTCAGTTTGAAAAACTACTTAATGGTCTGACTTCAAATTGTGTGCCATAACTAATTCAGGTATAGAGGGAAAGAAGTAAAACTGTGGTATTAATTCGAGATGACGGAACAATATGGCGGCCAAATAAAATATTTATAATCGTGAAAAAATCATCCTCTCAGGTTTAAGATATTTTCAGGTTTTAGCGTCCCTAGATGCCAAAATTTTATCAATTCCGTCGCACCATCTGTCTGTCTGTCAGTTCACGACATAGCTTAAAAACTACTCATCAGATTGATTTCAAATTTTAGTCAAAAATTAAGAGTTCTATAGGGATGACCTGGTAATATTTTGGTAAAAATCAAATATGGCGGAACAATTTCCTCAAAATTTGCATAAAAAACAAGTGTTACATAGGAATGGAGTGATAACATGTTGGTATGCATATAAAATAGCAAAACAAGATGGTGGCCTATTAAAATATTTAAAAAATCGATCTGAAAAACTACTAATTAGATTCATTTCAAAATGTATACAAGCATTAAATGCGTTATAGAGATAAACTGGTAATGCTGTGGTACATATGGCGCAACAAAATGGCGACCAAATAATTGTTTTTAAAAATCAAAGCAAAAAAAATCTTATTCAATTGAATGTGATATAGGGATAAACTGGTACGAACTCAACATGACGTAACAAAATGACGGTGTATGTCAAACTAAAAAATACTTATTGAATTTGTTTTAAATTATGCTCAAACATTAAATATGGCATAGGTAGAAACTGGTAACATATTGGTAGGAATCCAATATGATGGAACAAAATGGCGCCCAACAAAAATATTTGAAAAGATGGTATATATGTGTTATTAAATGACCAAGTATTGAACTTAATTGGGTCACACTTCACTTCATCTTCTAATATAAGGAAATATTCATAACGAGGGAAGTTCCGGGTAAAGAAAATTTATCGATTTTCATATTATTATTCTTATTATAATCAAAATCTTATTGCGCCTGTAAAGTATCAGTCTGTGATATTTTATTCACCTTTCTGAATTAACATTTAACAACCATTACCATATTTCTATTTTGGCTTTAATGATTTATATTGTTTAATCTGGTAGTAACCCGGTGCGGATCTACCTAGCGGACCCATTGTTGATTTGGATGACAAACGCAAAGCTACCTTCAGGTTTCTATTATGGTTTTAATTTTTACGCGCCCTGTATATAGATATTTGAATATTAAAAATGAATCTTTTGATTTTACCTCCAAACTTAAATCTTCTCAATGTGTGAATAAAAACTATCGCTTGTGCCATGTATCAATTTGGTATATTTTATTCACAATAGATTGTCGACAAGACAAAGGTAGTTTCTACATTACTTTTACAAAAGAAATCTAACTTTGCCTTGTTTTCTATCTTTTCTCCAAGCCGTGAAAATCAATAATTTATTAAGAGGTTCACAGTGAACAGCTACTACTTCCCTCGTAAAAAGGAAGTATTGTGAAAAAATCAGCCTCCGAGATTTTTTCAGATCCTATGTCCCTAGATGCAGAAAAACATGTTTTCTCAATTCCGTCGGTCTGCCTGTCTTTTCGCGGCTAGCTAAAAACAACTTAATTGATTGACTTCAAATTTTGGTCAAGAATTAAGGGGGAACTGCACGCAGTAATATGGATCATTTGTAAGCCTTCCGCCGCTGCAATATGTTAAAACTATAAGAGATATGTATTAGCTTCAATGTGATTTTAATAGGTAATTTAAATTACCTATACAAAACACATTTTTTGAGGTTGGACGTACAGGAAGTTTTTTTTAATGCGTAGGTACCTTTTCATCTTACTTTCAACTCGACTAGACCTTGTCGCTGGTTTTTCACTTTTTGCGTACAGTTAAGGGCCATATGGGGATGATTTTTAAATGAGTTCAGATTATTTGTTGCGTTTAATAAATAACAACTACTATGTGTCCATAAAAACTTAAGGTAAATGACATAATTTCTTATAGCTGTTTAAATAATATTGTTTATATTATGTATCGAAACATTCCATAGACAGACTAGTCTACAAGTTGAGATATGTAATTTTATTAAATATTTGCTTCAATTAATTTAAAGTTAATTATTTTTATTCAGTTGCGAAAAAGCCAAAAAAGATTTTTGTATGGGGATGATCTGGTAACATTTTCATAAAAATCCAATATGGCAAAACAAAATGACGGCCTAGTGAAATGTTAAAAAAAATTATTACTAAAAAACTACTTATTCAATTTATCTCATATTTTGCACAAAAGTCATGTAGGAATCAACTGGTAAAATTCTGTTACGAATCCAAGATAGCGGAATAAAATGGCGGCTTAATAAGATATTTAAAAATTCAACCTGAAAACCTGCTTAATGGACTGACAAATTGTGTGCCATAATTGTGGTATAGAGATGAACTAGTAAAACTGTGGTACTAATTTAAGATGGTGAAACAAAATGGAGGCCAACTAAAATGTTTGTAATCGTGAAAAAATCACCCTCTCAGGTTTTACATATCTTCACGTTTTAGCGTCCCAAGATGCCAAAAAAATGTTTTATCAATTTCGTCGGTCCGTTATTATATACTACTTATCAGATTGACTTCAGATTTTAGTCATAACCTGGTAATATTTTGGTTAAAATTCAATATACGGGAACAAGATGGCGGTGTAGTGAAACGTTAAAAAAAATTATTACTTAAAAACGAATTATCCAATTTACCTCAAATTTTGCACAACAATAAAATGTTACATAGAAATGAACTGGTAACATTTCGGTATGAATAAAAGACAGCAAAACAAAATGACGGCCTCATCAAATATTTAAAAAATCAGCCTGAAAAAATTATTATCAGAATAATTTCAAATGTTGTGCACTCATTAGGTGTGATACAGAGATAATCTGGTAAAGTTGTGGTATGAATTTAAGATGGCGGAACAAAATGGCGACCAAATAAAATTTTAATAAAACCAACGTAAAAATAATCTTATTCAATTGACTTCAGTCAAAATGGCGGTGTATGTGTCAATGGAGAAACTACTCAGTGAATTTATTTTAAATTATGTCGAAAAATCAGGTGTGGCATAGGTAGAAACTGGTAAAATATTGGTAGGAATCCAATATGATGGAATAAAATGGCTCCCAATAGAAATGTTTAAAAAGACAGTACATATATGTTATTAAATTAATATGTACTGAATCAAATTGGATCATACTTCACTATTCCTAATAAAATTAAATATTCATCAATTCAACGAGGGAAGTTCCGGGTAAAGGAAATTTGCTGTTTTTTTTTTTGGATATTACTTTTAAACCAAACCATATCTCGCGACCCGCGTCAGAGATGAGTGATCGGTGACCTGGTTGTGATTCAAGGCGACCTTTGTTATGACGAGAACTAAACGATCCGTGATACGGGTACCTGATTCGGATTATTGTACCAAGGAAGACCTGGTGAATCGAATTAGCAAAATGATCTGGGTTTCGCATCTCTAACTAGAGCCGATATTAGTGTATATTGATATTGATTTTTGGGTTCTATCAAATGTCGTTTCAAACGAAATGTCGCAGCTGAATAAACCTTTTTCTTTTAATTTTAAATACATGAAGATTCTGCTGAATTATACTGATATATCTGAAAAAGTTGTAGCGGATTTATAGAAAATATACAAATATGTAGAAAATTAAATATGCCAATATTTTGCCAATTTATTTTTGACTCATAATAAGATATACGCAAATAGAAATATGCATATTGCAAACAATTATTTTATTTTCAAATATATTTTAGAATTCTGGCAAATATTTCCGTTTAGTGGAACTAAGTTCTTGTTTAGCCAATTTAATTTTAGTTATCTGAACATATACATGATATATTGGTTTCCACCAGGCTATTGTTTTTCTGTGTAGTTGATGTTTTCTACAATATCAATAAATTTCAATGACTTACCTTGAAGAAAAAGCAAGTTTTAAAATTTGAAAACCCCCATCAAGATTAATTTACCCTTCTAGAAATACACATATGTAAAAATCACATTTAATAAATGTCGTATCGTTATTTTCCACTACCAGTTTATGTATTGTTAAACTGTTTTAATCTGGTAATAAATTTCTGTCATTATACTATTTTCCACATAATTCAACCGTGCAAACAATGATTCAACACATCGTTAAAAATAACAACAAACAAAGAAAAAATTCACTGCACCTGAATCCATATATCAAGTTGTTATACTAAAGAAAGGAAGATGATAATGGAAATTCCGAGCACAAAAATATAAGCCGAGAACGAGCTCATTATATCCCCTAATGTATCACTGTCAGTGCAAAAAAATGCTGTTTAGGGACAAGGAATAGATTGAGACCTATATCCCATATCAAACTCGTTCAATATTCTGTCAAAGTGAAGGTTACTTCTAAATACATTTAAATATTTTTCATATAACAATACAAGTATATAAAGGCATGAAAGAAAATACGTTCTGGCTGTTTGATGAAATAGATACTTAATTTCTTTTGTAATAATCTCCGACTTCCATCTAAACTGTATTTTAGGATACCTATTTTCGTATGTCTAAAAAAGGTTGTAGATATAAAAACGTTCTGAGTAAATTCGCCGGTGCTAGCATTGTCTACTTTTAACACTGCTCGTCATCAAGTCTAAACTAAAAGTTAATTTTAGATCTGCCAGGTTTTATCTTAGAATCGTGTGAAATGAGTTTTATATTTATTGGTTATGTCATTTCGCCGCAATACACCGAAAAAAATTGTGACACCGAATTTTTTAGAATCACTTCCTCCCGCCGTACCACCTCTATATTTCACTTCCTGAAGCAAGGGAGGTTTTGTGTCCACATTAGGGTAATTTATTAATATCAACATTAGAATTCACAATTATCGAAAACACTTGAATATAGATCCTTCTTTTTATGTAGAGGTACATGCTTTTAATTTTTTTATTATATAAAATACATTTACTATGTATTTTCAAATTCAAATACAAATTCAAAAACTATTTATTTGCTGAAGAAATATAAATATAAATAATAATTAATAATTATAAAAACCGTTCACATTGCACACTTTACGATAAGGTGTACATGCAAGGCGACCCTTAGAATTATCAAAGACAACTAGTTAACAAGATTAAGAAAAAAATGTATGTACTATTTTATCAATATGCTTATTAAAATGAAAGTTTTGCTAAACATGTTTTTCATAAAAAAAAATAAATATATGCATCCAAATAGTTAGAGGGGGGCTGCATAGAAGTGAGAAATAAGACAAAAGCGACGAGAAGAGCGAAGGGCGGCAGGGCGAAATTCCGAAGCGTACGCGGACGAGGCAGTAACGCAACCGGACGGCGTACAGTAGTCCCATTTTAGATATTAGCCGGCCAAAAATATTTTCACCAAAATTTAATTGAAAAATTGAAAAAAAATGGCCCTAATATATTTAAGTACCTAAATACTTAGCGAAAACTACCCAAACCAAAATGGAAAGACCATGCCTACATATACAGGATGTTCAATTAAAGATGGCTCTACGCCATATCTCAAAAAGTATTAATCCTAGAATCTTGAGGAAAAAAATTATGTGGGTAAATCAGCCAAGAAAAATCGCTGGAACTTATTTTCAATTTCGAAAAACTGCCGCCAGAGGCCGTAGCAGCAACTCAACACTGGAAATGGCGATTTTCTCTTGAATTTTTCAAATTAAGGTTTGTCGAAATTGTATTTTTCAGATATTATTCAACTTTTTGTTATTTATCGTTTTTTTTTTCTATTTTCAATATTAAAGTGGCGCGGAAAGGTCAAATTTTTTTCTTTCAAACGTGTATATCTCTGCTTTCGATAAACCTATTACAATGAGCTTGACATCAGAAAAAAGCGCCTTTTTTGCTTTTCATGTAGAGCTATTAACTGTAGCGTAATGATTCTTCTAGTTGTCATTAGATGGCGTTTTATCGTAATTCTTCAAACAATACGGATTTTCTCAAAAAAATCAAATCCCATGATATGACTTTTTGTCATAATTTATTTTAAGGTTAAAAAAGGTATTGATTAGTGAAAGGAAAAATCCAGTTCCGTACTTGAATTAAAAAAGTTGATGATGGTTGCCCGAATTCAAAACGTCGGATTCAAAAACTAACCACATCAGTTTGTAGAAGAGAAAATGTGACAATAGTGAAAATTATTTTCATCTACCATTTCAACTAGGCCTACAATTTTAGAAAAAGTAAAAAAAACTAAAACACTGTATATTATCAACAGAAAATATTAACAAACCTTATAACGCTATAACCGGGATGTTTTCAGCCGATATAAGAATAATATTAATAATGCATATATTAATAATAATATCGCCCAAGCGTCATTGCCAACTACCGAAAATTTAAATCGAAATATTTCAGAAACTACCAAAGCAAATATTAATAAACCATATATCGTTGGAATAGGGATACAAAAATTCTATCATTCTAGTCGATAATATACAAAGCGTTCCATTAAAAAAACGAAATACCCTGTATATCTATAAACTACACCATAAAAAAATTTGTCCAATTTAAAGAAACTTTTGTATTTAACTTCTTTTTGTATCTGTAAAAATATGAAAGTTAATAGGGGGGGTGCTTTTATAACCAAAAACCCTGTACTTTGTTTGTGACTCACTGACACCAAAGTGACATTATGTACCGAGGTCGCGGGTGGTCGCAGACCATTCTTGTATTGATCTTAGCAAGAAGGTTCGACGCGTTAAAAAATGTATATTTTAAACCTCTAATAATCCCTTTTTAGGAGTATTTTCTTGGTAAATGCATAAAGTAAGAAGAAATTTGGAAGATATTTAAAATTGTTAGAAAACTTAAAGCTTGCAAGGTATATATAATAGCTGTTTATTACCTTAAAGACCTATGTTTAGTTATTAAACATAAACATATCTATTGAATCCTTGGACAGTATAAAATACAAGTATGGATCAAGTCATATATGGTTCCACTGCTTCTAAGCAATGGGATAGAAAATTTTTAAATTAGATATAAATTTTATACATTGACAAAGAGTATATAGAAGAATTATTAAAAGATACAAAGTGTAACGTATATGCCTAAGATTCCAAATATTCATGAACACTATAAAAACATTGAGATATTAGATATTCTTTGACAGATCTTTTAAACACATTTTCGTTAAGCACAAATTTATAATTATCTGGTAATTTATTGTATATTTTGGCACCAATATAGTAGATATTATTTTCGGATACCCTAAGAGAGTGAATAGGATACACAAGATCCAAACGGCCACGTGTTTCATAATTATGAAAGTAAGTGTTCTGACAGAATTTTTGAACATTTTTCTTAACAAATAGAAGGACCTCATAAATGTACAACGAGGGTAGCGTTAGTATCCTGTATCGCCTAAATAGTGGTCTACATGTCGCCAAACTACACACTCCAGAAATTGTCCGAATCACTCGTTTTTGAATTTTGAATGCTCGAATTAAGTGGGATGAATTACCCCAAAAAATTAGACCATATTTTAAGCGGCTGTAAAATTGTGCATAGTAATACGAAAACATAACT
Source organism: Kuschelorhynchus macadamiae (assembly GCA_030620095.1). NCBI lineage: Eukaryota > Metazoa > Arthropoda > Insecta > Coleoptera > Curculionidae > Kuschelorhynchus > Kuschelorhynchus macadamiae. The sequence continues at coordinate 94,641 of JAUTXW010002030.1, forward strand.
TCCGTGGTTGAAATCTGTTTTAATCTATAGATAGCATAGGATGAAGTGACCAGTTTTTTACAGAGCTCGTCAACAAAGCGCGTTATCCAGGTGAACGCCTAAAAACTTTACACACGAGACTTGTACTGACTTACCATTAATTTTTATTAGATATGACTCATTGAGAACGCGAGTTCGAGGTGTAAAGCTCACAAAATTGGTTTTATCCACATTTAAATACAATTTGTTTGCATTAAACCATTCGTAAAATATATGAAGCATTTCTTGAGTTTTCCGAATAGCTTCCTGCAAAGTATTACTGGCCACCACATAACTGCTGTCATCAGCAAAGAGAGTAAGATTCTTGTTGTTACAGACATTTGGAATATCATTAATAAATATTAAAAATAAAAGGGGACCTAGGACAGGTCCTTGAGGTACCCCACAACTAATTTCTAATTCAGAAGATTTGGTTTTATCAATTTCAACAACTTGATGTCGACAATTCAGATATGACTGCAACCACTCATGCACCCTACCCCTCAAACCACACTCAAAAAGCTTTTTCAAGAGAAGACCATGGTCAACCAGGTCAAATGCCTTACTGAGGTCCATAAAGAGGCCAATACATTTATTTTTATTATTTAAGTTTTCGTACACGTTGTTTAAAAATTCAGAAATCGCGGAATGTGTAGATCGGCCACCAAAAAATCCATGTTGACAGTCTTTAAGAATGTTAAATCGCCCGAGAAATGTTATAATTTGGTCATAAACAATACGTTCTAATAGTTTACTAAGTACAGGTAAGATGGCTATTGGCCTATAGTTTTTAAGGGCAAGTGCATTCCCCTTTTTAAAAAGAGGTACTACCTTAGCTGTTTTCAAAATGTTTGGAAAAATGCCGTCCATAGGCGACCACTTAATTAAATATGACAGTGGGAGTATTAGCAACTTTTTTGAAAACAGCTGATGGTATGTTATCTGTCCCAACAGAGGTAGTATTTTTTAGTTTCTTAATTTTTGTCATGATTTTGTATTGATTAACAGGCTGCAGTAACACTGTGTCTGGAAGTGATCTGTTTTGTGGAACATCACCAGGATTTAATAAAGTAACAGAAAGTGACCTAGGAAGATTTACAAAGTATTGATTAAAGCAATTTACAATTTCATTTTTATTGTTCAATATAATCCCTTGTTCATTTTTTATCCTAGAAATCGTAACTTTAGATTTTTTATTATTATTTATACTACCATTTATAAGTGTCCATGCCACTTTTGATTTATTATCGGATGCAAAAAAATATTTATCATTATATAATTGCTTTGCTTTTTTAATTACTTTGTTGTAAGTTTTTTTATAGATTTTTTAATAGTTTATTTCGTATTCTGACTTAGTTTCAATTTTTCTATGGAATAACCTTTTTAACGTTTTAGAAGATATCTTTATACCCAATGTTACTCAAGACTTAGATTCATGTTGTTTGCTTTTGTCTACTTTTTTTAAGGGAAACGCTATGTAAAAATAGTATTGAATGCATTTGGTGAATGAATCGAATCGCTGGTTTATGTCCCGTGCTTGTAGAACATCCTGCCAGTCCTCCCTACCCAAGTATGTTTTAAAAGTTTCTTTGTTTTTTTCATTGTAAAATCTTTTGTAATTAATTTTTTGAATTGGCTTAGGTTTGATAGGAAATTATTGGAGTCCCTACATACTTTCTCAAAAATAAGCTTAAACTGATGTAAAAAGTAAGCCTTAGGTGATGTAAGTTTGTTCTGAAAATTATATCAAAATGCGCTTGTCTTCATTTTACGATGTAAATACCTGACTAAAATCATTTTTAACAAATATCTAGATATGTTTTAGTGCTAGACAATTCTTATAGTATCATTTTTTCAGAATGACATCTTTAAAAAAAAATGTTGTTGGAAACATCTTTGTCCGCCTAATTTATATTGCTGGGACTACTGTGCGGCGGGCCAAACCAACCCATCATTGAAATACATCAATATATACAAGTTAAAAAAAACATTACAACAAACACTGTTTTTGCAACAATTTCGCCGTCAAGGGATAGGTCCCTAACCCCCGCCGAGAGATCGTTCCGCATTTGAACGGCTACAAATTTAAAAGAGCGTTGAAATGTCGCCGTCCTGTAAAGAGGTATGACAAAATTTTGATTGTTTCTGGTTTCGTGAACGTGCCCCAAACTGGAAAATCTAGTACTTAAATAACGTGGCCTATCTCTTTTAATTATCCTGTAGATAAGAGCGTGTATATGATCTTCTCCGATTTTGCATATTCAAAATGTTTGCATCGTTCAAATGCGGAGTAATGTGGTCCCTATAGGGGATATTAAAATAAAATCTCATGCAGCTATTTTGAACTTTTTGTATCATTCTTTTCGTAAGCCATGACAAAGATCCATATACGCTATCACCATAGTATTAATGTTTCGCATAAAAAGTATTTTTGTTCAGAAGGTAAAAATGTTTTTAATTTGTAAAGATTTCTTAGGCGAAGGTAAGCGGCTTTTAATTTAGTTTTTATATGAGATTCAAAAGACAATGAACTCTCAAAAGTAACACCCAGATTTTTTGCTTCATGTACAATGGGAATTATATTATTAATTATATGAATTTGGAGTTCATTCTCTAAATTATTGCTAACGTTATTTCTACCCAGAACCAGAATTTTGGACTTCGCTGCATTTAGTTTTAAATTATGATTTTTTGCAAATGATTCAACATTCTTTAAGGCTGAACTGCACACAGCAAACGAAATATCAGCGACAAGGTCAAGTCACGTTCATTGTAATATGAAAAGGTGGGTAATATGATGACGTGTTGGAAAATACAAATTAACACTGAAAGAAACTGCGGCTAACAGAATAAATTACAATTTTATTATTATTTGAGCGGCGGCGTCTCGGATAATATTTAGGAATTTACTTGCTTATGGCTGTTCGTAGGATGATGTCGTGGGAGGGGGGCGAAATTATTTTAAATTGTATTTTTTTTGGCTGTTGAATTTTATTATGATAATTGAACATGTAAAACAGATAAAGGGAGGATCCATAGATCTCGTTCAGGGGGAGGGGGCGAATTACTATTTTCAACTGATGCAGTGCTTTCGTTTATACATAACACTGTATGCGATGCCCCTTTCGCCCTCTCTAAATCCGCCAGTGAATTTATCAGCTTTGATTTCGATGTGCGGATCTTTATTCCATCGTTCGATTTTCGTTTGATTTTCGATCTGCGATTTGCGAATTTATAATAAAATTTATCAGTGTTTTTGTGATTCTTACTTCCCTCGTAAAAGAGAGGTATTGTAATCGTGAAAAAATTAGGCTTCAAAATGTTTGCCCTCCTCACCTACAGGCCGTAAAACATATTTTCTTCATTCCGTCGGTCTGTCTGTCTGTTCGAAGCATAGTTAAAAATTACTCACCCGATTGACTTGTTGACTTCAGGTAGTCAAAGATTAAGGATAATATGGAGATGACCTGATAACATTCTAGTAAAATTCCGATATGGCCGAACAAAATGGCGCTTTAGTGAAATGTTAAAAAAATTTAAAATTAATTATATAATTTACCTAAAATTGTTCACAAAATCAAGTGTGTGAACTGTTAACATTTTGGTCCAAATCCAGTAAGTAAGAAAAACAAAATGGCGGCCTAATAAAATATTAAAAAAATCAGCCTGATAAAATTACTTACAGTTAAAAACCAGCTCAACAAGGTTCACGCGCTGCAGAAATACAAAGACACGAGTGCGATTTAACATCTCAAATTTTGCAGTTATGTAGACAAAGGATCAGTGTAGGGCGGTAAACAGCCACTTTGTTAAAAAAAAACTATATAGGTCGGTATCTGCGTCAAAAAATGATCGAAAATGGACAACTTTGTCACTAATTTTTTCATTCTAAATTCGAATTTTTCATAAAAAATCGCATTTAGGGCCCAACTATACATATATCGCTATTAAAATCACTTTGAAGCTAATACATATCACTTTTTTACACAATATTGCAGCGGCGGAAGGCTTGCAACTGATCCGTAATACTGCATGCAGTTCCCCCTTAAATCGGAAATAACCTGTGTTTGCACAATATCTATGTTTTGATTGTTAATAGGGATATATAGCTGCGAGTCATCGGCATACTGTTGTAGTTTAGCATATTTTATATCTTTGCACATGTCAGAAACGTAAATTCTGAATAACAATGGTGACAGAACAGACTGAGGGATTGTAAGGAAATTTGACGTAAATGTGTTTGACTCTCCAGAGACCACAACTCGGCCCTGGCGGTGGCTTAGATAGCTACTGAACATAGTTAAAGCATTTTCAGATAAACCAAAGTCCTGCAATTTTGCCAACAACATTTTGTGATTTAATGTGTCGAAAGCCTTGTTAAAATCCAATAGCCAAGTACAGCTCTTTTCCTCTTCATTGTGACAGACGTCGTTTAATATGTTTACAAGGCAAGTGCAAGTGCTAAAATCCTTTCGAAAACTTGACTGACATTCAGAATTATATTCTGTCTTTCTGCGAAAAAGGATAGTTGATTAAAAATTTGCTTTTCAAATATCTTAGAAATTGCCGGAAGCATACTTATGGGTCTAAGGTTCCTAAATTGGGTGGGTTCTAAAACTTTTGCGATGGACTTAATAATTGATTCTTTCCGTATTGCCGGGTAAGTTTTTTTTTCTAAAATATACGTATTAATAATGTTAATTAATGGGTTTATACAAAAGGACAAACAAAGTTTTAAATCTTTAATGGAAAATCCATCTTCACCAATCGCATTTGATGTTATGGTTAAGATAATTTGATGTAACATATTTTCGTCAATGAGATAAAATTCCAATGATCTATCAATGACTCTATTGCTTTTATAAAAGTTTAATTGTTCGGGTGAGTTAGAGTCTGGAAAATTATTAGTAGACTAAAAGAAATCGGAATATCTAAAGAATTAGTTAAATGATCTGGTAGTTTACTGTAGTTTTTTTGTCGCGTTAAGTGGAGTTTGTCTGCAGTGGACCAAAAATCTTTTCCTTTTTTTTAAAGCTAATTGATTAAAGTAAGTTATCTTTTCTCTTGTTATAGCATATTTAGTATAATTCCTAAGTTGCATGTCGTATTGTAGGTGTCCTGCTGTTTTAGACTTTAGATATTTACGGTGAGCTTTATCTCTTAATTTAATTAGTGATTTTATGTTGCTCGTATCCATATCTCGAAAAATGCCTCACAAAAAGATTAAAAATGTTGGCATTCCGCTATTTTAATTGTTTCTTAATATGCCCGATATAGGACCACCTCTGATACTTCCTGAGAAAATCATCCAAATTGTTCAATAGGAAATATTGTGAAATTGCTTTGGTGCGGATTGCCGTTCACCACAATTCGTCGCCGAAAACCGTCGCTAACTTGTTGGGCATAAAACAAATGAAAGAAGTAATAAAAAATGGCTCCGTCTCCCAAGACTACATGGTTATTATATATATATATATATATATATATATATATATATATTTATATATATATATATATATATATATATATATATATATATATATATATATATATATATATATATATATATATATATATATATATATATATATATATATATATATATATATATATATATATATATATATATATATATATATATATATATATATATATATATATATATATATATATATATATATATATATATATATATATATATATATATATATATATATATATATATATATATATATATATATATATATATATATATATATATATATATATATATATATATATATATATATATATATATATATATATATATATATATATATATATATATATATATATATTATTGTTATGACGTTGGTGTAAGTGGAATGAACACATACTATCATTTAATACTCCCAACGAAAGCCAGGAGTCACAATGTAATTCAATGCCGGTCGTGGTATTAGCCAGCGGAGTAGTTGTTTTTATGATTCAATTTTGTGCCTTTGCCCTACACGGGGCTGGCTAGTCTATGGCGGCCTGATGAGCTCTAATAAGAGCGAAATCGCGATCGCCGTTTGACTAAAATGGATCATTGTGTCTGCTGTGATGCAGAACATGTTCCAAACAAGGATCATTTTCTTGTTATGACGTTGGTGTAAGTGGAATGAAAACATACTATCATATATATATATATATATATATATATATATATATATATATATATATATATATATATATATATATATATATATATATATATATATATATATATATATATATATATATATATATATATATATATATATATATATATATATATATATATATATATATATATATATATATATATATATATATATATATATATATTCTAATAATAATCCTATAATATGTAACCCAAGACGATAAGACTAGAAGTCACAAACTAATTAAAATTAATAATCAAATCCACGAAACTTCTGATAATCCCCTCTAAACAGGATTATTGTACGTCGCGTTATTGTTCCCGACCGACTCAACGCCAAATCAACAGAGTTGATTAAACCCAAACCTAAACGCTGTATACCGTCGGGCGTCTTCGAGTAGTTGGGCTAAGAAGTGCGGTACAATGTTGCCATCTTATTTATCTTAAGGGTTATTCCCGTTTTACTTTTGAGATACCTTAAAGACATATTGATATTCAGGTCTATTTGAGGGTAGTTGTAGTAAAATTGGAATTTTTAAACAGATATGGAATTTTTTTCTCCTCACATACAGGGTATTCTTTTACATAGGCAGACTTTATTCGATGGATTTTTGCCAGGCCCGGCAGCGCCTTAAAGAATTTATCTAGGATATAGGAATAACACGTCTGTGGCTAGAGAGATTTAATTTAAGAAAAAATCCTTTACCCGGAACATCCCTCGTTACGAATCTTTTCTTTTATTAGGAATAGTGAAGTGTGAACCAATTTAGTTCTGCACATAGTCAATCAGTAACACAGTCTTTTCAAACATTTTTATTGGGTACCATTTTGTTCTACTATATTGGATTCGTACCAATGACTTACCAGCTTCTATCTTTGTTGCACTTGATTTTTGATTTGATTTCATTAGGCCGCCATTTTATTCCGTCAAGTTGAATTCGTACGAAAATTTTACCAGTTTATTTCAATATCACATCTAAATGTTGTGCAGAATTTGAAGATAATTGAATAATGAGACTTTTTACGTTGATATTTTAAACATTTTATTTAGCTGGCAATACTTGATTTTTCTGCTAATTTGAGGTAAATTGGATAATTAGTTTCTAGTAATATTTTTTTTAACACTTCAGTAGCTCGCCAGTTTGTTCCGCTGTGATGGATTTTTACCAAAATGTTACCGGGTCATCGCTATATGACCCTTAATTTTTGAACAAAATTAATTTCAGTTCAACAAGTCAATCGGGTAAGAAGTTTTTTAGGCTATGCCGCGAACAGACAGACAGACACACCGACGGAACTGAGAAAACATGTTTTTTGGCATCTAAGGATTCTAAAATGTGAATATCTGTAAAAACCTGGGAGGGTGATTTTTTCTTGATACTTTCCTTTTATGAGAGAAGTAAAAATCCAAATTGGTCAAGTGAGAACTTGACAAAACCCGCGAAACCGGAGAAAAAATATTTCGCATCACTTTGTGTTTTAAATATGTAAATCGATATTATCACTGCTAATTTAATATTTCAAGTATATAAAGACTCATAACTAATGTGGAAATTAGTGACGGAAATTATACACTTACAGTGCCAATGTTAACTCTGGAATGAAAGTGGCACGTGTATGATTTAATAATGGTATTTAAGGCTACGAAGGGTTTTCCTTATAAAGTTCAACTTAACATTCCTAGTGAGACTGCTCGAAACGTTCATGAAGTTTAAATTAGCAAGTGGGTGTTTGATTGCTTTGATTTGCTTGTTTTTTCTTCCTATTCAATGTGTTTTTTTTTGGACAACTTTTCTTATAACAGTCTTATTTTGGCATAAACTGAAATATAAAATATTCGTAGAATTATTGAAAACTATTACCTTTATTTCTGAAAATAAATAAATCTATAAAATGAAACGGGAATTAATGTGTTTTATGAGATTAACTCAATATGTTTACATAAAACAGTTTTTTCTATAACCGATCTAAGATATATACAAATTTGCATAGCTTTAATATATGCTTCCTGTTTGTCGTTTGACTAATACAGTGAAACCTCTCAAAATATTTTATTTTTAAGTAAAAAAATAATATGTTTAGTACAAATTATTAAGACAATTGCTACTACGTATACACCAACATCTTTTACATACAATAAAAATGTAATACCTAAGATAAAATATTATACTACCTACATATACAGTTTGATACAGATCTACTTTATAAAAAGTTTCTATTTAAAAAAGTTATCAAGTGTTGTTTGTCTTAAACTAGTTAATTTATTTTTAATAATTTGAGATTCCATTTTAGATGCAACTTTTGAGATTTTTCACCTAAAACAGAATCTCCAGATAACATACAAAAGTTTTCAATATCCCTTAACATTTTATATGCTTCCTTAATATTTTTAATATTGGAAGAAATAATTTCGTCATGACTATTTTGAAATTCACTGATGCACTCACGTACACTTACGTTAGGATTTTCCGTGAATAAACTTTCATCAATTTCTGAATATGAAGTTAAGTCGGAAGAGAATACATTGATGTTTCTACATAATTCCGATAATGGCACATCATCTTCACCATCGTCGAATCCAGCTTTGCGGAAGCAGTTATTGATGGTCTTGGATTCGACTTTTTTCCATACAGCAACAATCCAAATCAAGGCACTTACAACATTTATGGATTTCTCCAACTGTTCGGTAAATTCAGAATACTCCATGGATGACAAAAGTCGGTTGATTCAAAACTTTCTGTAGTGGTTTTTAAAATTTTGAATCACGCCCTGGTCCAATGGCTGGCAATGTAATGTCGTATTTAGCGGTAAAAAAGTTGTTTGAACATTTTTTAACTCCAGTTTTGGGTGAGATGCAGCATTATCCAAAAATAAAAGTATATTTCGGTTTTGTATTTTTCGGTCATATTTTATCAACCAATCCGACATTGTATCCCTTGTTATCCATGCTTTCTTGTTATAGTACCATTCAAGTGGCAATTTTTCCACGCTTGATCATTTAAAACAACGGGGATTTTTACTTTTTCCAATCACCAGTGCATTTTCTTTTTGTTCATTCATAGCGGAGCAAAGTAAAATAGAGAGTCTCTCCTTGGACGCTTTCCCGCCAGCACATGTTTCCCCTTTTAAAGAAAACGTTTTATTTGGCAAGGCGCGGAAAAAGAGTCCCGTTTCATCGGCGTTATAAATGTCTCTCGGTGCGTAGTTTTTGATAATAGCATATAATTTCGTCCACCAATCAGTTTCCTGAATCAAGTCTACAGCCGCTGTTCGCCACAGATGGATTTGAAAGAGATATCATAACGTTGACAGAACTTCTCCAACCATCCATTTGATCCTTTAAAACCATCAACTTCTAGATTCTTCGCAATTTCTTGTGATTTTTCCTTTATTATTGTACGGGATATTGGAATATGTTTGGAGCGTACTTTACAAAACCACTCGTAGACAATTTGGTCTATGGCAGCACCCTCAGTTTTCGCAAATTTCTTTTTCTCTTTCATGTTCCCGGTCACGGCGAATCGCTTGTTAAGATCGCTTTTGTTTCTTAAAATATCACTGATTTGAGATTTTCCTACACAGAATTTTTCGGCTACTACTCTAACACTAAGTTTGTTTTTTCCGCGTACTGGATTATTTCAACTTTTTCTTGAAGACTCAAAAACTTTCTTTTGTTTGAAGACATATTGATCGCACCAGAGTAACATCAAAACTAAGATATTCTATTGATGAAGACTACATTTTATAAAAATAAGGTGATCTATTTATTATGCAATTCACCGCAATGTACCTACAAGCCAGACAGCATAAGTCAGTGTATTGTTAAACTAGTGCTATTAAAAAATAGGTAGGCGCCGCGCCGCTTATTAGCATAGATCTAAATATTGCCCATAATGTGCAATAAAAATACCGGCATTAAATGTGGGTTTTTCAGAAATTATCTGAACATCTGTCCGTTCTGAGGAGGTAAATTTTACTGTTTTTATTAAAAATGTTCCAAATTTTATTGTCCGTGTCCGTTGTTAAGATGGTTTAATACACAGGAATACATATACTGACGGTCGGTGACTTCAAAATTGTCCGTTTAGCAGAGGTGTTCATTGTTCGGAGGTGTCCGTTAAGGGCGGTGTCCGTTAAGGGAGGTTTCACTGTAATTTATATTTTTAACCGACTTCGAAAAAGCAGGACGTTGTCAATTCGACCTGTATGTATTTTTTTATGTTTGCGCATATTGTTTAAACGGCTTGGCCGATTTTGATGAGTTAAACGCCAAATTGTAGAGGACGTTTCTCTGGTGGTTCCATCTATTTTGATTTGAAATCGGTTCACCCGTTTTTTTGTAATAATAATATTAAAAAAATACAGGTATAAGGGGATAAAGGCAGCGAGTTTTATAATTAAATTTGCATTTTTTTAAATACTCTTTTATGTATACAGGGTGACCATGAAAATGTGCAACCTCAAAATCTTGTATTTTTAACTGACAAAAAAGGGGCTGTTATAGTTTGACCTTATGTATTTTTTTTGTTAGTACATCGATTACTCCGCGATGGCTTGACCAATTTGGATGAAATTTTCAGGTGACATTTAGGATATTGCCGGAGTGGTCCCATAGCTAGCATATTAAAACAATGTTAGAACTGGCGGGCTTTTTGTTGTTTTTTTTTGTTTGTACATCGATTACTCCGCGATGGTTTGACCAATTCAGATGCAATTTTCAGGGGATATTCAGGATTTTGCCGGAGTGGTCCCATAGCAGGAATCTTTAAAAAATGTTAAAAATGCCGGAATGGTGCCATTTTGTTTGTTGTGCCAAGTTATATTGCAAGAAGTTTTTTAATATTTTACGCGTTCACCATTATATCATGCAAAATTATTATGCAGTGGACATTTGTTAAACCTGATTTTTACAATAAAACTAAAATTTCTTATAAAAAAATTAAACCGCCTTCAAAAAATAATATTTTATTCTACCTTGAACATTTTACTCCGTGAAGTCGGCGCTAAACTTATTCGTAATTATTTAATCATAAAAATATAATCATATATTCAATCAATTCGGTGTTTTGATGTCTAATACTAGGCATATAAGGTCTTACTGTCTTTATTAGCTTGGCGCCGACTTCGCGAAGTAAATTTTTCAAGGTGGAACAAAATATTATTTTTCACTTTTTAGTGCATTTTTTTAAGTCGGTTTAATTTTTCTTATAAAATTTTTTATTTATTCCACACACAGTTCAAATAAGCCGAGTTTCTGCTAAATCCTACGACAGAGATATTAACCATGATTTTAAATCAAAGTGGCGGCTTTTGGAATGTTGTTGACATTTTCAGTGGAGTGTCTTTTAATACAGAGTAGGCAATAATAAATGACTATGCTCTAAACATAACTTATCCCTTGCCATAATGGTGTTTATGTTAGTATTTAAAGAAACTCAAACTCTAAATTTTTTTTCCTATGAAAAAAAACTTCAGTACATTTTATAACAGGAATTTCACTTATTCATAAAGGTATTGTTCTTAAAACACATTATCATAGAAGCTAGCTTTCGCTTTATTGCCTGTAGAACATCACTTTCTAGTTTTAGTGGAAAACGACACGATTTTTAACTTTTTACTTCCCTCGTAAAAGGGAAAAAGTTTTGTAATCATAAAAAACCACGCTCCGAGATTTTTTCAGTTCTTTACGTTTCAGGGTCCCTAGATGCCGAAAAACATATTTTCTCAATTCCGTCGGTCTGTGTGTGTCTGTCTGTTCGCGGCAACTACTTACCTGATTGACTCCAAATTTTGGTTGAAAATTAAGGGTCATATGGGGATGCTCTGGTAACATTTTGTTAAAAATCCAATATGGCAAAACACCCTGGCGACCTAGTGAAATGTGTAAAAAAAAGACGTTACTAAAAAACTACCCATCTAATTTATTTCAAACTTTGCACTAAAATCAAGTATTATGTAGGAATCAACTGGTAAACATTTTGGCAGGAATCCAAGATGGGGGTACAAAATGGCGACTTAATAAAATATTTCAAAAATTCAAGATTGCGGAACAAAATAGCGGCCAAATAAAAAAATAAAATAATTAACGTGAAAGAAATTACTCTCTCAAGTTTAACATATCTTTGGGTATTGTTTGTAAAAACTACCCAACAGATTGACTTCAAATTTTACTCATAAATTAACGGTAATATGGGGATGAATGATTTTTTAAATTATTCTAAACAAACAATGGGCTATATTGTTTGTCTTCTTTGTTATATAAATAAAGCAGTGAATTTGTTGTGTCTTGTTTTGCTTAGAGAAAAATAAATTAAATAAAAAAATAGGACACTTAGGTACCTACTCATTTGAAATAGGAGAGTTGGACAAAGACTAAATTTTTAAACAAACTATATGTAAAAAAAGTTTTTTTTATATGCCGACAAGCTAGGAACGGGTAAAATTTGTCAAAATACCGTGGGATACCCTGTATTTTAGTGATACCCTGCATTATTGTTAACGTAAAGGGCATTAAAGTTAAGAAAATTTAAAGTTAGTACAAAAAAACTCTAATATCAATCTTTAAAAGTCATCATTTTCAACGGCAGTAAATTTTGAATCACCTTGTAAGATTCGGCAAAATTCGCGAGAATTTTTATTAAAGCAAAATTTCTAAGACTCAATGTGGCAAAAATTTTAAGGAAAGGCGTGTTTTTTACCCGTAATTGAAAAAAAAAACAATTTTCGAAAAAATGTCATCTTTTTCTTACCATAAACCAGAAGGCGAGGTTTTTGGTACAGCAAGTACCTCCAGGGAAAGTGCACCCAAGACATTCATAAAATGAAAATTTTATCACCCGGTGTATCCCGTACGTCAGTTTTAAATGTAGTAAAATTTACATGGTCTTGTATTTTTTTGTCCCTTCCTGTACAACAAAGCCGGGATGCACCAAATATATACCGTGCTAAAAAGATAAAGACATTACCTACTCTTAAAAAAAATTAATCTTGATCGGATTATTTACAACGAAAATATAGCCATTTGAAATTGACTTTCTTTTTTACCCTTTCCATAATTCATTTGTATTTAATCTTTTAAGCCTATATATTTTTGGAATTTTCAGTATTACAGAATAGAAATACATGATCCAAAAATGTTTTCTGTGTTATTCACCTAAACAAAATTTGTAATGCGGGAACTTTTCATTTTCATAACAAATTCAGTTAGACTAATGTTTTAGCCAAATTCCAGGGTAATTTACGAATATGTAAGGTGGAGTGGGGTGGGGTCTAATGGCGTTATAAACAAAGATCCCTGATACCATTTCCTATTGCCTGCAGGACATGACCTACTTGTCGTAACGGTAAAAACACTCCTGGGTATCCTTATCATCATACATATGTTACAGATGTCATAAAGGAAATTATTAGATTAAAAGACGCTGCTTCTGCTAGATTTAAGCAAATATAGTTAGTCTGGAAGCCAGAGAACGTTTTACTTATGTCGTTTGTAAGTGAATGAAACTAGTAGTAGTACTAATGATGTAGCTTGAGTGTGCCGAAAACATTGTCTGGCAGCTGGGCGATGGAACGATATATATATATATATATATATATATATATATATATATATATATATATATATATATATATATATATATATATATATATATATATATATATATATATATATATATATATATATATATATATATATATATATATATATATATATATATATATATATATATATATATATATATATATATATATATATATATATATATATATATATATATATATGTATATATACTCTGGTGTGGTTTTGTGTATCAATTCTAGCGCTAATTGTACTCGTCTTTCAACTAGTTAACTGTACTAATGAAGACCTTAAGTCAGAAACACGTGTCTATAGTTAGCCAAATTTTATTGCTTTAGCGGTCATCCCAAAAAAATCCATTTTCTACTATATACTATTTCTTGCCGCGTTAATATTTTCCTACTTTTGATTTACCACTCTTGGGTTACGAGTTTCGCCACAGGTTTATGCTGTTCGGTGGTAAATAGAGAATCAAGTCCGGAAAAGACTTCGGATATTCTCTTGGTGATCACAAATGTCTGTTTTGCTCCTGTTGGTGACTCTGGTGTGGTTTTGTGTATTAGTTTTGGCGCTAGTTGTACTCGTCTTTCAACTAGTTGACTGTACTAATGAAGACCTTAAGTCAGAAACACGTGTCTAGAGTTATCCAAATTTCATTGCTTTAGCAGTCATCCCACAAAAATCCATTTTCTACTATATACTAGTTCTTGCCGCGATAATATTTTCCTACTTTTGATTTACGACTCTTGGGTTATGAATTTCGCCTGCTCCGTGGCAAATAGAGTATCAAAGCCGGGGAAGATTTCGGATGTTCTTTTTGTAATCACAAACGTTGGTTTTGCTCCTGTTGGTTACTTCGGTGTGGTTTTGTGTATTAATTCTGAGGCTAGTTGTACTCGTCTTTCAACTAGTTAGCTGTACACAGGAAGACCTTAAGTCAGAAACACGTGTCTATAGTTAACCAAATTTCATTGCTTTAGCGGTCATCATATTTTTTGGCATCTAGGGACGTTAAAACCTAAAAATATGTAAAACCTGAGAGAGTGATTGTTTTCACGATTATAAATATTTTATTTGGCCGCCATTTTGTTCCGCCATCTTGAATTAATACCACAGTTTTACTAGTTCATCTCTATACCATAATTAGTTATGACACAATTTGAACTTGGTCCATTAAGTAGTTTTTTCAGGCTGAATTTTTAACTATTTTATTAAGCCGCTATTCTGTTCCGCCATCTTGGATTCGTACCAAAATTTTACCAGTTGATTCCTACATAATACTTGATTTTTGCGCAAAATTTGAGATAAATTGGATAATGACTTTTTTAACATTTCACTAGACTCCTTTTGTTTTGCCATATTGGATTTTTACCAAAATGTTTTTTGTTTTGTTTGTCTAAAATTTGAGGTCCATCGGGTAAGTCGTTTTTTACCTATGCCGCGATTTTTCACGATGACAATACTCCCCTTTTACGAGGTATGTAAAAAATGAGTATCAACATTGGTATTTTAAATGGATCACGCTGTATAATATAGTTTCATTAAATGGTTCTCGTCTTACCGATTATAAATATATCTGGTCTAAGACCTTTATCTTTGAAGGCAACCGAGAAAATTTAACCATACTCCCCCGCATCGTTGTTCCATCGCCCTGCTGCCAGACATTGTTTTCGGCACACTCAAGCTACATCATTAATACTACTACTAGTTTCATTCACTTACAAATGACATAAGTAAAACGTTCTCAGGCTCCCAGACTAACTATATTTGCTTAAATCTAGCAGAAGCAGCGTCTTTTAATCTAATAATTTCCTTTATGACATCTGTAACATATGTATGATGATACGGATACCCAGGAGTGTTTTTACCGTTACGACAAGTAGGTCATGTCCTGCAGGCAATAGGAAATGGTATCAGGGATCTTTGTTTATAACGCCATTAGACCCCACCCCACTCCACCTTACATATTCGTAAATTACCCTGGAATTTGGCTAAAACATTAGTCTAACTGAATTTGTTATGAAAATGAAAAGTTCCCGAATTACAAATTTTGTTTAGATGAATAACACAGAAAACATTTTTGGATCATGTATTTCTATTCTGTAATACTGAAAATTCCAAAAATATATAGGCTTAAAAGATTAAATACAAATGAATTATGGAAAGGGTAAAAAAGACCTTAAGTCATATATATATATATATATATATATATATATATATATATATATATATATACATATATATATATATATATATATATATATATATATATATATATATATATATATATATATATATATATATATATATATATATATATATATATATATATATATATATATATATATATATATATATATATATATATATATATATATATATATATATATATATATATATATATACATATATATATTAAAGAGAAGGGTAGTCTTTACCGACTAGTTGAACAACAAGTAACCTAATTATTGGGGTATCGATCGGACCGATACCCCAATAATTAGGTTACTTGTTATATATATATATATATATATATATATATATATATATATATATATATATATATATATATATATATATATATATATTCAAATTCAAATTCAAAAATATATTACATAATTTCGTACAGAGTATAATAAAGGTTCACATGGTACATTTTAATTGCTATTCTACCTAAATAATTCTAAAATATCATAAATATAATCCAAAATACCCATGAACTCAGGGCCGGGTTTTTCCCCTACGATGTATAAAGATACAACTTGTGTGGTATTATCCCACCCATCGATTCGAAGACGGCACCCTGCGCCAATGAGAACAATATCGGCCACAACCACACTCCGATAGCACGGAACTCGTGCAGGCAGGATCAGGACAATGTTCAGTTAACTTAAAAATAATGGAGTAAAAAAGTCAGGATTTTTTTCAATGAACAACTTTAGTTCTCTTTTAAATATTTTGTCGCGCTGTAGGTTATTTCTAATAGAAACTGGTAACATATTAAACATTTTTGGTATATAATAAATTATAAATCTTTGACATATTGAGTTATGTAGAAATGGAAGGCTTAAATTTTGTTTTATATTAGCTCTAGTCTGATGCTGGTGCGAAATTGTAGGAAAAGTGTTTTTTATTTTCAGCAAGTATGATAAGCTAGTGAAAACGTACAAGTTTCTAATATTAAATACACTATGGTTTGCATACAATTTGATAGTTGGGTATAATCGGGATTTACCTAGCAATATCTTAAGAACAGTATTTTGACACGTTTGTAATATATTCAGCGTGTTATTATAAGCACTACCCCACACTATGATACAATATCTTAGAATAGACTCAACCAAAGACCTATATAGAGTTATCAGTAGTTTTTGGCTCAAAATATCTCTTAGCTGGTAAAATTTATAGAATATTTTTCTAATTTTATTACTGACATAAAAAACGTGATGATTCCATTTTAGATGTTGGTCCATCATTACACCCAAATATTTAATTTTAACCACCTTTCTTATAAGCAGTGTACAGTCGCAACCTACAAGCTGTCCTTGGCAATTCTTATCATGGATACAAATGTTATCAAAATTTGGCTGATCCGTACTTGTAGCAGAGAATGTAATAAAAAATGTTTTAGATAAATTAAGACTTAACAAACTCGAACCCAGCCATGAGTGTACTATACTCAAACCTTCTTCAGCTTGCCTGCGAACATCCTGCCAAGATTCACCTTTAAATAATAGTACAGTGTCATCTGCATATGAAATGACACTAGATACATCTAATAATTTACCTATTTTATTTATATATATTAAGAAAAGTACAGGGCCGAGCACAGTACCTTGTGGCAATCCGGTTGTAATTGTTTTAGGGGTGCTAAAAGAATTATTATATATATATATATATATATATATATATATATATATATATATATATATATATATATATATATATATATATATATATATATATATATATATATATATATATATATATATATATATATATATATATATATATATATATATATATATATATATATATATATATATATATATATATATATATATATATATATATATATATATATATATATATATATATATATATATATATATATATATATATATATATATATATATATCTTCTAAAATAAAATTTTGACGTCATAAATATTGGGTGTAAAAATGCAAATTTGACCACGTCTGGCACACTATTTGTTCTAATAAAAACGTCTGGCATTATTTTTGCATTACTTAATGTTAAGTTGCCACTCACCCCTCAAAAAAACAGCCATTTAAAAATGACGAAATTTCATCGTTTTTTTTTTGCAGTTTAACCATTCTGGCCCACATGTCTGTTCTATCGTCGAGTTGCCAGACGATGATTTTCGTCAAACTTAAGAGTACACAATTTCCATTACTACTCATTTCATCCTTTTATAAATGACTGAAGTAAAATTTTCACTGGCACTTCGACTATTAGAAAGGCCCATATAGAAATTCTCACTTAATAATTTGTAATTTGCAATTATGAGAACAAGGAAATCGTTCTCTATGAAATATGGATTTGAAAAGTTAAAACATTATTGGAGAATACAGATTACTGTAGCCTATGTAATTGAAAACTCAGGCAATTATTGGATATATCGCTATTATAGACACATGAAATAATTTTTTATAGGTACAATTGGATCTTTTATTACCATAAAAACTTCATATTAGAAGAAAATATGTCAGTCGGTTATAGACGAGACGAAAAGGATATTTTCTCTCTCCGCGAGAGACGTGACGATACAATAGAGTGATCTTCTCTTGTCGAGAATCTATAGTTTTTTTCCAGCTCTCTCGAACATTAAAAATATATATTTTTAATTTTTTTAATGGTAAAACAGTCTAATACAGTTAGAAAAAAATCAGTTGGCATTACTCGAAACTTCCCTTATTATAATTGATTTTTAAACATGTTGTTCAGCCCATAGCCATTTTGTTCCGCCATATTGCATAAGTACTAAAGTGTCGTCAGTTCATTCACATGTCACAGTTGATTTATGTTATAAATTTGAAATCGGTTCAAATAAGTAGATTTTTCACATTGATTTTTAAAACATTACATTAGGCCGCCATTATTCGATTCTTACAAGAATTTTATTAGTTTATCTGGTCTATCAATCTTGATTTTTGTGAAAAATTAAAAATCAATGTAATAAGTAGTTTTTCAGACTGAGTTTTTAAATATTTCATTGGGCAGCTATTTTGTTTCAACATTTTAAATTCGTACCAATTTTTTACCAGTTCATCCCTATATCACACTCAGATCAATTGAATAAGTAGCTGAGTTGTTGCATTGTACAACGACCGGAAGGCATATTTTTTTGACTTTTGTAGAAAAATGGTATATGATCGAAACAAAAAAATCGGTAAATTTCCTTTACCTTCGCTATGATTCTTTCCTTTTATTAGTAAAATAAGTTTATTAGTAAAGTGTGACCCAATTTAGCTCAGTACATATTCATTTAGTAACTCATCTTCAAATTCAAATATTAATTTATTTCAGTTTTACAATCATTACATTGTGTACACAAGCACATAAACATATTTTTCGTACATATGTATTATTCTTATAAATAAGTTAGAGCTATGACAAAGAGAGCAAACGTCTCGCGCTAAACTCTGAAACACAAGGCTTGTATTTCAGGTTTGCACGTATCAAATCAAGATAAGCGATTGTGGAGCAATTGGAGGCAGGGGCGGCAAAAGGCAGGGGCGGAAAAGAAGAGAAAGAGAGAGAAACGGAGAACAACTGAAACATGTAAACAAATTAACGAATGAGAATAATAATTTTAAAAAAACATCATTTTGTCGCTTATGTATTCAATATGCAAATCAAAGTTAAATAGTGATCTTGAATGTATGCTTTCGTTAGTATTTTAAATTTTTCCCTCTTATTTAGGTATGATTGCATTTCTTTCGGAAGCATGTTAAAACATTTAGGAGCAAAATATGTAACTATGCGTTGTGTATGCGATTTATAATATAGAGGTGTTCAAACGGTGGGCTTTGACCGGGTATTATATACAGTTGGTACATCTGGAAGGATGTTTTCAATTTTATACAGAAAATTTAGACAATTGTGAATAAATAAGCCCCTCAATGGAAGAATGTCAGCCTCCTTATACAGAGTATTTGTTGTGTATCTATGAGTTTTTTTTGTTCATAATTTTTATAATAGTGTTTTGGGTAATCATCAGTTCATGCAAAGCATTATTAAAAGCACCACCCCAGACAATCAGACAATATCTCAACATTGATTCTACGATCTCATTATATATCATTTTTAGTAATTTTTTATTTAATATGTGCCTCAATTGATAGAACCTATGATAGAGTTTTCTGACTTTTGATGAAATATAATGACAGTGGTCCCCCCATCTTAGATGCTGATCCACTATAACTCCCAGATATTTAATTTTTTTAACGTTACTAATTTGTTTGCAATCACACCGGTCAATAATACAGTCCTCTCTGTGAATTTTAAGCGAATTATTTACTGGTCTATCAGATGCCGTACTGGAGAATGCGATGCATTTAGTCTTTTCAATGTTTAGACTCAAGAGGCTATAGTTAAGCCATTCAAACATGCTCACGAGCCCGGTCTCCGCTTTCCGATATACATCAATCCAGTTGTCGCCCTCAAACGGGATGGCTGTGGCACTCCCACGGACAAAGTACTAGGCTCACTAAGTTCACCGTCAATTTTAACCCTTTGACTTTGAAATGACAGATAATTTTGAAATAGTTTAAGAGGGTTTCCTCTAATACCCAAATATTAGAGTCTGTTCAATAATTTTTTATGACAGACAGTGTCAAAGGCCTTAGCGAGGTCAATCAAAACCGTTAATGATTTTTTTGTTAGAATTAAGATTATTATTAATTTGGTTAATTATCTGAAAAACTGCATCCTCAGTACTTTTTCCACTCCTGAATCCAAATTGTTTACTGTAGAATACTTTATTGCTTTCAAAAAAATCCGTTAACCTTTTTTTCACACATTTTTCGAACAATTTACGAAAATTGTTTATTAACGAAAACGGCCTATAGTTACAAGTTTTCTGTCTACTTCCAGATTTAAAAACTGGAACAATTATAGAGGTCTTCCAATCTAAAGGTATCTCACACTGCGAAAAACATAAGTTAATTATATATAATAAGGGTTTAAGAAGGTAAGTATGTATACTCTTAATGGTTTTTACTGTAATACTATCCTCACCGGGTGCATAATCATTTTTTAAGGAAGAAATGTGATTAATTAGTTCCGTTTCTGCAACAGGAGTTAAAAAAAGTGCTTTTATTTACAATCTTTTCAGAAAAATGTTTATTGGAAATTGGAATGTTTTTTGCGTATCGGTTTCTATGTCAGTGAAGTAGTTGATAAAAATATTAGCAAAATCCTTTTTATTTGTTGTAATTTCGTTAGCAGTGTTTAATACTTCTCTTATATTCGGTTTTTGTTTAGTCACGTTTACAGCTTCATCCATAATTTCCCAAATCTTTTTGAAATTATTTTTATTTTTCTTTAATTTTTATTTATAATAACTGTTTTTCGCATTCTTTATGATTTTATTAAGAAAGTTTCTATAAGTTTTATACCGACTTGACTATTCCCTGTGTAATCCAAGGTTTTAATTTTGTATTTTTATTAGTAGAAGTGAATTTTTTAGTACATTGATAAATATAGGCAAGTAATCTTTTTATAAAAAAAGTTTCTTCCACAGACTTTTTTTTATAAACTTCTTGCCATTGTTCTTGTGTTAATAAAGAAATTAATTTATTGGTGTCTAATTTAGTCGTAAATATACTAGGTTCTTTTTTAATTTTATTATTTACTACATGGTATATATTTAAAGCTATGGGGTAGTGATCAGTTAAAGAGATATGAAAAATAAAAGAGTTTAATTAAACTCTATATCTAATATATACTGCCTTTTCAAACATTTTGTTCCATAATATTGGATTCCTACTAGTATTTTGCCAGTTTCTACATATGCCTAATTTGATTTTTGGGCACAATTTAAAATAAATTCAATAAGAAGTTTTTACGTTGACACACACCGCCATTTTGTTACCTCATGTTGAATTCGTACCAGTTTATCCCATTATCACATTTAATTTTTCTGCAAAATTTAAAGTTAGTTAAATATGATTTTTTCCTTGATTTTTTAAAAATTTTATTTGGCCGCCATTTTGTTTTGCTATCTTAAGTTTGTACCACAACTTTACCTCTATATCACAGTGAATGCTTGCAAAGTTTGGAATTAATTTAATAAGTAGTTTTTTCAGGCTGATTTTTTTAAATATTTTATTAGGTCGCCATTTTCTTTTGCTATCTTTGATTCATACCAAATTGTTACCAGTTCATTCTTATGTACCACTTGATTTTTGTGCAAAATTTGAGGTAAATTGGATAATTAGTTTTTTAGTAATAATTTTTCAACATTTCACTAGGCCGCCATCTTGTTTCGGCATATTGGATTTTGACCAAAACATTACCAGGTCATTTCCACATGACCCTCAATTTTTGACTAAAATTTGAAGCCAACCTGGTAAGTAGTTTGTAAGCTATGCCGTGTGCAGACCGACAGACAGACAGACGAACTGACTGAATTGATAAGACATATTTTTTGGATCTAGGGACTCTAAGACTTAAAAATATATAAAACTTTGGAGGATGATTTTTTCATGATTACAAACATTTTATTTGGTTCTGCCATCTTGAATTAGTTACCACAATTAGTTATGGCACACAATTTAAAATCAACCTATTAAGTAATTTTTCAAGCTGAATTTTTAAATATTTTATTAAACCATCGTCATTTTGTTTCGTACTCTTGGATTCGTATTTAAAATTTACCAGTTGATTTCAACATTATACTTGATTTTTGTACGAAATTTAAGATAAATTGAATAAGTAGTTTTTTAATAATAATTCTGTTTATATTTCACTTTTTTTAGTAATATTTTTTTAACGTTTCACTAGGCCGCCATCTTGTTCCGGCATATTGATTTTTTACCAAAATATTGCCGTACTTTTTCACAAAAATTTTTAAATCAATCTGATAAGTAGTTTTTAAGCTATGCCGCGAAATGACAGACAGACAGACCGAGAGACGAACTGACGGAATTGATAAAACATATTTTTTGGCACCTAGGGACGCTTAAACGTACAGATATGTAAAACCTGACAGGGTTATTTTTCACGATTACAAATATTTTATTTGGCCGCCATTTTGTTCCACCATCTCGAATTAGTACCAGTTGATTTCAAACATAATACTTGCTTTTTGTGTAGAATTTGAGATACATTAGATAAGTAGTTTTTTTATAATAATGTTTTTAACAATTCACTGGGCCGCCATTTTCTTTCGCCATATTAGTTATCAAAATGTTACCAGGTCATCCCCATACGACCCTTAATATTTGGGCAAAATTTGAAATCAATCGGGTAAGTAGTTTTTTAGTTATGAAGCGAACAGGCAGACCGACAGACACTCCTTTTACGAAGCAAGCAAAAAATATTTTTTTGGTTTTTAAATTTCCGCCCAAACTGTGACTAAAACAAAAAAAAAACACAATTTTGTCAAAATTTTGATTTAATTTTAAATTAAGAGTTTAAATAGATTTAAGTAAATACGTTTTTAGCATAGCCATAGACGGAATTGTTTTGATTTCAACGCAATCACACATTTTCAAAATTATTACCTGTTGTGTCTATTGTCGTGTGATCGATCAGAAAGTGTTGTCAACTATTTTACTTAGACATATATGTCTACGTATAGAATAAAATGTATACTTGATGGTAAAATTAAAATAAATTTTTAAGGTGGTTATAATACTGCAATCTTCTGTAATATTCTATGTGCTATATGTAATTATTATTAATAATTGTTTTTTTATTTCCGTATAATGCCATTCCTTAAAAACCGACAACACCGCCTCATACTTTAGAATCGCATTGTGTACGAATTTACAAAACTGTAGTAAAATAATAAACCGAACAAAGTGGTGTTGCTTTGAAGAAAAGTATTATTTTTGGGCGATTTTTGTGAGTTTTTAGATGAGTTTTGATAATTATTGTGGGAGTTTTAGGGCATTATGGTGTGTAAGTGCGAAGTGTGCAAAAAGCGTCTTTTTTCTCGGGTGAGTAAAAATGTTATTGTTTTTTTATATTTAATTTTATTGGCATACACGGTCTAGATTCTTCCTAATATTTATTAATTTATAAGTACGGTTAATTACTTTAAGGGATAATGAGACCTGTTATTGTTATTTTATTGTTCTTTTACATACCTGCACTTTTTTCCCTAACCTACATACAATAATATTTATAAGTTCCTAGGTAAAACCAATGTACGTGTACGTTAAATTTAAAGGACACTTCTATGTCGTATACATATACATCTCTTTAAATATATTTGACATAAGAAGTATACATTTCTTACAATAAATTATTTTTTTACAATACCTTCTGAGATGTTTGCGTTGTTTTGCAGCAACAAAGTAAACAAACACAAACGAGGTGTACGTTTTTATGTATAAAATGTATGTAAAGAAATATATTGGGTATGTTATTAAATATGCCCGCTGTGGTAATAAGTTTTAAATTTTGTGGCAGTTAAACCATTGTTATATACATTGGTTAAGAAAGAACATTTCTAATATTACGCTTATGACCATTGACATTATGAATGAAACAACATACGATGTTGGATCTCCCTGTTATTATGTATATGGTTTTTAGTGTCTCGTAGCTACACCGCCGCCAGCCCCGCGGGGCGGGGGACCCACGAGTTCAGGTCGGTCGCCCGGCGATAATTGCAAATGAGCTCAATGGGATTATGAGAATATCCCCTCGTAAAAGGGAAGTATTGTAATCGTGAAAAAATCACTTTCCGAGATTTTTTCAGATCTTCACGTGTCTGGGTGTCTAGATGACGAAAAACATGTTTTCTCAATTCCGTCGGTCTGTCTGTTCGCGGCGTAGCTAAAAAACTACTTACCCAATTGAGTTCAAATTTTGGTCAAAAATTTAGGATCATATGGGGATGACCTGGTAAAAATCCAATATGGCGAAACAAAATGCCGGCCTAATGAAATGAAAAATAGGGGCTTAATAAAATATTTAAAAATTCAGCCTGAAAAACTGCTTGATGGTTTAATTTCAAATTGTGTTTCATAACTATTGGTGGTATAGGGATCAACTAGTAAAATAGTGGTACTAATTCAAGATGGCCGAATAAATAAATATTCATAATCGAGAAAAAATCATCGTCTTAGGTTTTACATAATCTTTACGTTTTAGCGTCCCTGGATGCCAAAAAATATGTTTTATCAATTCCGTCGGTCCGTCTGTCGGTCTGTCTGTCTGTCTGTCAGTTAGTGGCAAAGCTTAAAGATTACTTACCCGATTAACTTCAAATTTTTTCAAAAATTAAGGCTCATATGGGGTTGACCTGGTAATATTTTGGTAAATATCCAAAGTGGCGAATCAAATGGCGGTCTAGTGAAATGGTAAAATAAATATTAAAAAACTACTTTTCCAATTTATCTCAAATTTTGCACCAAACATCAATGTATTATGTTGGAATGAACTGGTAAAACAAATCCAATATGGCGACTTAATAAAATATTTAAAAATTCAGTCTGAAAACTACTTAATGGATTGATTTCAAATTGTGTGCCATAGCTAATTGTGGTATAGGGGTCAACTAGTAAAATTGTGGTACTGATTCAAGATGGCGGAACAAAATGGCGGCCAAATAAAATGTTTGTAATCGCGAAAAAAAATCGATCTCTCAGATCTTACATATCTTCGCGTTTTAGCGTCCCTAGATGCAAAAAAAATAGGTTTTATCAATTCCGTCGGCCCGTCTAACGGTCTGTCTGTTCGCGGCATAACTTAACCTAACCCGATTGACTTCAAATTTTTACCAAAAAAATTAGGAGTCAGATGGGGATGTAATATTTTGGTAAAAATCCAGAATGCAAAACAAAATGGCGGCCTAGTCAAATGTTAAAAAAATTATTGTGAAAAAACCGCTTATTCAATTTATTTCAAATTTTGCATAAACATCAAGTATTATGTTGGAATTAACTGGTAAAAATTTTGGTACGAACACAAGATGGCGGAACAAAATGGCGGTGTTATAAATTATTTTAAAATTCGGCCTGAAAAAACTATTTAATTGTTCCATCCTCAGAACACATATATAGGTCCTATATCATACATGAAACCCATATTATCAGTCTTTACCTACTCCGTTGGTCCGCATATATTTCCTAGATATTATCTAAATGGTTTTCATTAACAATCCTCTTGTTATTTTATAGTGGTGTATTATTTGGGGTTAGGATCCAGTAACTTTATTGTTGCCTCCTCAGGACATATATATAGATTCTAAATCCTGCGTGAACCTTATATTATCTTTTCCTTCTCCGTTGGTCCCCAGATATTTCCGAGATATTAGATATAAGTTTCTATGGTTTTTGTTAACGATACTTTTGTTGTAATGTTAGAGTGGTGTATTATTTATGGTTAGAATCCAGTAAAGAAACATTATTATTTTCGACGTTTCGCAACTTTATTGTTGCATCCTCAGTACACATATATGTTCTATATCCTGCATGAAATTGTAATGTAATTCGATTCTTCTATCATTTTTTGCAAATTCGTCAATGACGTCATCATAAAAACGTCGATGCTCCGACATATTTTGGAGAAGTTTATTTTCAATGGACAACAGCGATGTATGCGAAGGTCTCTCCTGCCCCGTTGAATTTCTCACGAAATTTTTATACGTTTAAGTGCTGAAAAATTGCGTTCTGCTGATGAACTTGTGGCAGGTATTTTCAATACAAATTCATACTATTTCGTCACTTCGGTGTAGGCATCTTCCAGCTTCTTGTCTTTTAAAAATTGCATTAGTTCCTTAGCGTTATTTTTGCGCTAATGTCATCAGTTTCGTAAATCACTTTTAGTTCAGATCGCAGTAACACTCAGTCGAAGAACTGGCCATAATGAAGAAGAAGAGATTTACACGCATCATCTGGAAAAGTTTTTCCTTTAAATGCATCAAAATTGCAGAGCTCGAGGTATTTAAAATCATTTAAACCGTTAAATCTATAGTTTATTTGTTGCTGAATTTGATCGATTATTTCATAAAAGAGGCGTCTGTATTATGTTTGACCATCTCCGACCTTGTCTGTTCAAAGACGCTTGGCTTGTGGCTCTACGTTTAACGTCATCGTTTTCTCCCAAAATAGGTCAAAGTCATCTCTTTTTTGGCTTAACATGGACTTAAAATCATCCACTTTTTTTAGGCAAAAAGCAATATGATTTGTTTTAGTTTGTAATATATTAAAAACATTGTCCGAGAATGGAAATATTTCTGAAAATATGTTCAACAAATAATTAAAATTAAATTTCTTTCAGAGAGTCCAAAAACCCCCTTCAACCATTTATTACTTTTGAGTCCCAGGTTTCGTTATTTTCTATTATATTCTCAAATAGTTCAATCAGTGATTCACTATTTTCAGATACTGCTAACACAAGTCTTCCGTTATAGTTCCACCTAGTAGGAGCTACTTTGGGCAATCGTTTGTGGACAATGGAGTCCAAAGCTTGTGTACGTTTTGTTGACTTGGAAAAAAAAAGCAGCCGTGCCACTTAAAGTAACGAAAAATACTTTACATTCTTTAATGTGATTGATGGACTGGGATAAAACTAAAAACAGCACTTGGAAAAGTTTCTCGAACTTTAGCTTGCAGAACCCCTAATTGTCCTGCCATCACTGCAGCTCCATTATAGCTTTGAGCAACTAATTTTTTCTGTCCATTAATTTCTTTAGTAACGTTATAAACTACGGTATATAATGCGTCTGCTGTACGATTTTCGGACACATTCCTAAAACCTAAAAATCGCTCTTGAATACTTCCGTCTGTTTTAACGTAGCGTATTACTATAGATAATTGGCTAAAATTAGTGATATCAATTGTTTCGCCCAGAACAATAGCAATGAACCGCGCCTCGCCAATCTCCTGCTTAATTCTTTTTAGAATAATTGTTGCAACAGCGGAAATTAAATCATTCTGGATTCGATTCGACGTTCCGCGAAAAACGCTAGACTGCTGTAAATGATGTTTTAAGCAATCATCATATTTAGCCATTAAACTAAGTAAATCTTGAAAATTTTCTCTCTTTTTCATTTTCAAAAAGTAAACATGGCCAGCAAAATAATTTACTTATATTTTCACACCCTGTTAGCCATTTAAATTGTTCGTATTGTTTTTCCGGATAAAAATGTCTAATACAGTTTTTCATTTTTGTGGTTAAATTTTTCATAGGCGGTTTTGCCCTCCCTTTGGAAATTATTTGAAGCTTATCAGCCAAGTTTAATCTTGAAAATCCCTTTATTATTAAGACACACACCACACATTCACACACACTCTTCTTATTAATTTCTGCAACATTTTCAACGTTATTACCGATAGCCGAAGTTGACGGTCTTTGCATATCCACGTCCGTATTATTGTCTTCCATATCGCACCATGCACGACGCGACGTACGTATCACACAACACACGGATAGCCGTTCAAACAAAGAACCTACTCCAACGATAGCTTCCGCTCCCACTGAAATGCAAAAATTGCAAACAGCTGGTGGAAAGTTCAATAACCTCTGGCTCGATTCACAGGAAATCAAGCATACAGGACTGCATGCTGCTGGCGATTTCTATTGTGGCTCGGTCGGAGTCAAGGCCGCATTTATTATGGGCTTAATAATTAACTAAACTAAATTAATGGTTTCCTATTTCAAAATTACATTTTAGAAGATGTTTTGTAATTTTTTTGGGGAAGCACTACTTCCCTTGCTTCCATGGACTGCACGCCCCTGTTTTCCAGATATTAAGTTACTAAATGGTTTTCGTTAACGATCTTCTTGTTTTTCTGTTAGAGTGGAATATTATTTGGGGTTAGGATCCAGTAAAAAAACAAGTCTTTTGTTTAAATTGTCGACGTTTCGCAACTTTATTGTTGCATTTTCAGGACACATATAGATTTTATATCATGCATTAAACCCATATTATCAGTCTTTACCTATTTCGTTGGTTCGCAGATATTTTCCAGGTATTAGATTTCTAAATTCGTTAACGATCTTCTTGTTGTTAGAGTGATGTATTATTTGGGGTTAGGAAATATCTGCGGACCAATTCAACATGATGTACCAAAATGGCGGTACGTGTCAATGTAAAAACTACTTATTGAATTTATTTTAAATTATGCCCGAAACTCAAGTGTGGCATAGGTAGAAAGAAAATGGTAAAAAATTGGTAGGAATCCACTATGGAGACAGAATATATAACACATATATACTTTGACTATGTACGGAACTGAATTGGATCACACTTCACTATTCCTAACAAATGGAAAAAAAATTATCGACGGAAGTTCCGGTTAAAAGAAATTTACAGATTTTTTTTGAGTCATCATATATTTTCCGGCTATATTTTGTGGGCTACATTTATTGACAAGCAAAGGACCTTTTTTGTCATCAGTTATTTTTCTGTTTTGAGAGGGGAGCATTTACCGCAAACCGCGGGGGGGGGGCAAAATTTGACTGGCGACGCATTTTTCAAATGTCTGCCTTATCAACTGTCGATGGTAGGTTCTGCGCCTACCATGGTTGTAACGGGAAACGGGGAATCAGGGTTCGATTCCGGAGAGGGAGCCTGAGAAACGGCTACCACATCCATGGAAGGCAGCAGGCACGCAAATTACCCACTCCCGGCATAGGGAGGTAGTGACGACAAATAACGATACGGGACTCATCCGTGGCCCCGTAATCGGAATGAGTACACTCTAAACCCTTTAACGAGGATCAATTGGAGGGCAACTCTGGTGCCAGCAGCCGCGTTAATTCCAGCTCCAATAGCGTATATTAAAGTTGTTGCGGTTAAAAAGTTCGTAGTCGAATTTGTAGAGAATAAGAACATTTACATTTAAATACATAAATTATTCAATTTGGCCGTGCCGGTGATGCGGAAACGCATGCGTAATCGGTAGACTGTATTTTAAGTCTAGAAAATAATTAAAACGAGTTAAAGAAAAACCCAAAAAGGGCAATGCGCTCTTACTTTAACCTGTACTGTTTGCCCGGTGTGAAAGCCCTCCTTTTGTGGGGGCGTTTTTCTTTATTCACTTGTCACTTTGATGCTTGGAACATGAGGAAACATTTTTTCAATGCGAATATATGAAACCGGGCACAAGCAACTGTAAAAAGGTTTTATAGTGTCGCCCACGACAATACACCCAGAGACGGCTAGCGGTAGTACTATATCATGCATATAGTGAGTGAGATGCATGACTTCTTGAGTGCTTAAAGGGATATACCAAATTTGTGCGTTTTGTAAATAAACTATAACGATTAATTACATGATATGATATAAAATACACATCATTTATGTCCAAATAAAAACATTTGTTTCAAGAAAATAAAATAAACGGTAATAAATAAAAATAAATTCTTCCCAATAAAACGAATATTTTAAAATAAATTGATGTAACAACATACAGGGTGGCCAGCTATATTTGGACACATTTTGGACTTAAATAGCTTTGAAACAAAAAATATCGACGTGATGTTTTCTCTGAATATTTTTAATTTGCTGAAAGTTTTGTTTGATGCGTATGTGATTTTATTTTTACAACCGGAAGTACCGACAAAATGGCTGTCTTTCAGGTATGGGACGACTTTGTTATTTTAAATAGAACATCCTGTATATCTCTTCAAAATCAAAAAACTTAGTCCTTCCCCTTTTCAAAAATGTAATACAAGCTATAGTTAAAGGTTGTTTGGGGATGACCTGGTAACATTTTGGTAAAAATCGAGTATTGCGAAACAAAATGGAGGCCGAGTGAAATATCAAAAAAAAATTATTTTAAAAACTACTCATCCAATTTATCTCAGTTTTTGCAAAATCATCTAGTATTATATTGGAATTAACTGGTAACATTGTGGTACGAATCTAAGATGGTGGAACAAAATGGCGGCTTAATAAAATATTTAAAAATTCAACCTGAAAAAACTGCTTAATGGTTTGATTTCAAATTGTGTGCCATAACTAATTGTGGTATAGGGATCAACTAGTAAAATAGTGGTACTAATTTAAGATGAGCGAACAAAATGGCGGCCAAATAAAACGTTTCTAATCGTGAAAAAAATCACCCTCTCAGGCTTTACATATCCTCACGTTTTAGCGTGTTTTATCAATACCGTCGATCCGCCTGTCGGTCTGTCTATCAGTTCACGACCTAGCGTAAACACTGCTTACCCGATTGATTACAAATTTTAACCTGACCTGGTAATATTTTGGAAATTTGAAACTCCAGTATGGCGGAACAATATTAAAAAAATTGTTAGAGTGGTTTATTATTTGGAGTTAAGAACCAGTAAAAAAAAAGCCTTTCATTAAATTGTCGAGGTTTTGCAAGTTAATTGTTGCATCCTCAGGACACATATAGAGCCTATATCCTACATGAAACCCATATTATCAGTCTTTACCTACAGCGTTGGTCCGCAGATATTAAGTTTCTAAATGGTTTTCGTTAACGATCCTCTTGTTGTTATGTTAGAGTGGTATGTTATTTGGGATTAGGATCCAGTAAAAAAACAAAAGATTTTTTAAATTGCCGACGTTTCGTAAAGTTATTGTTGCATCCTCAGGGCACATATATGGAAACCTCTGAGGGTGATTTTTTTCACAATTACAAACATTTTATTCGTCGCCATTTTGAATTAGTACTACAATTTGACTAGTTGACCTAGAGACCACAATTAGCTATGGCATACAATGTGGATTCAAATAATAAGTAGTTTTTTTAGGCTGAATTTTTGAATATTTTATTAAGCCGCTATTTTGTTCCGCCATCTTGGATTCGTACCCAAATGTTACCAGTTGATTCCAACATAATAGTTGATGTTTTTGCAAAATTTGAGATAAATTGGATGAGTAGTTTTTTAATAATAATTTTTTTAACATTTCACTAGGCCGCCATTTTGTTTGGCAATTTTAGATTTTTACCCAATATGACCCTTAATTTCGTCGTAAGTCAATCGGGTAAGTGGTTTTTTAGCTACGCTACGTACAGACCGACGGAATTGAGAAAACATATTTTTCTCATCTAGGAACCCTGAAACGTGAAGATCTGAAAAAATCTCGGAGAACGATTTTTTCACGATTACAATACTTCCCTTTTACGAGGGAAGTTACGAGAGAAGTAATAAATAATACACTCCACTTATGAAGCAAATAATACAAAATTTCCATTATTTGTGTAAAATGTTTTATTCTGTCCTGTACTGAGGCGAGTAAAATATTTAAAGCTTTTTTTTTAGAAATTATTAACAAAATAGCTTACCTTGATATTTTCTACTTTTCACAGCAGTCATCAATAATAACAACAAGACACTCAACGGCTTCATATCGCAAAACTGACCGAAATTAAGCTTCTCACTTTACAAAAAATAATTTAAATCCAAACCGGTATTTAGGGTACAGAAACCATTAAAATAGCGTGACAAGTTTATTAACTCGTATCACATCAATATACGCATCAAAAAGTAATTAAGTGTTTAATATATTTAACTATCTTGAAAAAGCTAAATTATAACACCTTATATATCAGCTACGTTTTTCTGTCTTAATTTCAAATTTAATCTTTCGTTTCCTTCTTGGACTTCTATAACTAATGTTCATGCCATGGCTTTTAATTGACTTTGTATACATGGTCGCACAATGTTGCAGTGAGGACATAACGGTTCGATAGGCGTGAGTTTTAACTTGGTGTTTTGAATGTAAAGCTCAACGAATACGAAAGCTGTTAAGTCGAATCAATGATTTTCAATCGTAAAGGATTTGTTTACGGCAGTGGAGACCGCGCTGTAATTCTGTTTTAACACGACAGAAAATTCTGAGTTTTTATTTGATGGGGTCAAAATAAAAAAAATCGGTAAATTTCCTTTACCCGGAACTTCCCTCGTTATGAATATTTTCTTTTATTAGGAATAGTGAAGTGTGACCCAATGTAGTTCAGTACATATTCATTGCGTAACCATATATACTGTTTTTTAAAACATTTTTGTTTGTCATTATTTTGTTAGATTATATTAGATTCCTAACAATATTTTACCAGTTTCTACCTATGCCACACTTGATTTTTGGGAATAATTTAAAATACCTTCAATAAGTAGTATTTGTATTAACTCACATCGCCCTTTTGTTACGTCATGTTGAATTCGTACCAGTTTAACCCTTAGTCACATTTAATTTTTTTACAAAATTTAAAGTCAATTGAGTAGGATGTTTTTTACGTTGATTTTTAAAAATAAATTATTTCGCCGCCATTTTGTTCCTCTATAATTCGTACCACAGCATTACCAGTTTATCTCTATACCACAGTTAATGTTTGCGTAAAATTTGAAATGAATCTAATAAGTAGTGTTTTCAGGCTGATTTTTCAAATATTTTAAAAATCCGTCATTTTGTTTTGCTGTCTTATCTTCACACCAAAATGTTACCAGTTCATTATTATATAACACATTATTTTTGCGCAAAATTTGAGGTAAATTGGATCATTAGTTTTTTCAGTAATACATTTTTTAACGTTCCACTTGGCCGCCATTTTATTTCCCCACATTGGATTTTTACCAAAATACGACCTGTCCCCTACGACCCTTAATTTTTGATCAAAATTTGAAGTGAATCGGATAAATAGTCTTTAAGCCAGGTAATTTCGGGACCTAATCAGGTCGCGGGCCATAGGTAAGAAATAAGTAGGTACAATAATAGCATAATCAAACATATAAAAAACAAATTAACAAAAATAGAAAAATCAAATGAAAATTAATGAGAGACTTGAGTTTGAGATTGAGAAACAAGATGATCAATATTGGGGTCAATATCACTAGTACAGAGGCGCAAAGTGTTTTTTCTAAATTAACATCTGTAAGCCGAGTACGATGCTTATTTTTATTAATTTTCATGATTGAAAAAAGCTGCTCACATTTATAGGTGCTACCGAATGTACAAATTATTTTTTGTGCAAAAATTCTTAGCTGTGAATATTTTTCTTTGGAAAGAGTCTTCTTGAAGCTTGATTAAATCCATTTGTAGGTGAAGCGGAGCATTTTCCTTTTTACACTTACAAGGATTTGCAAAAATATTGAAAGTGCTATCCATATTCTTAAAATCGGAAAACCGATCAGTGAATTGCTGAACAATAGTTTCAGTTCTTCAGCATAGCGACCGTATTCAGTGTTTTCGTGACTGGATAACGTTAAAAAATTAGAACAGTTTTTACTTCTCATTTGTGTTTCCCACAACCGAATTTTGAAAAGCTTTAAGACGACTTGATTTTGAAGCTTCAAGTTCAGGTTGTTTAAGTGTCCTGTGATGTCTACTAGGAATTCCAAGTGCACAAAGCCATGTTGGATCGCAAATTTGCTACAAAGTTTTCTCTTTCATTTCCATGAAATCAGCTATTTCTATTCTAAGGTCATAAAATCTTTTTAGCATTTTACCTTCGCTTAGCCTCCTTACTTCGCAATAGTATGTCACATCATCGTGTTCTGAAGAGCGTTAATCCAAAAATGCTTTAAACTGGCAATGATTAAGACCGCGGGATCTAATGAAATTGATGGTACTTGCCACCATCCATCCATAACGGTCTTCAGTCGAATGGACTTAAAGCAGAAGTTTTGTTGGTGAATAATGCAGTGCACAATTATTAAATTACATTCTTGCACATTCATAGTGGTTGCTTTTTCCATCAGAATTCCGGCAAAACCACAAAATAGCTAACTGGGCTTTATCAGATAAATCGGCACTCTCATCCAAAGCAATCGAACATGCTTGAAAACCAGCCAATCTAGCAGTCAATGTTTTTTTGATATCACTAGCCATCATATCTATAAGTCGAACAATATTACGTCGCGATAAGCTCACTTTCTCAAACTCTTTCTTTTTTTTTGGGCACAAAAGTTTTGCAACATCTACTAGCCACTCGTTAACAAAGTCTCCCTAAGAAAATGACTTCGATGTTTTCGCTATTTTGGAACGAACTATAAAACTAGCTTTAACAACACTGTCTAGATTTGATCTTTGTGAATGGAACATTTGTTGTTGTTTCCCTAAATCGGTAATGAGTTTTTTAATTGTATCCTTTCTTAACTGGCCCGTAAGTAAATTATATTGAGCGAAATGTTTGCTGGAGTAATGCCGCTCCATACTGTATTCTATTAAAACAGAAGTTGTTCAAACGCATAGGTGTACCATTGTGCATGATGAAAAAGTATTCGTCAGTCCATTTGTTTTGGAATTGACGACATTCTATGTCCACTTTCCGCTTTTCTAAACCAGATATCTTAATAGATTTTCTTCTTCTGAGCTGAATTTGCTTGTATATTTCCCGCGTCTTTTCTTATCAGTTGTTAAGAAGTAATCAGTTGACATGCGCGCTGAGCGCTTTATATATTACCCGCAATAAGCAACTAGAATACTCTCGAATCGAGAGTCTCGATCGTATGCGAATATGCGATGCGAGAGCTCAAGCCGATTGTTATTCATAACGTGGCGTTCCACTGCGTACGCTTAATAAAATTGTTTATTGA
Source organism: Kuschelorhynchus macadamiae (assembly GCA_030620095.1). Taxonomy (NCBI): domain Eukaryota; kingdom Metazoa; phylum Arthropoda; class Insecta; order Coleoptera; family Curculionidae; genus Kuschelorhynchus; species Kuschelorhynchus macadamiae. Next base: position 130,118 of record JAUTXW010002030.1, read on the forward strand.
TTTTAGTTTTTATGATTTGAAGAATAGACGTTTAGGTTGGTTGACAGTAATTACAAATAAACTATGTGTGCTTAATCTTTTATTTTTCGCATTATTTAAAATTTCTGAATCTCTCGCGGGCCGGATTTGAAACTGGACAAGAAGTTTTTCATAATAATTTTTTTTTAAATTTCACTAGGCCGTCATTTTGTTTTGCAATACTGGATTTTTACCAAAATATTACCAGAATATCCTTCTATAACTCCTAATGTTTGGTCAAAATTTGAAGTCAATCAGATTAGATTTTAAGCTATGCCGCGAACTGACAGACAGGCAAACAGACCGACAGGCCGGCCGACAGAATTGATAAAACATATTTTTGGCGTCTATGTAAAACCTAAGAGGGTGATTTTTTCACGATTACAAACATTTTATGTGGCCGCCATTTTGTTCGGCCATTTTGAATTAGTACTACAGTTTTAATAGTTGATCCGTGTACCTAAGTTAGTTGTGGCATACAATTTGAAATCAATCCATTAAGCGTCAGGTTTTTTCAGGCTGAATTTTTTAATATTTTATTAAGCCGCTATTTTGTTTCGCCATCTTGGATTCGTGCCAAAATGTTATCAGTTGATTCCAACATAATACTTGATGTTTGTGCAAAATTTGAGATAAATTTGATAAGTAGTTTTTTTAATAATATTTTTTTTAATATTTCACTAGGCCGCCATTTTGCTACGACATATTGGTTTTTTACCAAAATGTTACCAGATCGTTCCCATATGATCCTTAATTTTTGACCCAAATTGAAGTCAATGGGATAAGTAGTTTTTTATATATACCTATCTCTCTATTTTATCACCTTCCCTTTTACGAGGGAAGTAAATAGGAAAAGAATCGTAGGACGTCTGAGTTTCTTTCGTTATAACTTTTTAATAAAACTACTATATTCTGTAGAAATTCCACAAAAAAGCTAATTATATTTTCCTAAAACTAAACTAACGCAGGCCTTTTTAAAAAAAGGTAATTAAAGAACTATCATGAAAATGATATTAAAAAACAAATCAATGTAAAGGCATGTGCGCAATTTGCATATTGAACGATTTTAAATAAATAATTGGATATTTACCATAATACGGCTGGAATGAATTTATTAGTTAAATTCTGCATTTATTAGCTGTAAGCTCCCAAATTATTTATGCGATAAAGGAATTAAACTGATCATATAAAAAAATTAATGAATAGAGAAAACATATATGTGATAATGCAATATCATAATTAAACACAGATTCACGTTTTACTTATATCACTGTACAGGGTGGCGCATTTTCGATACTTTTAGGGGGTTCTGGCAAAACTGTAGGTGGTACATAAAAACTGATCGAAGATTTTCGAGTTCGATTTGCAAAAGAACTTTAACCATGCTTATTGATCCTGGCTAACTTGATTCGTTACTTTATTGATCATGGATAACTTGATTCGTTACTTTATTGATCATGGCTAACTTGATTCGTTACTGAGCTACTGGGTGTTTTCGAAAATTGGCCTTTTCTGATAGGGTATCTCGCTCTTTATTCTTGATAGAAGAAAAAAGTATTGGTGCTTTACGTAAAATTCAGTGGCGTTCTTCCTTTTTTTCTACCTATTTTACTTTTTAGATATGACATAAAGATATGTTTTCTCAATAGAACACCCTGTATAGTTTTTCCTTGATCATTTAGAAATTAAGTTACCTTTTCAGCGATACCAAATGTAAACGTAAATGCGTTTTAAACAAAACAAGCGCAACATTGGTTTAACACTTGCCATACTCTATTGAACTTCAGATATATACATAAAACTAACATAAACATAACTAAATAGCAACATAACATTACAAACAACACATAATAAACATAAATATCAACAAACAATAAAATCAATAAACTTCCAAATTATTAGTCCTAAAATACAAATGCAATAAGAATTAGAAGTAGAAGTAGAAATAGCTAGCATACCCCTTCCTTACAAATGGAAAAGAAAAACTTCGTGTAGGATATAAAAATTATTTATTATAAAAATGTCAAGCGTCTTCGGTCAACCTAGACCATCATCAGGACTGACTCTACAGGTAATAAAACTATATATAAAAGTTGTCAAATAATTACGAATAAAAGTAAAAAGCTCTGTAAAAAGACTTACTTGTGAAAGTACAGATACAGGAGCCAGAAAATTAACAAGTGCCAACTTTAAAACAACACCAATATTACACAAACTTACAATAATAAGGACGACTGCAGGCAACGACCTTCCACAAACACACACATTTATGTGACATTACTCTGTTCTATAAAATAAAGAAATTTACTTTTTCTAAATAAGGTTTCTGGATGTTAATTATAGGCCTGTAAGTAGTTGACATCGGCCGTTGAACGTGCTTTAATAAAACAATTTAAATAATTATGTCGAAGTACTGACGTGTCACTTTTTAACAAAATTCGCAAAAATAGGTTTAAAACAACAAAAAGAGTTAATTTGTTTATTTAAAACATTGGGACTCTTCTGAGAATTCCTAGTAATTTCTAGATCTTCAAAAAGGTTAAATTTTAATCCCATTGAGTTGATGTTATATATAATTTTAGAGTTTTATGTAAGAGAAAAATGGTGATTGTTATATTTAGTATGAAAACCAAAGGCAAAAGTAGAAGGTTTGTTAAGGTGTTCTTTGATTCTGACCTCTAGAGCTCTGCAAGTCATACCTACATAAGAGGCATCACAAGAGTCACAACTGAGTTTATGAACTCCACTTTTCTTGACCGTATCAATACGGTCTTTGTTGTTAACCAACTAAGAAGACAGGGTGTTGGCCGTTTTAAAGGCAACCTTTGTGGTATCGCTACGAGAATTTAAAAAGTTAGCTACCTTTTCAGAGCAGGGACCCAGGTAAGGGAGAGACAAATACTTTTTCGTGTGGGTTTCAACTGGAAAAGCTGAGGTTTTAAGCTTTTTAAATTTTGCCTGTGTCATAGCCTTTGTTAATTGCGATTTGCTTAACAATATTCAACTCAGCTTCCCGATTTTCTTCAGATAGAGGAAGTGTTAAAGCTCTATACACGAAACTATAAAAAGCAGTTTTTTTGTTTAAAAACGGGTGATTTGAACTTTCATGTATAACATGGTCGGTCTGTGTCGGTTTTCTGTAAACCTGAAAGTCCAGTTTGTTTGGGTGTTTAGTGATTTTAACATCGAGGAAACTTATTAAATTGTTGGACTCTATTTGAATGGTGAATTTTATGTTTGGATGTAGATTATTTGGTTTATCTAAAATTATGAGTGCGCTGTTCGCAGATCCATCAATAAAAGCCAAAATGTCATCTACATAACGAGACCAGTGAATAATCTGTTTACTTTCATTACTATTTACGAGAAGATCCATTTCAAGGTTATCAAGAAAATAATGCAATAACAATTGTAGTACCTAACAAATTTCTATTTGGAGACCATTATTCGCCAAGCACCCTCCGCAGCGCTTCTCAACACTCCTAACTTCTCAAACTACGTCTGAAACGGGGTTTAATTCTTAAATAGTATTGCTCTTATTTTTGTAAATGATATTCTTTAAAAAACCGCAGAATACAAATCTAATGGAGTAAGGTCAGACGACCTAGTCACCTTACCGGCCTATTCGTACCCCACCACTTATTAATATCGATCTAGAAACTTAGCTACTCTTCTGGCGTTATGACTTGAAGTGTCATCTTGCTAGAAGTAACTGTTATTTATGCCTTGTATATTCGGTATCAGAATTTCCTTTAGAATTTCAGCTGTTAAATTTCCATCAAAAATCGTGTAGCAACGCTATTCGTGCATTATATAAGGCACATCACACATTAAATCCAAAACGACCTTGTGATATTCGATCGACGGTGATGTGTGGATTTTCATTAGTCCATTACCAATTATTATGGCGATTGAATATTCCATCGATAGATATGCGCACTTCATCTGTCTATATTACTTTTCCACGTTCTGGGTACCCTGGACGTAAAATTTGAAATTTTATAGCAATACTGATGACATTTGTACTTCTTCAATATCTTCTTAATTTTTTTCTATTGACCCCTATTTCGTCTCTAATTGGTCTCGGAGTTGAAGTTGGATTCTCTACAACTTATGCGATTGTGTTGATTTCTTCTATTTCGTTATTTTCCTTTCTATTTGACTTTGGCCTTGCCTTTTAGAAGTACCCTTGGAGCTTGTGATTTTTTTCCAGTCATTTAAAAATAGCGGCATGGGGTTGCCGTCTTTCTGGGTACTTGCTAAAATATAGTTCTGATGCAGCAATATTGTCTTTACCGGACTCAGTGTAACACACAACACAACAACACACACACAACATATTATCGTATGCCTTGTTCGCGGATTTTATCGGAATATATGTAACTCAAACTTTTATCTATGAAAAATATTGGAAAAGATAGAGTCAAACAATTGTTTCCAAAGCCTACTCCATATAAACGTGAGCTATGGCGTGAGATCCGTAGTCAATTCGACTCTAAGCAGGCTGTGAACATGTTTGTTTTACATTTTATGCTTTTAAAAGTGCCATTTTGTTGCAAGAACGGCAGTTATTATTCAAATTAATTCAAATAGATTCTGGGGAAGATTTAAATAGATATAAGGAGGGAAGGTAATAATTAAAAATCCAAAAAATTGAGTGAAGTAGTTTTGGACAATGTAATCGAAATTACAATGGGGCAGCCCGACTTTTCTCCAGATCGATCAGTTTCCCAGGGCCCCCGTAAGCGCGTGCAACGCGCGCCTACGTTTCTTTAGAGTGGCGCCAAACTGGAGATTTGAAGCTGCTTTGAGAAAAAATTTATTTATACAACTCGAATTTTTAATTTTTAGACAATTCGCAACGAACAAGACACTAAAAATTTCCTACTGAAAAAAACGAGATTCAATCCATCTAATACCGATTCTATATTATCAATTAAGAAATTAATTATTATCCCTAAGATCAATGAGAATTGCTCTAGTAATTTGCAATATTAAAAATCGGTAAACACCTTTGCCCGGAGCTTCCCTCGTTATTAATCTTTTCTTTCATTAGGATTAGTGAAGTGTGAATGTATTCCGTACATAGTCATTTAGTAACTCATATATAACAAACATAGAAAAAGACTCCAAGTCTCGGTCTCAGTAAATTTTACATTTTACAATAAACATGACACGTGTTTCCCCTTTTCGAGCATCATCAGACCTACAAACAACAGAAAGAACCTTAGTAAATAATCACACTCACAAATCCTAAAACAATAACTTACAAATAGAATAAAACACACTAAAGCACAACAAAACAAACAACTACTAGGTTAAGTCTCACGTGAATAAACCAAATAAAATATTAAAAAGTATTAAAAACTCATGTCTCTAGCTGGAATCGATCCCGAACCGCCTGAGTGGGAGGCCGAAGTAAGTACCTACAGACCACTAGTCAAAGAAACTAACGAAAAACTCTGAAAGGACAATTATTATTACCTTTTTCCCCTTCGGACATTCATGTAAAACATCAACGTCAGAAACGGAAAATGCATGACCTGCCTCTAACAAATTATTGGCAAAAGCTCAGTTACATCCGTATTTCTGAATTTGTTGACAAGGCTCAAATGTTCTCTTACACTTGTGGAAATTTTTCTACCTGTTTGTCCCACATAGGTCGTGCAACATTCCCTACAATTTAGTGCATAAACCCCAGATCTGGACAATTTATCGGTTGTGTCCTTTGTCCTTACTAAATGTCTCTTGAGAGTATTTATTGTTTTGAATGAAATGTTGCTATTTTTAATATTTTTAAAAAATTTAGCCAATTGGAGAGAAATACTTCCGAAAAGTGTAATGCACTTGAAAATATTTGTCTCATCCCAAAGTTTTGAATATAGGACAGTATAGGACATTTTATACTTGTTGTTTATAAATTTATAATATAATTTAGTGATAGACTCCAAAGGAAACCCGTTATTCATAGCAATCTGCATTATAATATCACGCTGCTTATTAAACTTTTCCCTTGACAATGGTAAATTACACAACCGATAGAAAAAGGAGTTGAACGCGGCGAATTTGTGTGTGTAAGGAGAGTTTGAAGCATAGTGAATAACATTATCCGTGGACGATGTTTTCCGGCAAACCTTAAACTCTATCCTACTGTGTTTCCTCGATAGCAAAAGGTCAAGAAACGGTAGTTTTCCTTCATCTTCAATTTCCAATGTTGCTTGTTGCCATTCCACACAATGCAAATATCATCCACGTATCTTTTATATGCTGTTAGGAAGGAGGCAAAATATCTTTTCATTATCTTGTTTTCCAAATTATTCATGAAAACCTCACTCGGAAATGGCGACAAACAGGAACCCATAGCTAGCCCAGACCTTTGCCTATATAACTGTCCATTAAACTTGAAAAAAATTTGGTCTAAAACTAAGGTAAGAAGAGAAGTGAGGCCATCAACGAGTAACTGTGACAAAGAAGATCTCGCCAATAAATCCTTTATCAACCAAATACAGTCTGCGGGAGGCACACTAGGAAACAAATTCTTGACATCCTATAAAACCAATATTGCATTGTGCGGAATATCAAAGTTTTTCAGGTGATTGTCGAAGTCGATGGAATTCTCGGTAGAATATGTGCTATGAAAACCCGTTACGTCCCTAAGAACCCTATTTCGCCAAGATGAAAGCTTATAGCAAGGGGAGTCAATAAATGAAACCACTGGCCTCATGGGAGTGCCATCGTTATGAATCTTTGGCAATTTCTTCGATTAACTCATTATATACTGTATTTTTAAAGTTTTTATCGGGCGTCATTTCGTTCCGCTATACTGGCTATGCACCAATATTTTACCAGTTTCTGCCTTTGAATATAATGTAAACTAAATTAAATTTTATGCTTTTAAAAGTGTCATTCTGTTGCAGCAATGGCACTTATTATTATTCAAATTAATTCAAATAGGTTAGGGAAAATGAAATAAATATAAGGAGGAAAGTAAAAATTAAAAATCCCAAAAATTGAATGAAGTAGGTTTTTTTTCAATTTATTCAATTATTTTATCAAAGGTATTGTTAACATTATGTGTAATATGTTATCAAGTAGTTTTTGTAGTTTTCGAACATGAAGTTTAACCAGTCGCCTCCAATGATGTAAATAAAAAGCTCACTTACTATGTTCACCGCAGTCACATGAAAACTATAATGAAAAAATGATTATATCTAAAAAAAATATTATTTTGCAAAAACTCAAACACCAAATTTTTAGTACCGTCGGAAATGTAATTTAATATCCAATCGATTAAGAAAAAATATACAGGGTGGCCCATTGAAAAAAACATAACGTTATGTCATATCTCAAAAATAGATAGAAAAAAAGTAAGAACGCCGTTGAAGTCTACGTACTACGTAAAAAACTCCATTAATCACCAATATATTTGTTTCTTCTATCACCAATAATAAGCGAGGTAAAGGACCTCATCAAAATTGACTAATTTTCGAAAACATCCCGTAGCTCAATAACGAGTTAAGTTATCTATGACCAGTAAGCACGGTTAGAATTCTTTTGTAAATCGAACTCGCAAATGTGCAATCGGTTTTCATGTAGCACCTACAGTTTTGTCACATCCCTCTAAAAGTATCGAAAACGCGTCACCCCGTATAAGCTGCCATACTAAGTATGGGCTAATATCATGAATAAGGTTAAAGTTAAAGAGTTTAAATTTTGGCCGTTGCATGTGCACCAACAAATCAACTTTTCTGGGTGTTTAAGCTTTTTTCGTCTCTTTTGGGGGTGGCGTGAGGGTTGAACATTTCAGTTTTAAATGCAACCTTATATCGAATATTATCTTATTTTGGAGACTTTTAGAAGCCAAACATTTTTGCGCAAACCGACTCGTTTTCGAATAAGGAAGGAACGAAAAAGAAGCTAGAAACATTGTGACAAAAAAAATTAAATGTCGTCTATTGTGATTGTTATTGATAAAATAATACGAAGGCTTTTCAACAAAGACTAGGACTAGTACTACCAACACTTTATTTATTAATCTTAAACAACAATACTTTTATCAGGCTCTATATAGTCCCCCTGTAATGCAATAATCTTATCCCAACGGCGCTGCTATTGTTCAAAAGACATGGCGGAAGCAATTCTTTGAGAGCTTCTTCAAAACCGCCTCTAAAGCCTTAACAGGATCCAATTCTGGTTGAAATCGTCGTCCTTTGAGCTTTTTTTGCTTAAGGGAACAGATAGATGTCGCATGGGGCTATGTCAGAACTATATGGAGGATGCGGCAGAGGCCTGATATTTTTAGTGTTCAAAAACTTTGTCACTATATTCGCTACGTGAGGGCGAGCGTTATCATGATAAAGTTTTCACTTTCCAATGAGCTCAGATCGTTTTTTGGGGATGTGATCCTTCATCAACTGGAACAAAACTTGTTTATAATAACTGGCAGTTACTGTACTACCATGTGGGACCATGTGCGTGTACAGGGTGTCCGGATTTGGTTGCAAAAGCAGGGTATCTCGCTTATTTTTAAAGATAGAACCTTGCGGTTTTCACGAACCTGAGCCAATTTTTTGTGAAACTTATGAAGCCGTAAACAAAATTTTCATAGCCTTCTTCGTTTTTGAGATACAGGGCGAAATAGAAAATTTTGCATTTTGGGACCTCCCTCGTAACTCGGTTATCCTTTAACTTAACGCAAAGAGAAAAATTGCTGCTTATGCAGTTTTTTACGCTGGATCCAGTGGCGTAGTCATATTTTTCATTTGGGTTGTTATTTTTTAGATATGACCAAAAGTTGTGTTTTTTTAAATGGGACACCCTGTATATTTGTCCAGAAATTGATTTGTCGTTTTAAAAGCTTCTCAAAAATATATAATAGTATGGGTCTATTTTAATAAACAACAACAAAAATCCTAATTTTTATAATTATCATCCCAAATTTTGCAGTAGGCCATGCAAAACAATGCTGCTTTTATTTAAAGTCGTTTACAATATCTACATCCTAACAATAAATCAAAATAAATATATAATTAACTCTATTTATCAAAAAAAGTACCACCTACCTAGATTTATGTAACACAAGAAAAAAACAGTATTAAATTATTATGTAACAAGCCTTTCAGCAAAAATCAACTGTCGTATAAGAACTACAGTAACCAAGGAAATCAAAAGAACTGTTCAAACTGATTTCTATTTTGTTCTATGCATGCTTCGCACAATTTTCGTATTCGTTTTAGGGAATTAAGCAAAATAACGGGATGATTTTGTAAATAGCGAAAATTTTCTCTTATTGCATTTCCTAAATCTTGGTCATTATCATAGTGGTCTTTGTAAATTCTATTTTCCAGATATCCCCATAGAAAGAAATCTAAAATCGACAAATCTGGGGACCTAGGGGGCCATCTTATAGGTCAATTTGTTCCGATCCAATGATTGGTAAAATTATTGTCCAGAAATAATCTCGTCATTCCAGAATTGTGTGAAAATAAATTTCGTTAATTTGCACTAGAGGAACATCGTCAAGTAATTCAGGTATAGCTGCCTCTAAAATTTTTATATAGCGATTGGCTGTTAGATTTCCCTCAAATATATAAAATTTTATATGTGTTCCTAATATGAAGCAGGACACATTTAGACCAAACCTGCCCTGCTGTCTTCTGGGAAATATTTGGTGTTGATTTTCCTGGGACCAGAATCTACTATTGTGCCTATTGATTATACCAGAATTACTGAAGTGTGCTTCGTCTGACCATATAACCTTCCTTTCAAAATCTCTAACCATATCGCATCTTTCTCGAAACCAATTGCAGAAGACTACCCGACGCTCTGCATCCCCTGGCTGTAAGTGCTGCACGAGCCTAAATTTGTATGGGTGGTATTTGTGCTTTTTTAGAATTTCTTGAACTCTAGTTTTTGGAATCCCTATGCTCTTTTCACTGGCCTTACAAGAGTTTGTAGGGTAAGCTTCTGCATTAGCCGAAACCGTAATTTTCTCAGCCTCCCGATTTTCTTTATTATATGTTTTCGTACGAGGTTTGATAAATGATCCGTGATTAAGTAAATTCTTTTTTATCCGATAAAAATGGATATATTAGGTTGCCTCCTTTCTGGATATCTAAATAAAAATTAAGCAATAGTATTTCAACATACCTAAAAATTAACTATTTACCTGTTAAAATACATCTCAGAAGCCGCTTCAACATTTTCATTACTTTATATAAAACAAGCTAACATATCGTACTTTTCATAATGTTCGAAAGTTTGGTTTTCTTCCATAATAATACAAATATATTTTTACACAATAAGTAAATTGGGAAATGTCATTTGCTTCCAAGAAAACAAAAGAAAACGGCATCGTTTTGCATGGCCTACTGCAAAATTTGGGATGATAATTATAAAAATTAGGATTTTTGTTGTTGTTTATTAAAATAGACCCATACTATTATATATTTTTGAGAAGCTTTTAAAAGGACAAATCAATTTCTGGACAAATATACAGGGTGTCCCATTTAAAAAAACATAACTTTGGGTCATATCTAAAAAATAACAACTCAAATGAAAAATATGACTACGCCACTGGATCCAGCGTAAAAACTGCATAAGCAGCAATTTTTCCCTTTGCGTTAAGTTAAAGGATAACCGAGATACAAGGGAGGTCCCAAAATGCAAAATTTTCTATTTCGCCCTGGATCTCACAAACAAAGAAGGCTATGAAAATTTTGTTTACGCCTTCATGAGTTTCACAAAAAATTAGCTCATGTTCGTGAAAACCGCAAGGTTCTATCTTTAAAAATAAGCGAGATACTCTGGTTTTGCAACCAAATCCGGACACCCTGTACACCATGCCTTTGTGATCAACAAATGTTATGACCATAGCTTTAGCGGCACATTTTTATGCACGTGTTTTTTTTGGAGGTGGTTCTCTTTTTTCTACCCACTGCGTACTCTGTTGCTTCATCTCCGGATCATAACAATACACCCAAGTTTCATCCGCAATAATAATGGTCTTCCACTATTCTTCGCCTTCTTTTTCAACGCATTGTTTCCAGTATTCACAAACCGCTAGCCTATTCGCTTTTTGATCTGGTGTCAGTATACGCGGGATCCAACGAGCACAATCTCTAGACATGTTTAAATGCGTGTGTAAAACAGTAAAAACACTTCCAACAGATATTTTAAGTATATTTGGGAGGTGTGGGATAGTCAGACGTGAATCTGTGCGAATAATTACTGCTACGGTATTGATGGTTTCCTCAGTGCCACAATAGGAGCACCTGGACCGCCTTGCAACTCACAATTTTTCCTGCCGTTACCAAACTCTTTATGCCATCGAAAACAAGCAGATCTTGCCATAGACAATTCCCCAAAAGCCGTATTAATCATCGAAAAAGTTTCCGTTGCTGATTTTCCAAGACGAATATAAAATTTGATCGTATATCTTTGTCTTTCAATTCATCCATCACGAATCTTAGAGGCGCGGTAACAATATCTCAACTTTAGAGCGGCCTCAAAATCAAATAAATAACTTATAAAAACTGACATTTCGTAAAATGAAAGAAGCCTGCTTCGATGACATTTTCTGTTTTTTGGCGGTATGTAGCTCGTTGTACTTGGCCGTAAAAAATTCAGTCCTAGTCTTTGTTGAAAGGCCCTCGTATAATAAAACCCTAGTTTCATAAGACATGACTTTATAGCACGAGCCTTGGGCTCATTTTCTTTAGGGCAAGTGAGATTAAATTTTTTATGAAACGAGTATTTTGTACTATTTTTTATATTTTAAAAAAGTATTATCTTTTTGAAAATAAAAAATTATTATTTACTGTTGAAAGAATTGTTTTTAACATCTCGCTACTCTCTTTACTAACACTTAAGGCTTTTGCGTTTATAATATTTCTACATAGTTAATTATTTTCAGTTCTTTTCATTTTATTATGGTTCATACTAATGAAGCTAAAGTCGAATTCATTTTTTCATGTACAGTGTAATCGAAATTACAATGGGGCAGCCAGACTTGTCCAGATAGACTAGTTTCCCAGGGCCCCCGTAAGCGGGCGTGCAACGCACTTGAACGTCACTTTAAAGGGGAGCCAAACTGTAGGTTTGAACAGTTACTTTTATACAGCTCGAATTTCTAATTTTTAAACAATATGCAATGAAAAAGGCACTAAAAATTTCCTACTGAAGAAAATGAGATTTGATCAATCTAATATTTATTCCATATTGTCAATTAAGACATTAATTATTGTCTCTAATATCAATGAGGATTTCTGTAGTATTTTGCAATATTAAAAATCGGTAAACTCCTTTGCCCGGAACTTCCCTCGTTATGCATTTTTTAATTTATTAGGATTGCAACAGGGTTATAGGTTGTAATGAGCACTATAATTTTATAGTATTTAAATTTAATTATTTATTTTAATTGAAACGGGCAACCCTACCACATTACTGAAATTAACTAATTAGTAAAATCAAAGATACTTTGCAGGTTTCACCGTAGATTATAATTAACTGTGTTATCAGATATAATTGTTGGTTAAAATTTATTTAAATACCTTATCTCACCAATTCAGCGGCCACTTGTATCTCAAACAACCGCAAACTGCAACACCCTTGATATCTTCTTCTTATCTTCTATCTAAATTAAAATCAAGAAAATGACGAAATTACTTAAGTCCGCAATCTTAGAGCAAAAGAAATAGAAAATAAAATGCTTGAAAATACATAAAAATTACTCCCCAAATAAATCTTCTGGAACACAAACATTTTATTCTGCCGCCATTTTATTGCGCCATCTTGAATTCGTACTACGATTTTATCAGCATTTCTTTATCACACTTAATTCTCGAACAAAAATTGAAATCAATTTAATAAGCAGTTTTTTCAGGCTAATTTTTAAAATATTTTATTATGCCTCCATTTTGATTCACCATCTTAGATTCATACTAAAGTTTTACCAGTTCATTCCTACATAAAACTTGATTTTTGTTCAAAATTTCATGCAAATTGCGTAATTATTTTTAGTAATAATTTTTTTAACATTTCACTAGGCCGTCATTTGTAACCCTTTAACATTGTATTAAATTTTAGTTTTTGAAATTTCTGTTATTTTCTTATATTCTTTGTAAGAAAATAAGAAATTCGTTTCGGGGGGTTCAGACGGTCAAGCCACAAGGAAAATTAGTAAGAGGCATGCCTATACCAAAATATTTTCAAAGCTTCGGGAGGGGGGCTACGTGCCTGATCGTGGAGGTGTTGAATAGCCAGCACGATCGCCGGACCTTGCCCACTTGATTTCTTTCTTTGTGGTTACTTAGAGCGAATGTTTATTACAAAACCCAATTATTTACGAAGAACTCAAACCAAAATTACTTACAGTAAGAAATCATGGTTCTTGGGATTAGACCGTGTCAAATTGGCATTACTATCCGACGTTTCGCCTTCAATTGCATCAGGAGATCTGAACACTGAATTACTTACGTTTGATTTAGTGCGAGGCATGAAATACTCCCAAAACATTAGAAGGGAATTTGAAAGTATTTTTCATTATTGTCAAGAAGTTAACGGTCGACATTTCGAAATCTTATTAAATAAAATTAAAAATAAAAGTTTTAGCCCCAATTTTAATACCTTACCATTTGGTCACACTTCACTATTCCTAACAAAGGAAAAAAATCACAATCAGGGATGTTCCGGGTAAAAGAAATTTGCTTAGTTTTTTTGGTAGATTATAGAAATTTACTAAAATATTATACTTAAAATAAGAAAAAGGTTGATAGTTTTGTTCTATATATATATATATATATATATATATATATATATATATATATATATATATATATATATATATATATATATATATATATATATATATATTTATTTGATGCTCTATTGTTTTTTCGAAAATAAATTTGAAATCTTTGTAAAAATCCCAGTTTTTTTTATAGATAACATTTTTTTTGTGTTATAACAACTAGGATATAATGCATTTTTACCCTCATCTGGACCATTTAAAATTATGTGCAAATAAATTACGTATTAAATAATATAATTGTAGCAGTTCCAGAGCAAATGTATTCAGAAGGTCAAAATAAAACAAATTTATTAAATAATCTATAAATAGATATATTACGCTTTATTTCATATTAAAATATTAAGACATTTAAATTATTCTTAATAATACCAATGACTGTTTCCCTTAAGTGTAATATTTTCTATAAAAACACAGCGAAATTCTCACTGCTCTAGTGACTTTCTGACAGCTGAGTGCCACATCAGGATTTTTAAAAGTTTAATATAAATACATATACAGTATACTCTTTAATCCGGACATCGAGTAATTCGGGCGATGAGTTCCGCGACTCATAATCCGAACGCGCTAATTCGGACGCGCAAAGCGCAATTTCAGATTCCAGATTATTTTATTAGTTTGGTTGGTTTAATAATTGTTGTTGTAAACGATGAAGAAAGAGTTTCTTCCATAATTTTTATTAAGAATTTTAGTAAACTTGAAGTCATCAATTTTTAAAATATTTTGCGGAATGTTTGGCAAACAATATCTGTAAAAAAACTGAAAAATATTGTCATAAGTGTGCAGTCCTACGTTTTTTTTTATGAAAAATTAAATTTAATATTCAAATAGATTTTTTTGTTCCAAGAAAGGGCTTCCCAAATTATGATTTTTAAGGTTATGTTCCATTAATTTCTATTTTGAATATTACAGAGAGACTGTAATATATAATAATCGCTATGTGCTTAAGACTTCATTCAAAAATAATACACAATTAAAAAATACATTTTAAAAATTTGCTATTGAAATTGTTAGAAGAAGAAGCTTTTTGTCAATTTTCTCGGTTGTCTTTTAAGATAAAGGTATAACCTAGTATATTTATAATCCATAAGAAGCGCATTTAATGAAATAATAATACAGAGGGTATCCATTAAAAAAACCATAGGTTAAGTATATTTTCAATTTTCTAATGATTTTTAAACATTTTTGATGCCCTGCAAGAAAAGTCCTACTTTTGAATTTAATGGTTTTTTGTATCTTCTATAGCTAAAGCTCTAATTTAAAAAAATGTAATTGAAAGCCCTGTACATAATTTGTTAATAAAAAAATTGTATCTACATACAACACAAATAGTTTTATATGTTGTATGTACATAAAATAGTTTTATTATGTATGAAAAAACGTATGTATACTTCTTATTTTGGTATTAAATTTTTAACAAAAACGTATACATTAAGGAGAACAGTACAATGATATACAACGTGTAACAAAAGTAAGGAAACGGCGAAATATCTCAGGTACCGCTTACCTGAATTTCATGATATTAGTTACATTTAGATATAAAATTATGCCGGATCCAAACCAACACCCTATGTTATATTACTTTTTTAAAAACTGCGTAAAATTCTCAATACTTTTTACTAACAGCACTTTTCATGAAAATCAACAGTTTTCGCGAAAATAAGGGTCTAATATCTATAATTTAATGTATTACCTTGTTTGTATTAAAATAACTGCACACAAAAGGTTCCCTGATATGTTTAACAATGTCAGTTTGTTGATTTACAGAAATGGTTCGTTTAATTGAAACCCAAAGAATTGAAATTTTAATTATACTGTGTTATGGGGATAGAATGCAAAACTTGCAAGATGTAACATTTTTAATGACAAATATCCTAACAGAAAACCAATAACTAAATCTACGATAAGTGAAATTAATAATTAAATATAAAATTCGTGAATCTGAAAAGGTAAAATATGCTGTTTGTTCTGGCAGACCTAAAAGCGTAACAGATAGTGATAAGGCTCTGAATGTTTTAATCAGTTTAGAAGAAAATCCGCATCTTTCTACTAGAACATTAGGAAGAGAAAATGACGTTTCACACATCTAAATTTTGTCAATCAAATTATTTTTTCTGACGAAGCAACTTTTTTTTTGAACGAAAAAGTTAAGGCAAAATTGCCGATATTGGGTCAGGAAAAATCCACATTCGATAAGTGAAAATGATAGCCACCCAATTTCCCCAAAAGATAAATGTTTGGGTGCAAAAATAATCGGTTCCTTCTTCATGGAAGACACATTAACTGGAGAAAGATATTTGAATCTTTTAAGGACCGAAATTTTCTCAGCTATTGCAGAACTATTTCCGAATAACCGTAAGCTCCTTACTTTACCTGCTGTTTTAAGTATTTAAACTTGATTTTTTTAGGTACTGGTGTACCAAATGATGAAATATAGTTTCAGCAGGATTATATTCCACCGCATTTCGCTCGGAATGTTAGGAAATATTTAGGCAATGTTTTGTTTGGAAGATGGATTGGACGTAGGGGTACAATAGAGCGGCCATCTCGCTCTCCGACCTTGATGTCCTCGACTACTTTTAGTGGGGACAGCTTAAAAATGTGGTGCATGAAATTAAGCCCAATGACCTCGAGGATTTAAAGGAGCGAATAGAACTCGAATGTAGACGAATCGAGGAGGCTGGCATTGTTTTTAATGTATCAAATGTTTTCCCACAGTATCTGGCCTACTGTCAGGAAGTAACTGGACAACATTTTAAACACCTTCTTAATTTCATTAATTTATTGTTTGTTTTATTAGGTATTTCTTTTTTGTATTGTATTGTTTCCGTTGTTTTTTACAACCTTGTTTTAAAGTTGAAACTCTGTTTTCTCTTGCTAGTATTTTGGTAGCAAGATCAAAAGTTATTGTGCTTTCCGGTCTGCCAGAATGTACAGCACCTTTTACCTTTCCCGTTTGACGAATTTTTTTGTTAATTTTACTTACGGTAGATTTAGTTATTGGCTTTCTGTTAGGATATTTGTCATTAAGAATATTAAAAACATCTTGCAGGTTTCGCATTTTATCCCCATAACCCAGTATAATTAAAATTTCAATTCTTTAGGTTTCGGTTAGACGACAAATTATGGATATTCGACACTTACTTTCGCAAGAACTGTTGAACATAACATTGCAAATCTTCCTCTTATACTCAACGTTAAATTCTGTAGTAGTTCAGATTCGCCTTCAGCATAATCGGTACCTCAGTTATCCAACAAACGTCTTGCATTTAATTGTCAGGATTAAAAAGGCTGTACTGTACTTTTGTTCTGAAGATAGTCTATTTAATATGTTTCGAGCATTCACAGTTTTACACTTCTAACTTTGTTGCGTTTCAGAAACCTCGTTCGTTTATTTTCATTGTTGTAGTTCAACATATTAATCCAGAAAATATTACATAAGCAGTAATTGCCATAAACAATATTTATTGTTGGAATGTAATATTTAGGTAATAAGGTGGTGCTATACCAACCAAACTGTCCATATTTTGAAACACCTCAGAAGGTTTAGGGCATCAACAAGTCTGAGGAATATAAAAGTTGTAAAATAAACCCTATAGACATTAATTTCAATTAAATAGCTTTAGGATTGTACGATGCACATCAAGAAAACTGAAATATATTTAAAATTTTATATCCTGCATCATATGAACTTTTCACATTATTTTTACATGTTTTATATCCCGAATTTTGGCGTGTATTTTTTGAAATACTCTGTATATTTCTGTAACAAATTTGAAATAATGATTATTGTTCTTATTATACCTCTATTTTTTTTCGGCCCAGATAAATATCACAGATTCTACAGTAGAGTTAAACGGGTACCTATAAAAAATAACATGTGAAGGAATTGAAAATTTGTCTAAAATGTAGAAAAATATGACCATTTAAAATTGACCTATAATTCCGTTGTCTCACTTCGAGTGAGAGTAGTATACTTAGCCAAAATAACCTGCTAGTCTTACAAAAATAACTTTTTACTACCACTATGAAGAAAATATGACAAAGTTTCCGTTTCTAGCCTTTTTTACTGAAACTAATCTTTTATAAGGAGATTTTCCTTTAAGTTTCCTTAAACTAGGGTGAAACACAATTTTCGTTTCGTTATCATTTTTAACTGTTTCAGTCATTAAATTATTTCTTGCGCTATCATTGTAATCTTCATCAGTTTGTTCTTCAACATCGATCGGTTTCTCGGGTAAACCTCCGCCATCTTCAGGATTCACAACTTGAAATCCTGATATGCCCATTCGCACACAATCAAAAGACCATTCTAAAAGGGTAAAATCTTCCCAATTCGCTTCAGCATCAATACACAGGTGAACGTTTCGATTTGCAAAGTAGACATTTGAAAATTCGACGCAGAACTTCACAAAACGTAGTCGGGGTAGACGAACACAAACTGGTGGTGGATTCTTTCCTTAAAACAAAAAAATAAATACTTTAATATATTTAAACGTCAAATAATAAAATTGAACTTCCGATAACTTCAGAATCTTTCCGTAAACCAAGTGAAATATAATACAATTTATATTGTGTTGTATAATAATATAATAAATAATCAGGTAGGTACCCGTACAAATTGACGTGCGCAAAAATATAAGGCATTTTTACAAAAAAATGAGATGCTACCTTGTTTATAATAATTTTCCCTTACCCGGAACATCCCTTGCTATGAATCTTTCCTTTTATTGGGAAATATTTTACTGGTCGCCATTCTGTTTCACCATATTGGATTCATGCCGTATTATTTTAACAATTTCTACCTACGCACCCCATTTGATTTTTGGGTAATATTTATAACTTCAATAAGTACTTTTTTACACTGATTTTTTGATAATTTCATTTTGGTCATGTTGAATTCGTAACAAAATGTTATCAGTTTGTTCCTATATCACAACTATATTTTGTAGTTTGAAGTCAATTGAATAAGAAGATTTTTTTACGTTTATTTATCTGTCAATTTTGTACCTCCATCTCGAATATGTACCACTATTTTACCAGTTTGTCTGTATATCGCATTTAATTCGTGCACACAATTACCTCTTGCCTAAATTCCCAATATTTATTTTCAACAATATGGCGTGGCGGCTCATAATGCTAGGATTTGTGTGAACTATTTAAGTGACAGGTTTGAAAACTATTGGATTGGGATGAATAGGCCTGTGAGGTAGCCAACCCATCCCCCAGATTTTTTTTTCTGTGGTCATATCAAAGAAGAAGTCCATTTAACCCCACCTGAAAATCTAGATGTTTTAAGAAACCGAATTATTGCCACTATTAATAATATTACTATACCGCAAAAACAGAATGCACTACGAAAAATTGTAGAAAAGTGTGACCTGTATTCAAAAAGGACGTGGTGTTTTTGAAAAATCTTAATTAGTTTTAGGTTCGTTCGTTTTTTTTTGAGTTCTTTTGTTTTTAGTTATACCTCTTAATCACGTACCTACCTATACGTACCTATGATGTAAAGTAAAATAACAAAATAAATTCTTAGAAAATCAGAGATTGAAATACAAATTGAATAATTTGTTTTCGCCTCAGCATACTGTTATTCTAATAAACCTAATAGGTATAACAAAAAAATATTATCCCTTGTTTGAAAATGAAAAATGTGGATAGAGGTTAAAAAAGTAGTATTGGGTAGTGACAGTCTTGTGGTTGTAAGTTATACCGTTTTCACACAAAAATCGATAAATATTTTAAAATCATCATATCGAAAATATCGATTTTTGAAAATTGTTAATTTCAGTTTATTTATTCTGTCATCGTAGAGTGCCTTGATTGTGTACAAATTGCATCATTTGTTTTAGTCGTAGCGCACTTCTTTTTACAAAATTGAAATAAACGTCAAAATTAGAGCTCCATAAGTCAAAATCTATTAAGTTTAGATATAGAACATGTACATACAAAATGTTTAGAATTTCTCGTAGAATTCAAATATGCAAAAATATACCAGGGTGCTATTTAAAATAGCAAAATTTTAATCATTTCCGGTGAAAGTGGAAGTGACTGTCATTTGTTTTTTGCTTAAAATATGCATGTTATTCAAACCAATCGTCGAATAAAAATTTCAAATTATTTTCTAAAGCCAAAATGCGAGCCTGGGTAGTAGACCGTGGTCACCCGGTATATATATATATGTATATATATATATATATATATATATATATATATATATATATATATATATATATATATTAACCAATACCCAAGAAAATACCGACAAAAATATTTTCATAAGGTTAAAGAAAAAAACGAATTATAAAGTTGCAAGGGTTAAAGATGCAAACATCAACAACAACCTTTTTCAAAAACATTGAAGAGGCTTACGGAGATGGCATGGCAAATTCTCTCAGGAACATATCCAAATGGTACCAAAAGTTAGCTAAACAAAAAAATCGAAGGATTTTTCTACTAAGATGCAAACATGCAGACGTGACTCCAGCTTTCTTAAATTTTAATACATCACACATAACTTTTACAGGTACGTATCTTGAAAACAAATTCAATGATATATTAAAAAATACAAAACAAAAAATTTTAAATTTAACAGTGACGGAGACCACAAAAATTATCAATAATATAAATTCTGAAATAAATAATCACATTAGCTATTTAAAAAAATTTTTACCTGAACATCAACTTAATACATTTTTAGATTTAGAGAATTCAAAATACGAAAACACATTTAATTACACTAAAGCACGCAATCAAACAAAATTTACAAAATTGGTTTCACGTATACCAAATAATGACAGAAAAATAAATACAACCGAATGGCTAAGTAACATCTCTGACACTAACATCCCACATGATATTGCTGAAGTTCTGGCTTTGGGTGACCGTTTTTCTCTTCCAATAATAAATGAACAACATATACCAACTACCGAATATATCGCCTGTGTAGAGAGCATAATTCAAGAAAAACCAAATGAAATCAAAGATTCAATTCGCGCAGATGTTGTAAATGTTGTCACTAATTATAACCATAAAATAAAACATAAAAAGACAAAATACTCTAACTTTCAAAAAAACATACAAAAGAAAATAAATAAAACCAAACAATTTATAAAATATAATCCCCAAATTAAAATCCTTAAACCTGATAAATCAAATAAAACTGTGATTATGAATTCTCATGATTATGATACAAAAATTAAGGAATTACTTAGTGACAAAAATACATACAAAGAACTAAAAGGTGATTTAACAAACTCTTATCAAAATAAAAATAACACCTTTATAAAAAAAATCTTAAACAAAAAAATATTCACTGATACAGAAGCAAAAAACCTAATGATACATAACGCAGTAGCACCCAACATATATGGTCTACCAAAGTTACATAAAGCTAACATACCTTTAAGGCCCATTGTATCCTGTATCCAATCTCCTTTTTATAAATTATCAAAGTATTTGTCTAATTGTATGTCTAACATAACTGGTAAAAATGATTATTTCGTTAAAGATTCCTTTGAATTTAAACATTTTATTGACAGGGTAGAAGTTCCAAATGATCATGTACTAATATCCCTTGATGTTGTCTCGTTATATACAAACATTCCAAATGAATGAAATAAGACAAAAATGGGACGAACTAAAAGCACACACAACACTGCCTTTGAATGAATTTTTAGAAGCTATTAACATTACCTTGAATAACAATTATTTCCAGTATGCAGACAAATATTATCAACAATTGGATGGTTGCGCTATGGGTTCTCCTATTTCCTCCATTGTCGCACAATTGGTTATGGAATACCTAGAGGAGAACGTGATAAGTAAACTTGATTTTACATTGCCTTTTTTTAAAAGATTCGTAGATGATTGCTTGACTGCCGTTCCAAAAAATAATATTAACGATCTATTAAATGCTTTTAATAACTTTCACCTCAAATTAAAATTTACATCAGAAATTGAAGACAAAAATCAAATAAACTTTCTGGACTTAACGCTAATAAGAAACAAAGTAGATAAAAACATCAAAACTAAATGGTATACGAAAAAAACATGGTCAGGTCGATACTTAAATTTTAACTCCAATCATCCTAAGAACCAAAGAAATAGCGTCGTAATAGGTCTGACCGATCGTGCTATTTCACTTACTTCTCCAGAATATCGGCCTGAGATTTTAAAGAAAGTTAAAGAAACTTTATTAAATAACCATTATCCTGAGAAAATCATATTACGAATTTTTAAACAAAGGACACATTTATTCTATAACAATATAAAGAAAGCTGAAAAAGAAAAAAATCTAAACACAAAGTACATTGCAATGCCCTACACAGACGGTCTATCGGAAAAAATAAATCACATCTTATCTAAACATGATATACATGTCTGTCATAAAGCTCATAATTTATTAAAAAGTCTTTACACGCCTTTGAAAAGCAAGGTAATAAATAAAAAGAAATCAAATTTGGTGTATTCAATTCCTTGTCTAAATTGCTCAAAAAAGTATATTGGAATGACAACACAATATTTAGATAGTAGATTAAACGGTCACAAATATACAAAAAATGCCTCTACTGCACTCCACAAACACGAACTTTCAGAAAAACACGAGTTCAATTTTAAAGAAACACAAATTCTGGATCAGGAAACTAATTACCGGAAACTAACAATCAAAGAAATGATTCAGATTAAAAAGGAGAAAAATGCTGTAAATGATAAAAAAGATATCAACAACTTAAGCCAAATTTATCATAATTTAATTTCTAAGTAAGTTTATTCCAAAGAAAAAGCTATTCTCACATAACATCCTGTACATATAAATAGCAGAAACCCAAACATATATCATATATAAAATTTAAAAAAAAGAAAAAAAATGTATCATTTCTTATAAACTAACAGCATTCCAATGCTATAGAAATCACTGTTAATCTCGATTCCGTTTAGGATTAACATGTCATTTTCAAGGTACGTAGCAAATAAAAATTTTAATTTTCTGTTAAGTGTATTCTGTATATTGTAAAGTCTTGGTTTGTTTATACCGAAAAACTTAGATGTAATGTTTTTTAAAAAATGTGGTTAAATTTATAATTTTATGTTTTATACTATATATATGTGTCTTTTTAGGAAATAAATTTTCATCTTGAGAAAGCTCAATATGGTACGTCGATGTAAAATTATAGAACTGGTTTTATATTAACCTATACCCAAGAAAATACCGACAAAAAAATATATATATATATATATATATATATATATATATATATATATATATATATATATATATATATATATATATATATATTTATTTAATTAGATCACAACAGCTTTGAATAATTTTCTTTACTTGACGTTTCGACCATTTGTAGGCCTTTTTCAAATGTCTTAACCATAGCCTTAGTCTTTATATTAAAATTTCAATACTAAATAACGATTTTCACTTTAACGTATTTGACGAACAATATACACGTTTAAGACTTTTGAAAAAGGCCTATAAACGATCGAAACATCAAGTAAAGAAAATTATTCAAAACGGTTGTGATCTATTGTGATATAACATAATACGACCTAAAACCAAGAAATACTTATTGAAAAAAAATTAATATATTGGAAGGTCAAAGAAAATAAAACCGAAACAATATAAATATATATATATATATATATGTATATATACATATATATATATATATATATATATATATATATATATATATATATATATATATATATATATATATATATATATATATATATATATATATATATATATATATATATATATATATATATATATATATATATATATATATATATATATATATATATATATATATATATATATATATATATATATATATATATATATATATATATATATATATATATATATATATATATATATATATATATATATATATATATATATATATATATATATATATATATATATATATATATATATATATATATATATATATATATATATATATATATATATATATATATATATATATATATATATATATATATATATATATATATATATATATATATATATATATATATATATATATATATAATATATACGTCAGAAGTTTCGGGAAAGCGGTCTGTGACTATTCAAACTATAATTGTTTTAGATCTCAATATTTCGTCAAATGTTTATTGACTTCATCAGGAGACAACTAGAAACAATAAATTTATCTTAATTAACACACCATAGAAGAAAATATATAAAAAAAATATACAGTCACATTACTCCTTAAAATATACTTACAACGTAAGAGTTAGTCGAACATATTACAAAACAAGGACGATAAAAGCAACATTCTGTGCATTGAGGACAACTATTTTCACACTTAAACATGTATTATTACAAATATAAAACGATCTGTGCATTCAACAATGTTTTGAACCATAATGGAAAAAGCCTAACAACACAAAAAAAAAAAACAAAACCGATAAATTGATATCAGTGGTTCTTATACTTTCATAAAACATAAAATAGTGAATTTTAAACTTAATATATGTATATAGGATGTTACTTATTGATCGTCACATTTGGTTTAAAATATTGCAGTAAATATTACTTAGTTTATTTGTGTCCAATTTTGAATTAATTGCATTTTTATTCTTATTGATATGGCACATTTCAAGAAACAATCTATTTCTATAACTGTCATGGTATTCTAGTATCTTAACATTACTATAATTAAATTTATGACCCGTTTTCAAGTGATGCTGTACCAATGCGCATGAATTTTTGCCTATATGGCAATCACTTTTATGTTGTGTTACTCGTTGTTTTAACCACTGCGAAGTTTGGCCAATATAACAACCGTCACAACCCAAGCAAGACACTTGATAAACACAATTAGTTGTGTATCCAGTTGGAGTTTTTTCTTTGACCTTTGAAAATACCGAGTAATTTTGTATGAGGCTATATTTGGCTATTTTTATGTTCGAAAAAGGCTTGAACAGTGAAATAATTGAATTGGTAAGATTATTTATAAATGGAATCCTGACATATTTTACTTGTTGATTACTGTCTTCTGTGGGGCCGTCATAAAAGCTTGTGTTATAAATGAGCTTTTTTAAAATGTGTTTAGGGTAACCATTGTTGACAAACATAACAAAAAGTTTGTCTAGGTTCTGTTGTAAATACATAACGTCACTAATGTGTGTTACCCTATTTTTCATTGCAATGACAGTATTGTATTTCTGATTGGTTGGATGATTTGAAAAATAATTCAGGTATCTACCAGATTTTGGTACCAATCTAAAATAATTTTGTTTTCGTCTGTTCTTATGACTTTAGTATCTAAAAAGGGCACACTTTTATGTTTTTCATAATCAATTGTAAATTGCAAATGGGTGTTGAAAGAGTTAAAATTATTTAAAACAACCTCAGGTTGTTTTAAATAATTATTAACGTCATGTATTTACAACAGAACCTAGACAAACTTTTTGTTATGTTTGTCAACAATGGTTACCCTAAACACATTTTAAAAAAGCTCATTTATAACACAAGCTTTTATGACGGCCCCACAGAAGACAGTAATCAACAAGTAAAATATGTCAGGATTCCATTTATAAATAATCTTACCAATTCAATTATTTCACTGTTCAAGCCTTTTTCGAACATAAAAATAGCCAAATATAGCCTCATACAAAATTACTCGGTATTTTCAAAGGTCAAAGAAAAAACTCCAACTGGATACACAACTAATTGTGTTTATCAAGTGTCTTGCTTGGGTTGTGACGGTTGTTATATTGGCCAAACTTCGCAGTGGTTAAAACAACGAGTAACACAACATAAAAGTGATTGCCATATAGGCAAAAATTCATGCGCATTGGTACAGCATCACTTGAAAACGGGTCATAAATTTAATTATAGTAATGTTAAGATACTAGAACACCATGACAGTTATAGAAATAGATTGTTTCTTGAAATGTGCCATATCAATAAGAATAAAAATGCAATTAATTCAAAATTGGACACAAATAAACTAAGTAATATTTACTGCAATATTTTAAACCAAATGTGACGATCAATAAGTAACATCCTATATACATATATTAAGTTTAAAATTCACTATTTTATGTTTTATGAAAGTATAAGAACCACTGATATCAATTTATCGGTTTTGTTTTTTTTTTGTGTTGTTAGGCTTTTTCCATTATGGTTCAAAACATTGTTGAATGCACAGATCGTTTTATATTTGTAATAATACATGTTTAAGTGTGAAAATAGTTGTCCTCAATGCACAGAATGTTGCTTTTATCGTCCTTGTTTTGTAATATGTTCGACTAACTCTTACGTTGTAAGTATATTTTAAGTAGTAATGTGACTGTATATTTTTTTTATATATTTTCTTCTATGGTGTGTTAATTAAGATAAATTTATTGTTTCTAGTTGTCTCCTGATGAAGTCAATAAACATTTGACGAAATATTGAGATCTAAAACAATTAGAGTTTGAATAGTCACAGACCGCTTTCCCGAAACTTCTGACGTAAATTACTAATAACACGGTCGAGAATACTGAATCTATATATATATATATATATATATATATATATATATATATATATATATATATATATATATATATATATATATATATATATATATATATATATATATATATATATATATATATATATATATATATATATATATATATATATATATATATATATATATATATATATATATATATATATATATATATATATATATATATATATATATATATATATATATATATATATATATATATATATATATATATATATATATATATATATATATATATATATATATATATATATATATATATATATATATATATATATATATATATATATATATATATATATATATATATATATATATATATATATATATATATATATATATATATATATATATATATATATATATATATATATATATATATATATATATATATATATATATATATATATACATATATATACATATATATACATATATATATATATATATATATATATATATATATATATATATATATATATATATATATATATATATATATATATATATATATATATATATAATGTGTTTTCATTCCGGGTGTACATCCGTTCACTACTGTCGTTCTGAAAAGAACAGTTTTGCTGACGTTTCGCCAAAATCACATTTGACATTTTCGAAGCTTTCTTTCTCGCGTCTGAATAGAGACTGTCTCTATTCAGACGTTTTGCGAACTTACAGTCCCATTGGAAGTAAACGTTGCTTCATCGGTAAAAATAATGCATCTTGCCATAAAAGGATCATCTTCTAGCTCCCCTTGTATCAGACAGTAAAACTCGAACCGTCGCTCAAAGTCTCCTGGTCTCAAGGTATGTATAAATTTTGGTTTGTAAGGTCGAAAACTGTTTTCTTTCAGTATTTTTGAAGCTGTATCTTTACCTACGTTATTTGGCAATGTTGCTGTCCTTTTGCGTAGGGACTTTTTAGGGTCTTCTATCACAGAGAGCATTACTTGATTTGTAGTTTCGTCATTCGCAACCCTTGATCTCCGTTTCCTGTTAAAGTTATTTTCTACATTTTCAAAAGTCTTGAATTTAGTTAGAATATTCCCCACTGTTGTGAAATGTATAATTTTATCGGGGTGTCTGTTGTTAAAAATGTCAGCTTCTCGAAATGTTTTATAATTATAATATATAATTATAATATTTTATAATCCGACAATTAAAGTTATTTCAATTTTATCTTCTTTGCTTAATTTCAGCGGCATTTCTTTTTACTATAATATTCAAACTGATTTTTCAATAAAGTAATACAATATTGTGGTTGACAATGGCAGTGACAATGCCATTATCAACAATCGATAAATAAGGAAATTTTGCTGGTATGTAGGTAGGAACAAAAGTAAGAAACTGAACTTGCCGGTAAAAAGACAAAGTTTTACATTCCTTAAGAAGTGATTTTAGATAGGAAGCAATGAATCTAGTGCTAGATATGTTTTTTATTCTAAGTAAAATTTTGTATTACATTTTGCTATAAAATAAAAATTAAAGGTACTTTTCTCTTGAGTCAATTTCGATTTTTTGGAATTTTTGACCACCCTGTATATGCAATCTCAAGTTTGAATATTTTAATATTATTTTGGCAGAAAGCAGAAAGAGTAACTTTTTTCCCTAAAACTACTATATATATATATATATATATATATATATATATATATATATATATATATATATATATATATATATATATATATATATATATATATATATATATATATATATATATATATATATATATATATATATATATATATATATATATATATATATATATATATATATATATATATATATATATATATACATATCTAACATGCATTTTTTAGTTATATGGCCATCAATTGGAATCCTAGAATGCTTCTTATGGTATGAATTCTGGTATATTTATAAACAACAAGAAGAAACACATTTGATAGACGTATAATGTAGAGAATTTTCCATTAAGAAATGTAAGTTGGATTTGCTATCAATTTTTGAAACATCTTTTAAACGTAAATAGCAATTTTCTATAAATTATACAAAATTCCCTACAACTTTTATAGTTAACGAATCTTCTATCTCTTAAAATTAAACCAATATTGAGAGTTTAAAATAAAGAAGTTTAAAATGCCAAACCGTTTCCCTAGAAAGGATCATGTAATGTTGCAAGCCTCTACGTTCAACAATCATTTGCAAAAAAAACTGCCCCTATATTGAAGTCAATCAGGGCATTTCAATCAACATATTTTAAGTCATTATAGTGCATTCTTAAGTACTTTAAAAAATAAGACACTAAAGTTCCTGTGAAAGACTATACTTAGCTTCCATAAAAGTGAATATAGACAATTGTCAGTGATTTACAAAAAACTAATGATTTATTGTAGCATATTTGGTATTAAGGTTTCCATTAGTGTCGACGTTTACTAGTTTTAAGTTAATTGACGTGACTAACTTTTCCCTGTTAACTTACCCGTCACTACTTTAAATAATTTTCTAGCTGCAAGCCATATTTGGGCAAAGTCAAAACTTCCGACATTGTTTTCTAAACTCAATATAGGCCATTTTATGTTCCCTCGTTTCGAGACCACACGGTTCTCTAACATCTTTGAGGCGGACACCCAAATTCCAGGGGGTATTCGGGTAATCTCCAATTAACCGTAATATAAACTTCCCTTTACTAGACAGCACAAAGTTTATTAAATCCTGAGAGTTTGGATGATGAAACTAATATATTAGATTGTCAAATACTGGTCAGCCGATGTCGCTAACCTAAGCGCCAAATATTTACAGATAGTGTTCTAAAGCCAAATCAAAATATGAAATCTTTTAAAAAACGATTAGAATTACCTGTATTGATCATTTCAATGAATTTCACACATTCACTAGTTAACACAATTATATCAACATCGACTCATACACCTTCGAAAATCTGAATCTAATAGATCTAAAAAACAGCAAATCGTAAAAATACTACAGGATCAAATAAAAGCATCGATAATATTACACATTTAAGTAAAAGACATAAAAGCCTGTTGCGTTCTGAACAACGCTTTTCCCGCAGGAAAACGCCAAATTCAAAATATATTACATTTTGAGAACTACCATGTGGAGATAGAAACAAGTCATAGGTGTATAATAGTAAAATCTAAAAAATAATAAAATTGTTCTTCAGCACATGACATATATCAATAAGAACTATTCAGGGGCCCCTGAACCAGTCGAGATTTTATGGGAGCGCCCTATAAAAATAAATAAATAATCATTAGGCTTTAAGTATTTGGGGCCCCTTGGTCGAGCTTCAAAATAACTGATGGGCCCTGGGGCTATAGCCCCCATAGCCCCCGTTTAATCTAGCCCTGGACTACACACCCATATACTTAACTAATTAATATACAAAGTAATCAATTTTCGTACTTCTCACACCTACAAAGCGTTAGTCAAATTTAAGAGTGGATGTTTATGGTTATTAATTCGAAATGGAAGGTCCTTCGTAAATGATTCTAGTCGAATTGATTATCTAAGGTTCCCCAAATAAACAACAAACTCATTTACGGAATAAACTTCATCAGCTGTTAATAGTTTTTTAATTCGAGTTTGAATTTATTTGTAGATGCGATAGTTTTTATTGACAACGGTAACAGATTAAAAATACGACTACCGGCACATAGAGGAGATTTTTTATACATTTCTAAATTGTGCGTTAAAAGCGAGATATTAGATTTATTCGTAGTGTTATAGTTACAGTAAGAATTGTTAATCCGACAAAGATGTTTGTTCTTATGAAAATAAGTCAACAATTTTAGTAAATAAATTGAGTGGGCAGTAAAAATATTATTTTTGCCGAAAGTTTCCCTACACGACGTTGAGTATGACAGACCAAAAATAATCCGAATAACCCGTTTCTGTGCCACAAATATTCCATTGATGTCGGATGACTGACCTCATACCGCAATATTGTAAGCAACTGAAGAATAAACAAAGGTATAGTAAACACTTAGGATAGGAGTTCTTATTGATTTTTAGTACACCTTAGAAATTTGCCCATTCCAGTTTAAATCACTATCAACAGAGACACCCAAAAAATTTATTGAGTCACTTAAAACTAGCTTGTGACCATCTAGATCTTTTGCGTACGGTTCTTATTTCCATACAGACAGTTTTCGCCTGATTGACCATAAGTTTGTTTTTCCTGCACCAGGAAGAAAACTCCTTGAGAATAAAATTTTACTCCTCATGCATGCATCTGGATCCGAGACAACAACTGTGGTATCATCGGCATACAAGAACTTTCTACCCTGGAAAAAATACTTCGGGCAAATTAACGTCGTATGTCCGTGAACGTTTCGGATTTAATTTAAACCAATCAATCAAAAAACTTAAAACATGGCAACCCTGGTAGGGAAATACCATTAGAGGGTCGTGTTCATTACACCGCAAATAATAACAATTCAAATATAAATTACCACCAAAGTCCTGAGTTCTGTGTTTTGCAAGGTACTAATAATTGAAAATTAAAATCAAATCTGAATTTACGTTGTTATGAGTCTATCGTGTTTCCAAATTCGTAATTAGAGAAAATCGTAACGGATTTTTTTTCATAGAAAATTAGTTTTCGTTTACCTTTAAATTCAAATTTTATATCCTACATAACATGAAATTCAATCTACTGATATTTTTATTGTTCATTTAAATAATTGTTATTAGCTAAGAATATTATTCGAGGCTTTTGAGCTTCCGAGACTGTTATGGCTTTATTATTCACAAAATGCTTTTAGACATCGTGTGTAATAAGTAACCTTAAAAATCTTTACTGTCTACGTGATTTTGGGCCAGTAATAAAATATTCCCTCAACCTCCCAATCCCGCTTGTCACCACCGATTTAATCCGTAAGACACCTCAAAGCAAATTTACATACATTTTAAGTTTGAGGTTATATCCTCCGGCTTTCTGTACATAATTAATTCGATTATGTTATTCCTCAGAGAATATATAACGCGTTTCGTCCCGGGATACATCAATAAAGGGAAGCCGTTTGGTATTGGCTTTGCGCTTTAATTACAGAAATTTAGAAATGCCGAAAGGCTGATTTTAACTTTACCATTTTTGGACTGTGACACTTCTTTTTGATATATCAAAATGGTGGCATAATAAAATTTGAAAAAGGAGGAATTGGGTTTTCCCGTAATGAAATTAAAAAGAAAGTGAAGAATATTAAAAATATCGAAAATTAGTTAGAACAAATTGTAGCAAAAAGTTAAAAAATAAAAGTAAAAAATTTAAACAGCATACAATTTATTTGTATATTTGGAATCATTGTAATACATTCTTTTATTTGGTGTGGGGTTTGGAAAAACACTTTTTCACAATGCGCAAAATGGCGCTGACGTTCGCCACTTTCATGTCTACTTCCCTCGTAAGAGGTAAACTTGTGGTACAAATTCACGACAAATAAAATGTTTAAGAAAGCAATTTAAAAAAATCGGTAAATTCCTTTACCGTGAATTTCCTAACAGATGGATTGGAAGAGGGAGTTTACATATATGGCCACCTCGCTCTGCAGGTATAACAAAAATGGACTTCTTTTTATGGCGATATGTGAAAGACGAAGTATACAAAATAGCCCCAATGGCGAAAGAAGATATGAAGAACCGTATTACCTAAGTTTTTGGAAACATCAGAAACATTACCTTAAGTGAAGTTAGTAGATCATTTGAAGAACGGATACAGTTGTGCTTGGATGTTAATGGTAACCACTTTGAATATTTGTTATGCATTTTGTTGTTTTAACTACTTAATTTTTTACTATTATTCCTTGTCTTTAAATGAATAGTGGACATTTTTTAACACCTGCTTTAATTATAACATTTGTTTTGTTGTATTCGCTTTTTTCGTATAGCCTTGACGAAGTTCTGACAAATTTCTTCTACGTTATATAGATTATAAAGTTAAAATAGTCATAATAATAGCAATAATTTTAAACCGAAACAATAAATGTGTTAATAAACGTATTTTTGATGAGTAGCGAGTATACTTTTTCCAAATCATGGTTCTATACAAATAAAAATCAACGATTACAGATATTATTTAGGCATTTTCTAGTAAAACTAATATATTGCCCAAACCACTCATTTTAGGACAATGGTCGTAAGTGCAAATTTGAAGAACATGATATGCCCTACAAGATGGCTTATTAATATACAGGGTGTTTTATTTAAAAAAATGGAGTTTTATTACAAAAAAAATTACTATGTTGGGAACGTCGTAAAAAACTCCCCGTATAAGTTGTGGCCAAATTTATATTACGCAATCATTGCATCTTTCATGATGTTTAAAGGACCATAGAACATTATTACCAAGTTTAAACAGGTAATTTTTTTAACGAAATTTTGACTACCATGTTTTTTCTGAATTTTCTAAAGAAATCTGAATAGCTTGGCAACGCTGCAACGGTGGTAAAATTGAGATAGTGTATTATACGCAGTATTTTATGCTGATTTCAGTTCTGCTTTTAAAGATATAAATAAATAAATAAATAATGCCCTTTATTAATATATAGAAACAATACATAATGTAATAAAGTAATTAAATATATGTTTACACCTGACGCAGTCTAGCTTTTAATATCTACTCAACTGAACCGGGAGAAAACAAAACAAAAAAATGAAATAATTAAAATGAAAAAATATTTAAGTCCTCATTAAGTAATTACGTAAAAAAAGAGAGTTTACATAAGAAAATTAAAATAACTAAATTAAAATTAAAATAAATAGTTAATTTTCGAGTGAATAAGAAAATACGTCAACAAAAACAAAAAAACAGAGAAAAAAAACCCTTCCAAGTAGGTCACTGAGAAGCATTCTAATTTATCATATTCTGCAAAGTTAATAAATATTTTGTATAGTTCGCTGTGAAAGTGTTACTATTAAGGTTTAGCAAGTTGTTCGGTAAGCTATTATAATGATGTACTGCATTGTAAGTGAATCCACGCTGAAAAATGACACGCTGATGATGAGGCACGGTTAACCCTTAACGTTATTTCGGAGATTTAAATTGCGAATGTCATGGCGAAAAACCAAGCGCACACGAATGGAAAAAATATATGCAGGATTATTAATTGTTTTTATTAAAAAGGTACATACATGTAGGTTTCTACGAGCCTCCATTTTCAGCCAATTAATTTCCCTAAAATATTCAGAAATGTAATCATATTTGCTAAAACCATAAACAAATCTAACACACGCATTCTGCACTCTTTGTATCCGATTCCTGCTGTCCCGGTCAAGGCAAAAACCGTTCACAAAATCACAATAATTGAAATTTGATAATACAAGCGATTCGCACAAGTATCTCCTTAAATTTACATATAAATATGCCTGTTATTGTATAATATTTTGAGAGAGAGATAACATTTTTGAATTATTTTCTACAGATGTTCTTTAAACTTTGATTGTCTATCCAATATTAGCCCTAGGTTCTTCGCAGAGTCAACAAAACTTAATCTTGAATCATTAATGAAAATATTGAGGTTATTTTTTTTAAAATAATAAATTATTATTTTTGCCAAATACCAAAAGGCAGGACTTAGAAGGGTTCAGATTCAAATTATGGCTCTTAGAAAGTTGATACAGGATTTCAAGATCTGTGTTTAAATATAATTCAGCAAGTTCATAATGCTCCCTATCAAAGCAACAATATAACTGCGTATTTTATGCGAAAGCTTGAACTTTACAAAAAGATAATGACTTTAAGATATCAGACGTATAAACCAAAAACAAGAGAGGTGCCTTGTGGCACTCCAGATAATATTTCCGCTTGCTCGGAAAACTTATAATTTGAGTAAATTTTTTGAAACTTGTCCGATAAATAAGATTTAATTAATTGAGAAGAGCTATTATCAAATCCATAGTATTTTAGCTTGGCAACCAGTAAATTATGACTGATCGTGTCAAATGCCTTTGTAAAATCAAGGAGTACCAAAATGCTGTTCATTTTTTTATCCCATGCTCGAATTATGTCATCTGTAACATTAACTAAGGTAACAGAGAGTAATACTATTGGTAGTACAGTAAGTATACATTTGTATATACAATATTTTCTCAAATATTTTAGATAGCGCAGGCAGAATACTTATAACTCGAAGATCATTAAAAGTTGAAGGTTTGGAAACTTTTGCCAAGGGTTTTCCAATTGATATTTTCCATAATTTAGGACAGTAGTTTATTTCAAGACAACAGTTTATGATGTGAGTTAAATATTGATCGATAAACGGACTACAATACTTAAGCATTAGCGGAGAAATCTCGTCAATACCAGTAGCATTTGTTTTTTTTTTCAATTGTTGGTTAAAAACATTGTTAGAATAATAGTCAATTCTTTCATGACAGTTTGACACGTTTTGCAGAAAAGTAGCAAAAAAATTGTTAATATCACTAGGGTCAGATATCCGGCTCGGAATCGAGCAATTTTTTTTATTTTCACAAAAATTGAAATTTTTAATCGCAGACCAAATTTTCCTAGAGTTTTTCTAACTACACAAGTAATCAAGGTATATTTTTTCTCCCTCCTGATTGTAGCTAAAGTAAAATTTCTTAAATGTTTATAATTATTCCAGTCCTCAATTTGCCTAGTTTGTTTATATCTATGCAAAGCGCTATCCCGTTGTTTCATAAAAGTTTTTGTATTAGCCGGTAACCAAGGGGCTTTAGGTTTTGTTATTTTTCATTCTTTTACAGGGCCATGGATATTAAATAATATTAAAATTAAGTCATTAAAAAATTTAATTTTATTATCGATATTATTTTCATAAATAATGTTATTCCAAGGCAGACTGTACATAGTGTCAAGAACTATTCAAATTAAAGTTCCTAAAACAACGATAGCGAATTATTCTAGGGCTAACAGGTTCCTTTGACCAGGTTTATATCACAATAAATTACTTTATGATCGGAGATATTATCTGCGGGCATAACACCACATTTTATTATCTGTGTTCGATTGGTAACAAAGATTGCATCAATTCGGTTTCTTCTGAAAAAAATACACTTTTTGTTGTCACGCTTTTATAGAACACCCTGTATACAAGAAAATATTTTAAGCATGTACACCCGACAAGCCTTATAACTTTAGTTTGAAAAAGTTTTTTCTATTTGCCATAAGAACGATCTTTAATTATTTCCAATACAAAAACCAATTTTATCAACAACTTGATGGATGTGCTAAGGGCTCACCTATTTCCTCTACATCGTACAAATAGTTATGGAATACCTAGAAGAGGAAGTTCTCGAAAAATTGAATTTTAATATTACTTTTTTTAGGAGATATGTGGATGATTGTTTAGCATCAGTTCCAGAAAATAAAATAGAAGAACTACTTTTCGCATTCAATAATTTCCATCCGAAACTTCAGTTCACTCTTGAAGTTGAAACAGAAAACAAAATAAATTTGCTCGACCTTACTATATTAAGACAAAAAGAAAATAATTTAAAAACTAAATGGTTTACAAAAGAAACTTGGTCTGGACGATATCTTAATTTCAATTCCCACCATCCATACAAACAAAAAAGAAGTGTTGTGATTGGTCTAGTTGACTGTGCCATATCTTTAACGTCACCAGAATACCGTCCTGAAGCCCTTAATACAGTTAAAGAGACCTTGAATGCAAATCATTTCCCAGGAAAACTGATAAAAAAAACTATCAAACAAAGGACGTACATATATTATAACAATCATAACGAAAACGTAAGACAAGATAATACGCAAAAAAAATATATTGCAATGCCATACACATCTCAATTATCTGAAAAATTAAAACATATCTTAGGAAAATATCACATAATTGTGTGTCATAAAGCCCAGAACCTGATAGGCTCCCTATTTACAAAATTAAAAACTAAAATTCCTAAAAATAAAAAATCCAATCTCGTATATGAAATTCCTTGTTTAAACTGTCCCAACTTTTAGAAAATAGAGTAAAAGGGTATAAGTATACAAAGAATGCATCCACTACATTACACAAACATGAAAAAAGCACAAAACACGAATTTAATTTTTCTGAAACCAAAATCATTGATGAAGATAACCTGTATCAGAAATTAATTATCAAAGAAATGATTCGCGTAAAAAAAGAAAAAAAATGCAGTAAATGACAAACAAGACATAAAAAATGTAAGTCAAATATACTACAATTTGATATTTTAGTATAGTTTTAACTTCGTCTAAGCCGTTATTTTTAAAATGTAGTGTATCATTGTGAATGTCTGATTCTTCTCTAAGGTTCAAATTAAAAAATAGCAAAAAATTATCTTTAAATTCCTCAAAAAAACGTACTACGACAAGAACACCTCTTTACCTAAAACTGTGCCATGAGTTGCCTGGCAAACCACTAACTTGCTACCTATCATTCAAATATAAAAAAAAAATCAACATGCATTTTTCGAGGTATGTAACCCTATTTTATTAATTTTGTAATAATTTTTTGTCAATAGTATAAAATTTTAAATCAGTTTTAGAAAAATTGTAAATGTCTTTTTATGATTACACCACTAAATGTTTTTTAAATTAATTGTAGATAGGAAAGGAAAGCCTTATATACCAAAAAAAAAAAATAAAAGAATGAGCAATTTTTGAGAAAGCCCACTATGATAGGCGAAACGTCAAATTAATCCCATATATATATATATATATATATATATATACATACATATATATGTATATGTATATGTATGTATCCTGAGGATGCAACAATAGAGTAACGAAACGTCAACAATAAAAAAAAAAGACATTTGTTTTTTTTACTGGATCCTAACCCCAAATGATGCACTACTCTAACATAACAACAAAAGGATTGTTGACGAAATCCATTTAGAAACTTAATATCTGGGTAACATATGCGGAAAAACGGAGTAAAAGTACTGATAATATGGGTTTCAGGCAGGATATAAGATCTATATATGTGTCCTGAGGATGCAACAATTAAGTTGCGAAAAGTCGACAATTTAAGAAAGTACATATTTTTTACTGGATCTTAACCCCAAATAATACACCACTCTAACAATCATTTTTAAACATTATTCCGCTATATTGGATTTTTACTAAAATATTATCAGGCCTTCCCCATATGACCCTTAATTTTTGGTCAAAATTTGGAGTCAATCGGGTAAGTAGTATTTAAGCTATGTCGCGAACAGACACACAGACCGACAGACGGACCGATGGAATTGATAAAACATGTTTTTTGGCATCTAGGGACGCTAAAACGTGAAGATATGTAAATTCAGGGAGGATGATTTTCTTCACGATTAAAAAAATTTTATTTGGCCGCAATTTTGTTCAGCCATCTTGAATTAGTAACACAGTTTTACTAGTTTTAGGCTGAGGCAACATAATACTTGATGTTTATGCAAAATTTGAAATAAATTGGCAGTTTTTTCATAACAATTTTTTTTAACATTTCACTACGCCGCCATTTTGTTTCGCCGTTTTGGATTTTCACCAAAATATTACCAGTTAATCGGGTAAGTAGTCTTTAAGCTATGTTACGAACTGAAAGATCGACAGACGGATCGACGGAATTGATAAAACATATTTTTTTGGCATCTAGGGACGCTAAAATGTAAAGACGTGTAAAACCTGAGATAGTGATTTTTTCACGATTACATACCTTTTTTTGGGCCGCCATTTTGCTCGACCACCTTGAATTAGTATCAGAATTTTACTAGTTGCTTCCTGTACCACAATTAGTTATGACACACAATTTAAAATCAAACCATTAAGCAGTTTTTCGGGCTGAAATTATTTAAAATTTCAGCCCGAAAAATTAATTTTATTAAGCCGCCATTTCGTTCCGCCATCTTGGATTCGTACCAAAATGTTACGACTTGATTTCAACATAATAATGTTTTTGCAAAATTTGAGATGAATTAGATGAGTAGTCTTTTAATAATAATTTTTTTAATACTTCACTAGGCCGCCATATTGGATTTCTACCAAAACGTTACCAGGTCATCCCCATATGACCCTTAATTTTTGACCAAAATTATGTAGTCAATCGGATAAGTAGTTTTTTAGCTGTACCGAGAAAAAACAGACAGACAGACCGACGGAATTGAGAAAACATGTTTTTCGTAATCTAGGGACCCTGAAACGTGAAGATCTGAAAAAATCTCGGAGAGTGATTTTTGATTATTTCACATTACAATGCTTCCCTTTTAGGAGGGAAGTAAAAGTATTCTTATTTAAATAATGTCTTTGTAATCGTGAGAAGTCAGCCATCCAGAATTTTATAGATTTTCATCGTTTTACGATTGACTTGAAAATTAGGGGTGATATGAGGGTGACCTGGAAATATTTAAAACAATATTACTAAAAAATAATTGTCCAATCTACTTTACTGTTACGTAGGAATGAACTGGTAACATTTTAGTATGAATCCAAGATAGAAAAACAAAATGATGGCCTAATAAAATATTTAAAAACAGCCTGACAAACTACTTATTCGATTCATTTCAAATTGTGTGCTTAAATTAAGTGTAGTATAAAAATAAACTGGTAAAATTGTGGTACTAATTCAAGATAGCGAAACAAAATAGCGGGTAAATAAAAGGTTTAAATTAAGGTTTTATTAACGTAAAAAATGGTTAT
Source organism: Kuschelorhynchus macadamiae (assembly GCA_030620095.1). Taxonomy (NCBI): domain Eukaryota; kingdom Metazoa; phylum Arthropoda; class Insecta; order Coleoptera; family Curculionidae; genus Kuschelorhynchus; species Kuschelorhynchus macadamiae. The sequence goes on from JAUTXW010002030.1 coordinate 169,136, forward strand.
TCAATTGACTTTATATTTTGCACAAAAATTAGGCGTGATATAGGTACAAATTCACAGCGACAGAACAAAATGCCGATATAATGAAATTTTTTAAAAATCAGTGGAAAAACTACTTATTTAGTTTATTTTAAATTATGTCCAAAAATCAAGTGCAGCATAGGTAGAAACCGGTAAAATATTGGTACTAATCCAATATGGTGGAAGGAAATGGCGCCCAATAAATATGTTTGAAGAAAAGACAATATATGTGTGTTACTAAATGACTATGTGCGGAACTAAATTGGGTCATATTTTACTATTCCTGTATAAAAGGAAAGATTTATTACGAGGGAAGTTCAGGGTAAAAGAAATTTGTCGATTTTTTTTCTTAAATCTGTATAGCCAGTGACACTCGCGGAATTTAGTGAATCCCATATTACATAGTTTATTAAAACCAACTACAGGGTGATTCGCGGTAAGGTGCCTATTAGAAATTCTCTGGATTTACAAAGGTTATATTTTTCAAAATTCGGTTCGAGCTATAATTAAAATATTTTGACGTGTATCACATTCGATTTCCACGGCAACCAACTTGTAATTTAAAGTGGAATGTCCTCTATATTTTTTTAATGTTGTGATGCCCTGTAAAAATATGAGCATATGTTATAAATAGTTATTTATCCGTTTTTGAAATAAAAAACATTTATTTATTTTTACTGTAAAAATAAAGTATAGCAACACCTGTTCGAGAAATGCTCTGCCCTGACGCTAAGTGAAACCGAAACTTTAATAATCCCTGGCCAAAACATAACTTCTTTTAGAACGAATAGTTGACCTAACCTAACCTACAAAAACTATTATGTAATTTTGTCGTGAAAAATACGTAAAAGGGAAGTATTGTAATTGTGAAAAAATCACCCTCCGAGATTTTTTAAGATCTTCACGTTTCCCCAGATGCCGAAAAACATGTTTTCTCAATTCCGTCGGTCTGTGTGTCTGTTCTCGGCATAGCTAAAAAATGACTTACCTGATTGACTTCAAATTTTGGTCAAAAATTAAGGGTCATATGGGGATGACCTGGTAACATTTTAGTAAAAATCCAATTTGGAAAAAAAATATTATTAAAAAAATCCTTGTCCAATTTATCTCAAATTTTGCACAGACATCAAGTATTATGTTGGAATCAGCTGGTATAATGTTGGTACGAATCCAAAATGGCGGCCTAATAAATTATTTAAAAATTCACCCTGAAAACTGCTTAATGGATTGATTTCAAATTGGATGCCATAAATAATTGTGTACTTCCAAGTATCTTTTTCTTTCGTGAGGTCAGTTTTAATGATGTATAGAGAAATTATAGATATTATTAAGAATAATAATAATCGTGACTTGTTTGGTTTGAATATAAAGCTTATTAAAACTATTAAAAATTGTATCCTGATACCACTTACTAAATTAATTAACCAATGCCTCAATGAAAGCACATTTCCAGATATGCTAAAGAATGCTGTAGTGATTCCACTATCTAAAAAGGATGATCCTGATTTGCCAGTAAATTACCGACTAATATCTCTGATTCCTATTATGTCGAAGATCTTTGAAAAATGCATGTCGAAGCAATTTTTTTTTTGAAAGTAATGATTTGTTTAACAGCAGTCAGTTTGGTTTTAGGGAGGACAAAAGAACTGTCTTAGGTGTTCTTAATTTAATTTCAGAGATCACAGATGCATTTGACAACATGCAATACAGCATTATTATTTAGTGACCTGAGTAAGGCCTATGACTGTGTGGACCATGGAATCCTCCTGCAGAAGTTGAAGGCATATGGTTTTTGCCCTAATAGCGTTAGACTTATCAAGTCATATTTGGAGAGATGGTGTCAGGCTGTGCAGCATTCAGGGATGTCATCGGCAAGTCGTGAATTAACTATAGTGGTACCACAAGGCTCTGTTTTGGGCCCAATATTATTCCTAATATATATTAATGATCTTCCAATTGTGGATCAGAAGTTAAAATTCACTCTTTTTGCTGATGACACGACTGTGGCTGTGTGTGCTCCTAGTGTTGAGGCTTCACTGGCGGATTCCATGGTGGCACAAGAGAAGGCTGAAAGTCGGTTCAGTAGCAACAGGCTAATATTGAACAAGGAAACATATATTTTCCTTAAATTCTAACGACATCCCAGTGTTCTCGCATTTTATCTTATTTATATTATACTATTATACTGATTTTGTTTATTATTATTGTTTATACTTAGTTGATTTATTGTTTTATACATCCAGTTCCTTTATCCTTTAGTTATAAGTCGGTGAATAATGAATAGGTAAAAAGTGCTGGGCGATGTTAGTTAACTACATTAGTAGCACTCATCTCCTTACTCGGATTCTAGTGATTGACCAATGCTCAAGTTTCCAAGACTTTGTTATGTATTTATATTTTATATTGTGCCTTGTACTTAACTTATAAAAAATTAGGATAATGTTTAGGTTAAATTTGGAAAAATTGTAACCGTACTTAAATGGAATTTGAATATATGAATACGAATACGAATAAGAATATGAATATGAATATGAATATGAATACGAATATTAATATAAATATAAAATATATATATATATATATATATATATATATATATATATATATATAATGCAACAAATGCTTTTGCCGAATTTGTTTGAGAAAGGATTATGCAGCAACATCATCTGGATATATCTAAATGATTAATAAAGTCGGGATTGATGCATATAAAAATTTATAAAAATAACACACGAAATCATTATTTGATTTGTTGTTCCTGTTACTAGCACTAGTACCAGTATTTCTGCTTTTATACCACCCAAATTTAAGAACATTACGGAAGTGTACCTTAATACCTTTATTTTTTTTTGATTAACCTGTGATAGCAGCCGGATGAAGTTAATTAAAACACCTGGCTTTGATGATACCCTCTAGCGCTCGCCATCACTCTAAAATAAATTTCAGATACCATTTCGTCCCTTTGTATCACTTCACTAAAACTTATTAATCGTGGAACACAATGCGAATCAAACGTCAAACGTGTATGTCAATGGTTATTTTTCTGGTGTTTTGTTGGAGACTTTTTTGAAATATAGGTTATAACGGTTTTTTATTTAGTTTCAACGATAAAAATTATCACCTATTTTTGTACCACAATATGTACTTAAATTTCGATTTTGTTGATTAGATTTTATGTTAAACGTTTATAAATAAAAGCTTTTTTAAACATTTATTTTATTTTGCACTCTTTAGCATAATTTTTTACCCACCTTTTATAAAATATTCACGATGGGTGACATGATAATATTGTATTGTCATCTAGTGTATGTATGTATACCAACTCTCAGTCAATCCACATAACGGGACCTGTTTTGTGTTTTTTAGAATTATTTTGCACCCACCCTGTATAAGACATTTACGATTGGACACCATAATATTGTATTGTCATCGGGTTTATATATGTATACCAAATCTCAGTCATATTTCGGTAACGAGAACTGTTTTTACATTTATTTTATTTTGTACATTTTAGCATTTTTTTTACGCACCCTGTATAAGACATTCACGATTGAACACCGTATTGTCATCGGCTTTATGTATGTATGGCAAATCTCAGTTAATTCCGATAACGGAAACTGCTCCCAAAGTTACTTGCAATATTCAGTGGCGACTATTCAGGTGAAGTGCTATTTCACCAGGGAAAATAAACAAGCAAACATTTAACTATATTTATTATATATCTCTTAAAATTATGTTTTTACATTCATTTATTCACCTAATTGGCAAAAAATAAACTGTACATCTCGAATAAATATTTTACTTGACCGTTGGCGGCATGTCTTTTTTTTAAAACTTTCAATCGAACTTTATTATAACAACTATAACAGTGGCGCAAACCGGTTCGACTTTGTTGGAGGTGGTATGTTTAGTTTACGATTTTCCTACTACGTTGCCATGAAAACGCGTTCGCGATGATATTGAGCACATGGACGAATAATGTTAACCAGCGCCATACAACGCTCTCGGTGAATTGCTAACGTAGTACACTACACCCACGTGTCGTTCAGTTTGGGGTGGTTGTTAACTTTTATTTTCACAGATTTCGCTGCAACCGGTTTGTTCCTTTGCAGTTTACTTGACTGTTTTGTGTTATATTTATTTATAGTGTTGTTACAAGTTTATTTGGTGTCGGGTTTATTAATTTACATTACTGATGAATTCGATCACGGATGTGGTTTGCATTTTGTTGGAAACCCCATTAAAGGAACAATATCAGAATTTTAATCGTCATCCTGGTTTTCGGCGTACAAATGATTATATAGTAGTCAAATATTACAAAAATTGTTTTGCTGGCCTTGTTTACTAGTTTCCAATTAATATTCAGTGTGGAATAAGGAAGGATTTGCAGGTATGTTAAATATATGAAGGTCTTTACATAAACATGAAGACTCGGCGGAGCATTTAAAATGCGAATGAATGCTGAAAACCTTTGTAAAAAATCAAAGCACTATAGCTGACACTTTAAAAGAAAATGCTAAACTATATAAAATACATTTTAACGAAAACGTCCGATTAAATAGACTATTTATGTGCTTGGTAATTGACGCAATTTGTACCTTGCAAAACAAGAGTTAGTCTTTCGCGGCCATGATAAGAGCAGCGAGTCAATAAATAGGGGGAATTTTGAAAAGCTTTTAGGTTTATTAATATCGAGAAGTTCCTAAGAACTAAAAGATCATCACAAAAATTAAAAATGTTTTACTGGTGACTCGAAAACTATTCAAAACGAAATAATTGAATGAATTTCTGATTATTTAAATGATCATATAAAAAATTAAATAATGAACACACAGTTTTTTTTCTATGCAAGTGGATGACATCACTGAAAACCTCACTGAAACCTCCCAGTGCTCCATAATTTTAAGGTACGTTAATTCATAAAGTTTAGTAGTCGAGAAATTCTTAGGATTTCATAATGTCAGCTCCGACAGAACGTCGGGGAATTTATATTTTCTATTGGATCGAATTTTGGACCAATTTGACTATTAACATAAATTAATAGGGCAATGTTACGATGGCGCAAGTGTGATGTCTGGTCATCTAAATGGCCTTAAAAAAAAAGCGCCGCAGGCTGTATTTGTCCATTATCTTGCGCATCATCTTAACCTTATGATGCAGCAAAGTTTAAAAATATTTCTAAACGACAAATTTTTTTTGCAAGTCTTAGTGGTATTCCCTCATTTTTTAATCACTCAGCCAAACGAACGTATGCTCTTACATCTGATTGTTCAAGACTGGAATAAATTAAAAGACGTCTTTGCATTTATTACAAACTGTGACAAATCTGATGAAAAATCAATCCTGCTTGCGAGAGGATTTTTAGGTGAGATAAACGATTTTGAATTCCCGTTTCTGGCATTAGTGTTTAATGACATTTTTTTTTGCATATCCAATATAAAACCCTGTCGTGAGGCGCTCTGTAAAAAAAGAAATGAAAATTTTTTTAATACCATGTTTGATAAAGCAAATTCTATTACAGAAATAAATCATTACAAACGCGAGCTTGCTAAGCTTTCACCTGAAGTAATTAGGGCTAAGTATAGTACCCTTTTTTATGAAATATTGGACCATATTTTAATGGAAATGACACTAAGCTTTCAAGACTGTGAAAAACTTTTTATGTTTGACAGATTCTGTTAAATTTTCCGAATATAGTTTAAATTTTCCGACTGGCTCACTGACAGCAATTGGAATATATCGCTGCAAGAGCAAGTGAACAAAAATTAATAAAAATAAAGATATTTTAACCAAAGCATATAAAGTGTTTTCCCTTATTTTGACAATACCGTCGACAAGTGCTTCAGGAAAGAAGTTTTTCTTGCCTCAAATGTGTAAAAACTTATTTAAGAAATACAATATCTCATATAAGACTTACTTCTGTAGGCAATATTTCAATTCAAAAGGAATTTCTGGAGGAGATTAGGGCAATTCATCCATTTTATGAGGATGTTATAAATAAATTTGCTGCTATGAAGGATAGGAGAATTGATTTAGTATACAAAATTTAGGTAATTCGTAAAAAATATTCTACCCCTTCCACATATAAAAAAAATTCTGGAAAAAAAATTATTGCGATATTTTTTTGCTTCATTTGCACTTCACTTACTTTTTCACCCCCGAGCCGCCACTGGCAATATTTTACCCAAACATACTAACTAACTTACATACAAGTTATAAAAAAGCTTTTAAAAAGGTAATCTTACATAGAAAATTACTGCCATAAAATATACAAGGAATACAATAAAACTAGCAGTGAAAAAACTAAAAAATCTATTAGTACCTTAATAGATTTTTAGCTTAAAGAGTTTTAAAAAATGAACCAATAAATTGAATTTGGACTGTTTAAAACAAGTATTTTATAAATAGTCACTGTATTTTGCAGAGTTGCAGCAGGCAAAGTTAACCTCACAATCAAATACGAACAAGTGTTGAAAAAAAATAGTTAACCACTGTACTGTCAGTAATATTGATATGTCGTTTGTATACACGAATCTTGGATCAATTCTATCTAAAATTAATGATTTTCGCATGCCGGTCAACCTGCATAGACCCTCATTGATTATAGTTACCGAATCTTGGCTTAGCAGTGGCGGACTTACAATTTCGGTGGCCCTACGCTTATATACTTTTTTGGGGCCCCTAAAATTTTTACTTACCTACAGTCTGTGCAATGTATCATCAACTAGACAGACACTTTTATAAATTTATACCTTTTATTAGATATACAAGAGAGAAGACCAGCGCGAATCGCGAAGAGAAATAAAAAGCGTTGCGCCGTTGCCATGTTTATTTTCTATGCTACTAGTTTTCCGTGTTAAATCAACATCAATTAGAATCAGTAGTTAAATATACTTCAAACTAATAATATGTATACATATGTAAGTATTAAAAGCACACTTATTAATTTTTTTATCTCACAATTATCGATATCCACAAGCTGACGAGGGGGCCTTTTCCAGCTTGGGGGCCCTACACTTAAGCGTCGTAAGCGTAATGGTAAATCCGCCGCTGTGGCTTAGGCAGTTGGTTTCGGATAGGGTAGTACATATTTTTCAATGTAATCTATTTAGAGCTGACAGAGAAATTGGTGTGGGCGGTGGCGTATGCATATGTGTCACTGAAAAAATGTTCGCGCAAATGTTATTCAAGAATTCCAGAATTCTCGAACAGAAGCTCTGTGGCTTAACATAAAACTTGCGGACCTAGATCTCAATATAGCAGTCATCTACCGTCCACCAAGTTCAAGTAGGGACTACGCCGCCATACTTCTGGACACAATCAAGAGAGCTACGACATCCCTTCAAAACTTGGCAGCTTTGATGATTTTAATTCTCCGGATGTGGACTGGAATTATCCATCACCATTGGATAATAACACACATTCTGCTGCATTTATGAATGCCTACCTAGATACCCCTCTAATCCAGGTTGTGAAGAAACCCATGCATTTTAAACCGAACACAAGACCGTCACAGGTGGATTTAATTTTTTGTTCTTCCCACTTACCACCATAGATTACCACTCGCCAGTAGGCTTGAGTCACCATATTGTCACGATAGCTAAAGCGTTCACAATAAATGTTGGTGGGTATTACAGAATCACACAATACAGAAACTTCATATCAGCTGATTATGACGCGATCAGTACGTCTCTAGCTATGTGCCACTGGCAGAATGGACCAACAGAAGAAATGTGGACCTGTTTTCGCGCCAGTATTTGTAAAACGGTAGATAAACATGTTCCTCTAAACACTAGTTTTTTAAATGGTAAGAATCCTGTAAATAGAAAAAGAAAGCTATGGTGTACCTTGCGTAAGAAACGGTCACAACCATGTCACGACAATGTTGAGAAATGCCAGAACCGAGTACGAAAACCACAATAGCAGTTAGTAATTCTACAAATATGTAAAAGCATCCTCCTCCTTGAAGATTACCAAACTGTCTCTAAAAAAACAACTCCGGGTCGATTGTGACAGACCCAGAAGATTTCGCAAACCTTTTTGCATCGCATTTTGCAGAGGCTTTTTCTGAAGAACCTTCAACCTCCTCAGTTTAGAAATGCATCGACTCTGGATAATATAGATTTCACTGAAGAAATTGTATACCCTGGTTTTGAGTATATCAATGCGCTCTTTTCGAAGAACTGTAGTTCCGAGCTTATTAAACCCTTGTGCTTTCTTTTTAGACAGTGCTTGATACTCTCTCTTGACAATAGCAAACCAATAGACGTCATATATCTGGATTTTCAACATGCCTTCGATCTGGTTCCACATCAGCGCCTGCTGGCTAAGCTTGAGCATATTGGGATCAGGGGCAATTTACTGAGATTACTATCTGATTTTCGTACCAATAAGGTCTGTCAAGTGCGGGTTGAAAAGCCCTTACCTCAACAATACAGGGCGAAAATTCGAGTGCTGCAAGGATCTGTTATTGGACCCCTTTTATTTAACATTTTTATTGCTGATTTACCCAAGCTAATTAAGTCCAATGTATCAATGTTTGCAGATGACACCAATTTTTTTTCAAATCTACTGACAGATGCACATCACCTGAGAGAGGACAAATTGTAGAATCCTGGTGCAGTGATTGGATCCTATCGCTAAACGTTGGCAAATGTACGGTTCTTCACATCGGTCACAATAATCCGGGCCTTGAATACACACTCAACGGTGTCGCAATGAAATGAGTAGACTAGCAAAAAGACCTTGGGGTGATAGTACCCAAAGACCTAAAGACACACACAGGAAAAATAATAAAACAAGCTAATCCCCTGGCTTACATGTTCTCCGTAAGATTCAAAAAGCCATCACCTTCACTACTTGTAAAAATTTACAAGACTTTCATAAGACCAGTCTTGGAGTTCGCCGTACTTGACTGGAACCCCTATTTCGTCAAAGATATACATGCCCTTGAGTATGCTCAAAGAAGAATTACCCGTATGTACCCGCAAATTCGCGGGTTGCCCTACGAACAAGGTTAGACTGTGTTAGGACTGACAACTCTAACTGAGAGGAGGCTTCTATGTGACCTTATAAAGACATATAAAATCCTACATGTTTATTACACAGTGACTCTGGCCATTTTTGCGATTGGTGCTGACGAAACGCTGCGTGGTCATAACTTTAAACTATTGCGTGTGCGATTCTATAAACTGTAAAGAGTTCTTTCTGACTAACAGAGTGCATCCTGCGTGGAACTGTCTCCCAGACACAGTGGTAAATTCCAACTCTGTCAACGCCTTTAAAAACGATAACCCATAAACTGGTTACACTCCCGCTGATTTAATATAGTTCTTTTCTAGTTTTGTATAGTTATAGTTATAAGGCTTCTTAATAAATTTTATGCAATATTGTCAACTGCCACATACTTAAACTATTATGATGTAAATTATCTTGTTAATCGTTTGTAATGCTCAAAATATCTTTGTTTTGCCTCATATACTGGTTAAATAAACAATAATATATATATATATATATATATATATATATATATATATATATATAATACAATAATATCCATATGGAAATTGGAATGGAAAAATTTAAAGCCTTAAACATCAAAAAAGGCTAAGTAATTAATGGTGATGTAGCCCTACCGAATGGAGAAATAGTTCTAGCGATAAACCAAGGAGAGATCTACAAATACTTAGGATTCCACCAAGTTAAACTGCTTCAGCACAAGTAAGGAGACAAAGCTGAGATATTAGTATGTTCAAAGATTGCGAGCTCTTCTGAAGACAGAACTGAACGCCGGAAATCTAATTACAGCAATTAACACCTATGCTGTGCCCCTGCAGACCTGCAGTTTCTGAGTCTTGAAATGGACTAACACTAGAGGGACTACAACGAACTACTCGGCTAATGATAACCAAGTACAGGTCAAACCACCCAAGGTCATCAACTCTCCGAGTGACCTTACCACGAAGAGAAGGTGGAAGATTCCTTGTTAACTTGACCAATTAGCACTCCCGACAGCTGCAAAAATTGAGAGATTTCTTCACCAACAAGGCACAATTATCAAACCTGCACCGCATAGTGACCTTAACTGACAACGGGCACTCTCCACTCAATCTCGCAAGTGACAACATCATCTTAAAGTCATTTTCAGACTCCGACAAACAAGAACAGTGGGCTCAAATGGCACTGCACGGCCGACATCACATTGACTTGAATCAGCCATATATAGATAAGGAAGAATGCAACAGGTGGCTGAAGGATGGAAAACTATTCCCAGAGACAGAAGAATTTGTAATGGTAATACAGGATCAAGTTATTAATACACGAAATTACACGAAATTCGTCATTAAAGATAGGTCCGTTGAATCTGATAATAATCGAAAATGTAGCTAGAGATCAGAGACTATACAGCATATAACATCTCGCTGCACTTACCTAGCAAACAAGGACTACCTCCAGCGACATAACCAGGTGTATAACATTATACACCAAAAGATTGCCAATAAATACGGGCTCCTGAACATCTTTGTGCCCTATTATAAATACCAACCAAGTTCAGTGTTTGAAAATAATGCCTTCAAACTGTACTACGACCGGTCAATTATTAACGACAGACGGGTGAGGAATAATCGGCCTGATGTGGTACTGTTAAATAAGGAAACAAAGACTACTTATTTGGTAGATGTCGCTGTACCTAACAATAACGTGTAGGATAACCTAACAATAACGTGTAGGATAAATATCAAGAAAAATAGGCCAAATATGCGGAGCTGGCCATCGAGATACAGCAGATGTGGCGACTGAATAAGGTTCATGTGATACCGATCATCGTATCATTAACTGGACTAGTTCCAAAAACACTAGAACAGAACCTGAAAATTATAGAACTGCATACTAAAACCTTCATCGACATCCAGAAGGCAGTCCTGCTCCGTACTTGCCACATAGTGACAAAATTCTTACAGGACAACACAGAGAACTAATAGAAATCAGCCCACTCCTTTTGATGCATGCATCCGGGATGGGCTTGGAACCCAACATTGGGTTGAGAAAATTGAGAAATTGATTGTCAATTTCTATAATAATAATAATAATATTTTCTCCATAAAGCGATGTAGTTTAATTAAAAAATGACACTTCTGCCGCCATTTTGAAAAGTTAACTTGTGATATATCCTTGGAAGCCTAATTTTAGGACGAATACGATAGTATATGAGATATACAGGGTCCTGTTTTAAATAAACATAGGGGCATTTCCGAGGAAGCAGAAGTAGTTTTTAATTGTTTTTTTTATCAGAAATTTAAGTGTACCAAATTTCAAATTGATATGTTTCAAAGTAAAAAAATAGCTGTGTGTTACATGTCTCCTATGTCACTCGGTATCGTCAAAGTTATATAATGATAATTGATTGGAGAAGTCGTTATAGTTTTCGAACCAGTTGAGATGGAGACATAAACAAACAAGTTAGAAGATAAGGCTATTAAACAGGTCTCTTACGACTATCCCAAATTAAGAGTAACAATTCATAACCTTCCAAAAAAAAACCACAAGTTTGAACCCTGCATGTGTTTCAAAGTAAAAAAAGTGGCTGTCTGTTACATGTCTTCTATGTCACCCGGTATATACAAAATTATATAATGACAACTGGTTGGAGAAATCGTTATAATTTTGGAACCAGTTGAGATGGAGTTATAAACAAATAAATTATAAATAGAAGATAAGGCTATTAAACAAGTCTCTTACGATTATCCTAAATTAAGAGTGACAATCTACAACATTCCTAAAAAAAAATTACCTTATGTTTGAACCCTGTATGCGTTTCAAAGTCAAAAAATGGTTGTCTCTTACATGTCTCCTGTGTCACCCGGTATATTCAAAACTATATAATGACAACTGGTTGGAGAAATCGTTATAATTTTGGGTACCAGTTGAGTTGGTCATAAAGTGAGAAGATAGGGCTAATATACAGGTCTCTTACGATTATCCTAAATTAAGAGTGACAATCCAAAACTTTGTCAAAAAAAATATACCTTATGTTTTAACCCTTTGTCTCAGTCCAAAAATAATCTATAGGTTTTCACGCATAAGCATAGTATAGCCAAGGCAGGTGCCTATAAAATAAAACTAACACAATTCCTTTATCAGAATTATTCCACATTAAAGTTGGCCTAAATTTTGTTTGGGTCACTTCTATTATCCGTCGGTATATTTAAGACATGTGTACATACCTGAAATAGTATTCCTATAAAAAGGGACTCCGTTTAGTGACATCACAGCATGAACAGCGAACTCCTCGGGTTCATAGGTCATATTCATACAAGCTTTCTGGTTTAATCTGTCCATAATATATCCTGTACAGCATCCACATTGTCCCTCGAAGCAAGAGCAAGGTAATCGAAAAGTCGGGAGCACGGGCTTTACACTTGTCGTAGATAAGATGGGAATTGGGCTTGTCAGTGCCGGGATAGGAGAGGAGACTGATATATTTTGCCCTAAAACTAAAATATTGTCTTGTAGGTAAAATATTTCATATTAAATTTTCTTGTTCCGAAAAGTTATTTATAGTAGAGGCTATCGGTAATTCATTTTGTTTACATTTAAGAATGAAAAATGCAGGGACTAGTATAGTGCTTTTTTTATTACCCAGGGAAGTCATTAAATATAAAAAGAAATAAATTATTTAAAATAGTCACTATACTGATTTTCATTATCATCTCTCATTAAATACACTTCGCACATAAATGTCGGAATGAGTAAAAAAGAACGTCAGTTTGAAATAGCTATATTTTCGTTGTAAATAATCCATTCATCCCGCATTTGTTGTACGAGGGGGGGGGGTCAAAAAAGTACAAGAACATGTACATTTTACTACCTTTAAAACTGACGTACGGGATACATCGGGTAATGCAATTTTTTATTTTATAAATGTCTTGAGTGCTGTTTCCATGAAGGATCTAGCGGTACCAAAAATCCCTCCATCTGGTTGACGGTAAAAAAAGATGACATTTCTTCGAAAATTAATTTTTTTTTCAATTACGGGTAATAAAACACGCTTTTCCTTGATATTTTTGCCACGTTAAGTGCTAGAAATTTTGCTTTAATTATAATTATCGTTAATTGTCCCTAATTTTACAGGGTGATTCAAAATTATTATTTTGTTGCATATACAGGTCTGTTTAAAAATTGTCCAACTTTCCTATTTCAAATGAGTAGGTACCCAAGTACCCTATTTTTTTATTGAATTTGTTTTTCTCCAAGCACAAAAGCCACAAAAAAGTTACAGTTTTATTTATGTAACAAAAAAGAGAAACAATATTGCCTGTGGTTTTGTTTAGGATAATTTAAGAAATTAGTAACAATAAATAAATACAATACATAATCAACAACAACCTGTTATTCCCAGCCCGAGCATTAATAGATAGTGGTTTGATATCTTTAGGGGATGTTTAAAATGAAATTGCTGATAAGTCTATGTTTTGCTAAATTCGGTTGAGTGCCAACCGAACGGTAATTCGCTTCTAACTTGGGACCCAATGCGGCTTCATAGGGTCGTATATATGAGATTGAGAACAGCCCTGCTTAGAAAGGCCTCTGGCGTAAGCGCAATCCTCGGGTATCAAGTTTCTGTTAGGGTTCATTTTTTGTTTTTTATTCTTATAAAAACACGATTTCAAGTAACGTAATTAAAAAAGTTTCCACTAAAATTACTATGTCAAAGCTGACAGACATCAAACTTGCAGGTTGCAGGTCCAATTGTGACAATACGTAGGTACAGGCGATTTAAGATACAGGGTGGCAAACAAAGCAATTCTGAACAGCTTCAGGGAAACTACCTGTAACCAATCTCATAGTGTCCGAATTTTGGGCAAAACTTAGGGAGATATATTTCAAAGGTTCTTAAAAGGTACAGGGAAACTGGCTCAAATGAAAGAAGACCAGGACGAGACCGTCCTAGAGTAAACACACCTAACGAGAATCGTTTCCTGAGGGTACAGTGTTTCAGGCAGTGATTCGTTACAAGTTTTAAACTAACAACTAAATTTGTCAACTCACACGAAAAGCGCAAGCGGTAAGTGAGTATCTGACAGATTCTGAAATTTCCGTAATGGATTGGCCAGCCAGAATTAACCCCATTGAGCATGTAGGGCACCATATGGGAAGACAGGTTCGAGAAGCAGTGAATCCCCCGCAAAATATACAGAGCCTCCGGTTGGCACTCAACCGAATTTGGTAAAACATAAACAACTTATCCGCAATTTAACTTTAAGCATGTTCAATAGATATTCAAAATCTTGATTATGTATTGTATTTATTTATTGTTACTAATTTCCTAAATTATCCTAAACTAGCAATAGGGTGTGTCTTTTTTAAACGTCATCATTTTCAATGGCGGTATTAATTTTGTAAAAGTTTTGAATCACCCTGCAAAATTTGCAATAATTTTTATTAAAACAAAATTTCAAGACTTAACTTGGCAAAAATTTCAAGGCATGTTTTCTTCTCCGTAATTGAAATACAAAATAATTTTCGAAAAAATGTCATTTTTTTCTTACCATCACCCAAATGGAGAGGTTTTTGATACAGAAAGTACCTCCACGGAAACTGCACCCAAGTCAGAAGTCGACAGTGTAATGCAATGGCTGTCGTAGTATTAGTCAGCAGAATAATTCTTTCTGTAATCCCATTTTGTGCTTCTGCCCTACACGGGGTTCGCTATTCTATGGCGGCCTGACGAGCTCTACAAAAGAGCGAAATCGCAATTAAAATGGATCATTGCGCCTGCGGCATAACAGAACATGTTCCAGACAGGGATCATAGTATACTTGTTATGCCGTTGGTGTAACGCGAAATAAAAATATATTAACATTATTACTCCCAACAAAAGTCAGAACTCAACGATGTATATCAATGCCGGTCGTGGTATTAGTCAACGAGTAGTTGTTTTTGTGATTTCATTTTGTTCCCTTTTCGATAGTCTATGGTGGCTTAAAATTGCTTGTTTTAAGCTAATAATATTTTTAGGTTTCTCACGAACAACTAATCTACTTTTGTCTCGTTTTTCAATATTAAAAATCTTAATTAGATAATGATCAGTTATATTAGGTTTAGTTTAAACTTATCGTTACTGTGAAATCCTGAATTACAAACTAGTTTTTTAAATCCTTTTGAGTAGCAGCTATTATTTAACCATTTTATACTAAAATCACCAAAAAGTATTACTTCATGTTTAATTATTGAAAATAACATTTTTTTACCGACTCATTTTATCAAATGCTCTACAACGGTTTTTGTTAATTATTTTGTGACGAAAATTTAAATTCTAAAAGACATTTTCAACTATTAGCTAAGTAAGCATAAGCTAACAGCTAATGAATTGTGGCACAGGATTTAAGAAGCTGTGAATTTGATTAATGGAAGTCAGTTTGTGCGGAAATCTATTTCTTCATTTAAAACATTTACACGATGTGTATTGCGCAAAAGGGGTGAAAATATTGATGTCTTACTGATAGTAATTATCGTTAGTTGTCTTATTGGTATTACCAAAGACGGATTATACTCCGAATAGACGAAATGGATCTCATCTTTCTATTGCATTCCGTATATTTGGGATCTATCGCTTAGCTCAATGCCCATAGTTGCCAGTTTGCGATAAACTTTTTAATAATCGGTTGTATAAAGAATTTATTAATAAAAAATCGATTATTCAAAAAATCGATGAAATGAAAAATCGATACTTAATTATTATTTCAAATACAAATACTTATTTAATTAAAAAAAAATTTGATCTGAAATTATTCCTCCAGTGTCGTTCAAACGATTTGTTCCACCAATTCCTTGAACTATATTTCTATCAGTTTCTTGTAGGACTGCATATAGCATTCTACCAATCGCCACACCAGCTGTCAAGGATCTTAAATTTAAGTTACAAAAGATCTTTCACTTAGCATAATCAGATACAGAAAACAGGAATTCTTTTTGGTCTGTCATGAAAATTAAATTAATTTTATTTCACTTATATATGCGTGACTACTATTTGACTTTTATAATTATTTTCAAGTACCACGTTATATTGTTTATTAACAATAGAAGTACGATTAAAGAGAAATAGTGGACTTTCTTACTGTAGGTTTAATAATTGACAATAAAAGTATTAATGAAAAATATTTCTTTTCTTTCTGATTTCTTTGGCTAATAAAATTAATAAAAACAAAAGTAAGCTTTTTTTAGCAAATATGCCAACAAAAATACCCTAATAATAAAAAAACATGCATTTAGCGGCACATTTAAACAAATTATTTTTTGCTTCATGGAAAAACGCGTATACTTTCCTTTTTTGCAAATCTTCAGTTTTCTACAATTTTCCATGCTTAGATAACACGGAAAAGGACCCCGCACACATCTTATAGGTGTTTGGTGAACTACTTTTTGCAAACTTAATCACCCTGTATATTAAAAGCTAGTCGTAGGATTAGATTGTGTTCCTGGTATCATTTGCTTAGGAGATCAAGAACTGCAACATATAAAAAATTCAGTCAGTTTCACCGAAACCGTCTTTCTCTTGACCAATCAGAGCGCTGTAAGTATTCTAGAATATACTAGATCGTATTCTTACCATTCAGCATGCAGTAAGAATCGGTTTTAATTAAAACGTTCAGTAAAATGCCGATATTTAATATTTTGTCGGTATTTTACTAAATGCGTTAGACATTTTGCGATGGTACTAGTAAGAACCCGATATTACTAACACTCTTAGAAACTTCGCATTTTGACTAGATAGGTCTCGTTACTACGGATTTCGGACACTTACGGTAATATTTATATATATATATATATATATATATATATATATATATATATATATATATATATATATATATATATATATATATATATATATATATATATATATATATATATATATATATATATATATATTTTTTTTTTCCTGGCCTTACAATTTTAGTGTTTTAGCCACGGAAGTTAATAAATTTTACTGGATTTATTATGTTTGCAAAAAAAACAATCCTAAACACACAGGGACACACACTTCACGCCACTGGGGTCTGTCAGGGCGACTTTTTAAACAAACACAAACAAGATAGACCACTATAAAAGGATAAACACATAAGGAAAGTATTGGATTACAGAGCAATGTTCCAAACTAATTAAAAATAATATAAGAACACTTAAATTAATAAAGCAGGTATAATGTTTATATATTAGATATCCAATTTAATATTCTTAAAAAACTGCAAATAGCCGCAAAAATGTCTGCATTATTACTACTCAGTACCTCGGGTAACCAAATAGGCAGACAAATGTTATTGGTCAAAAATGTATTAAACAGAGCATCGGAATAATCTTTTGTTAGTCTGCAGGTGAAAAATATATGATTTATTTATATCTCCATAGTCGCCGCATTCGCATAATGCAGTGGTTCTCAAACTTTACCAAAGTGCGGAACCCCAAAGCAGCTCTCATTTTTCTACACGAACCCCTAACACCCAAACAGGACAAATTCGATTAAAGTCCAATGGACGGAATCAAAAAAAGTTTTTTATTATGAAAATGTTTTAGTATGACAGGTGATGCAACTTGGAATTAATAATAATGAAAAATCGAAAAATTAATAAAAGCTCTTTACGAAATACGATTAAATAAGTATCAGTAAAATAGGAAAACACATTTGTGTAAAAAAGATGTCATAGAAACACTAAGTTTTTTATATTAATGAGACGGGTGTGCTTGCTTCCTCAAGACCATCTTGTCAAAATCTATTTCAAGATTGGATTGCTGAATCCTCAAGTTGGCTTCGGCATTTAGTTTGTTCATCTGTTTGGTTTTGATATTGGTATATTTTGAAAAACCTACTTCACAACGGTAGGTTGTAGCAAAGGTCAATAATTTTTTTACTGCGAGATGTGAAATTTCTGGATACTCACATCTGAGACTACTCCAAAACTCCAACAAAGTTGCCGGGTTAAAATTGACCTTTAAATTCCCATCTGCTGAGATATCGATGAGTTCTTCGGTTTGTTTGACAGTAACTTCGAGATCCTTTATTGAGACAGTGAATGGGTTTCTAAGCCAGCTCAGACTATCTTTCTTTATTGAAAAATATTCCCTTATAGAAAGCTGTAAGTCTCGTAAGTGAGACTTAATCTCCGAGACAATGTCTGTCAAAAGAGGAGACTGACATTCCGAAACAAATTCGTAAAGAGTCGGAAAACATTCAATATGGCCTTTGTCAACGCAGGATTCCCAAAACTGTAATTTCTTTAATTTGGCTTAAATTTTATCATAAACTGAAAGTGCTGTCACTGATAAACCTTGAAGTGTTAGATTTAGTTTATTAAGGCTCGAAAATATATCACCAAGATATGATAAACTTTGTAATCACTTGCCATCAGTAAGACGTGATGACAGTGATCACACTAAAATTTTTCCACGAGATAACCAGCGTACCTCGCTGTGGAGCAAAAGTGTAGTAAATTCGCTTCCCATTTCTTCACAGAGGACCGCAAAAAGTCGTGAATTTGTAGGCCTAGACTTGATAAAGTTCACTATTTTTACTGATTCGTCCAATGTATTTTTAAGATTTGGAGCCATTCGTTTCACTGGCAACGCATGTCTATATATGACGCAATGACTACTCTCGAATTCCGGTACGATTTGCTTAACACGTGCAATAAGTCCACTGTACTTGCCAGTCATTGACTTCGCACTGTTCGTACGGATATTAATACACTCTTGCCAGTTCAATTCCTTCTCGTTGATGTATGAGTTGACTAAGTTGAAAATATCCTCACCAGTTGTACGAGCCTTTAAAGGTTTGCACAACAACATGTCTTCTTCAGCAGTGTTGTTATGTATATATCGAACTATAACAAGAAGTATTGCAAATCCGGCAACATTTGTTGTCTTCTCTAGTTGTAAGGCATAGTAACCACTAGCTTTAATTCCTCGAATAACTTTGTTTTATATTTCAGTACTTATTTCATGGATTCTTCTGCAAACTGTATCATTTGATAGTGGCACCATGTTTATAGAATCACTAAACTTATCACCAAGCATAGTTGCAATGACGTCCATTATGCACGGTTTTATTAGAGTTTCGGCAACAGTATACGCTTTTCCGGCCTTAGGTATTCGATAACTCACGTGAAATGATGCTTTACAAGCTTTTTCGTTAATGCTACTTCCCACTAAAGATGATAGATTTTTTTTTACTTTTATTCATTTCTGCTAACCTACGTTGAAAAAATTCAATAGACTTCTCTTTGTACTCACTATGATTTGTTTACATGTGTCTTAGCAGGTCCGCTGGAGCTAATGAACTGTTGTTGACAGTTTTGTAACAGACAACACACTGATCATTCGGAGCACTAGAATCACCCACACACGTAAAACCGTAGGATATTCTGGACTGAATTTTCTAACTTTGATTTTTTTATTGGCATTCTCAGCAGAACTCGAAGGTTCGCTACTAGTAGAAGGGCTCGTGCTATGCATACTGTCTTCATTTTTGTCGAGTTGAAGACTTGAATTATCGTCTTGTTTTCTCTTCAGACTACGGGTTTTTAGACATTTATCCATGATAATTTATTGAATTGGAAAATAGACACAATAAATAAGCCATAAAATTGTATAACTCAACGTTATTATCTATCAAAGTCAAGAAAATAATACTCAAAGCACTAATATGCGTGTATTACGCGGTATTCTCGCCAATGACAGGAATATGCAGGAAGCGCTCTTCGTCTTTTCGCGAGGGGGGAACTACTAGGGGTAGTACTACGAAAAATATTTATGTTTACAACATAATTTGCTGGGCGACATACGACGATAATAATATATGATTTGGGATACTTCGACAAATATTCATTGAATGACTGTTTTACTAATAGGGTCACAGTTGGATATACAGGAATACTAACATTTACTTGTATAAACAGATCATTATAATCAAGGTCATAGATACTTTTTGACTGTATTTCCTTGTTTTCAAATAATCTAATGGTATTAATGTTTTCATATGCTTTAGCTAGATAGGGGCGGTGTATTCTTTTTTGCCCAATATGGGTGTGTAAGGTTATATAAAAATAATTTATAAATTTTTGTTAAGATCTGATGATTCTTTGTGTACATTTTAAGAATAAATTTTGTGGCTAAATATTCCCTTATAAGATGTAGCGGCGGTTCGAAAGCTTCGACTAAAATTGCGCTTGTGGGAGAAGACTTCATAATACCATAGCAAATTCGCAAGGCTTTGTATTGTAACATGTCTACTTTGTTAAGATGACATTTACTTGCTCAACCATAGAAAAGACTGCTGTAATCAATAATGGATCTTATATGTGCTTTATAAAAGATAAATGCAATTTGTTGATGAGTTCCCCAACTTAAGGAACATACTTGTTTGAGAAAATTTAGGTTCTTTTCGGTTTTATGTACAATGTTGGTAACTTCTTCTTTCCAAAGTAACTTGGCATCTAGGATGGTTCCAAGGTATTTAAACCGTTTAGCTACGGGAAATACCCAGGGACACATTTAAAGTGATATTAGTTTGTACTGGGATGAGCTTGCGAGTAAAAAAAACCACTGTGGTTTTACTGATTGAGATTGTAAATCCATTGTCGGCTACCCCATTTTTAAAAACATAAATTATATGTTTTAGTTTTATTTGACTTTTTTCTTTGTTTTTCTCAACACTATAAAGGGCAATATCGTCTGCATATTGAATACATGTTATATTGTTGTCCCAAATATTAAATAAATCAAGAGTATATAAATTAAAAAGTAGCGGTGCCGTAACTGATCCTTGTGGTATTCCCAATGAAGTTTGTCGTGGATCTAAATTGATGGTATTTTTTAGTCTAACTGATATGGTTCTTTGTACGAAGAGATTAATGATAGCGCGTGTTATGGAAATGGGTACACCAAGATCATTGATTTTTTGTGCCAATATTTTTAGATTATACGCTTTCGTGCTTTCGCACTTTTAATGTCTGCAAATAGGACACCTATACATTTGTTTTCAGTAAGCCCAGATTGGATGTCACAAACAAGATGTGCAGTTGCCTCTCTTGTTCCGAATCCTGATTTAAAACCATATTGGTTGCTAGGTAGTAAAGTATTACGCAATAGCCAGTATTCATATCTCTCATACGTTTACGTAATACAAGACATTAATGTAATTGGTCTATATGAATCCGCATTAGAAGGATCCCTATTTGGTCTAGACAAAATAATTACGACACTATATTTAAGTTGATCAGGAACATAGGAATGACATAACATTTCATTAAATATGTCTAACAGAAATTTTCTTGACAAACAAAAATCTTTTTTGGCTTTTCCGCAACTGATTAATAATATTTAACTTTTTAAATAAATAATAAATTTTTTAAAGTTAAATATTTTTATTCAGTTGCAAAAAAGTCAAAAAAGATGTTTGTTTGTCAATCTAAACGCAACAAATAATCTGAACACATTTAAAAAAAAATTGTCTTGCTAAAAAGCCCATATTTTGTAGCATAGGATAAGAGATATTATCGGGCCCTGGTGAAGTGTGTTCTCTGTTTTTTATTGATTTTTCTAATTCTAGTAGAGTTAATTTATTTGTGAGTAGAGTAGTATGCGGGTGGATTATATTTTTGGTTTTTAGCTTAGTGTAGATGTTTACACAGTTACACATGGTGGGCATATCCTATTCTGGATATCTTCTGCTATGTTATTATATCAATAATAACACATTAGATTTATTCCTTTTGAGTGTTTTTAGTTTTTCTAGATAGTTCCAATAGGAGTATTGTTGTTAAGTGAACTGCAATATTTTTGCCAATAACAATGAGCTTTTTCTTTAAATCTCTTTTTAGCTAACGCCATTAATTTTTTGCATTCTATATAATTGGATTCAGTTGGAAAACGTTTATATAAGTTTAAAACAGTTTACCTATTTTCTATTAAACTGAAGCAGTCGTTATCCCACCATAAAGGTTTATCTTTGTGTTTTGGTAAACATGCTTTATTTTCTTTAGTTGATAGTGCCGAGGCTTCATTAACGCTTTTTATGAAATAATTGAGTTTATCATCAATATTTTCTAAATTAGTAGCATTATTGATAAGAGTTTCTAAAGTTTATTAAGGGGAACAAATTTAAGGAAGTAAGACTAATATCAACGCAAGATTTTAAGGTTTTATTAGCAGCCAGTCGAGTTGCCTGACCGTTGTTTAAAATAACCAAACTAGACCCCCGGCTCCGTAATGTGCATTAAAGTCGCCACCTATGAGTACGTTTTTATATAATTTAAATAAATTCTTCCACGTTTGGGTATTAACATTAATACAAGGGGGTTTATATAAGGACATAGTGCAAAAACACTTTTTGTCTAGGAAAAGCTTTATGCCACATATTTCCAGTTGGGAATTATTTGTTTTAAAAACGATATTTTCAAACTTAAGGTATGATGCAATTATTACTGCCACACCACCCTTTCCGTCTGGACGGTCTTTACGAACAATATTATAGCCTTGAAAAGAAATACACAATTCTGGTTTTAGCCAAGTTTCAGAGATTAAAGCAATATCAATTTTGTTTGAAATCAAGAAATTTGTGAAACTAGGCTTATTAGCAACTAACGATCTTGCATTCCGTTGTATTAACTTTATTTTATCTCGTGCATCGAGAGCCATTTTTATGTATTCGTTTGAGAGAGATCACTAATAAAGGACGAGATTGAGTTTGTAATATCATTTTCATTAAAATTTACGTTACTATTGTTGTTAATTTGTAATATATTTTTAATAAGATTTTTTTGTGAAGTTAATTATTTGGAACACTAGGTGGTTATGAAAATCTTCTCTGTACGGATTCGGTAAAATTGAGGAAGAAACGGAATTTCTTCGTAGGGGCGGAGTTATGTCGGGTTCTAAAGGGTCACCCTTATTTTTTTTGTTGTCTGAATTTAAATCTTTCGTAGACCTAAAAATCTGAGAACTGCTGGGCCGGGATAGTTTTGGTTTAGTTATATAATTCCTAATATTATTGATACTAGAACTAGGCAAGGGAGGGTATTCTTGATAACTGTCGAGAATTTGATATCTGTTTTGGGTGGCTATGTTTAAATAAGACGGATTGTCATTCATTTTTTTGGCCTCTTGGAAGGTAAGATTATGTTTCGCCATCAAGGTTTTTATATTTTTTTGGTTATAATATTCGGAACATTCTTTTAATAAACTATTGTATTCCGTTGATTTACAATAGATACATTTAGTGTTGCATTGTGATGTGTCATCAGTGTGCGAATTACCACATTTTTCCTTTTCTTTCTTCCCCTTTGCAGTTGCGAGCAACAAGTCCAAATCTTAGACAATTTTCGCTGTATGACTTTGTATAGGTAAGGTTCAACTTCAAACTCTACACAGTTAGAGTCGTTTCTTTAAATGACACATTTATCATTTGCCGCGGTACTATTTTAGAGTTATCTGAATTAGAGTTATCTAATATTTGGCGAGTGTAGCGGTATACTGAAATTATATTTGAATGCTCTTTTTTAACATCAAAAATATATTGTTCTATAAAAAATGTGTCTACACCTCTGACAATACCCTTTTTCTCAACGAAAAATTTTGGAATATATGCAATAAAATTATTGTCTAGAATACATGTCTTATGATTAATTAGTTTATTAGCGGCTTCAAAGTTTTTGAATTCTACTTTAATTTAATTTTTAAATAATGACCGACCCTAATAGCATGTAATTTTTCAATGTTTTTTGTTTTTGACTCGACGTACACAAAAAATGGGCCTTTTTCGTTGGCGCTATAGCGAGTATCTAGATCTATGTAGCGTGGTATTACGTAATCGTCAATATTACGAATATTAATACAATTTTTATCGATGTTTTCCTTATTTTTTTGACTCATTACCCCGTCATGTATTTTTTTTTAAATACGATCTGTAAATTTGGTTTAATCTCACCCGGTTTTTGAATTCCCGTATCCATAGGTTTTCCAGGGGGTTGTCCCCCTTCGACTCCACTATCCATTATTTTATATTAACACTGATTTCAAGGAATTAAATTCACTGTATGTATTTTATATTGTTCACTAAACACAATAGGTAAATTCCAAAAGTATAACTTTGTATATAATACAGGGTGTTAAAAAAGTACGCTGCCAAACTTCAAGGGACGATTCCTCGCATTATTCTAAGACAAAAAGTTTATATAAACATAGTTCTGAAAACGAATAGTTTTCAAGATACAGGGTGTTAAATTTCTATGAAAAAAAATGTTTTTCTATCATAACTTTTATACCACTCTAGATATTTTTATTAAATTTGGTGTACATCTTTTACCTATTAAAGAGCAGTTTTTGATGCAAAAGTATTTTTTAAATTTCTACCAGTGGCGTTCGTACGGAGTTTGGACAGAATGTTTATTAAGAAAAAAATGATACGCCACTGCTTTTTCTAAAAACAAAAATTATTTTTGAAATTCCCATTTAATTTTAAGCAAATTTGGTCTCTAGACTTACCTTCGTACGACGCACAATTTTTATGTAAAAAAATAAAAACAATTTTCATACATCTACTGCAATCCGAATCCAATTTGCAAGGATAATTTTTTGTAAAATCCGCTACTGTTTAATTTTTATGAAACATACCTATTTGGAAGTGGGCACGCGTAATGCTGTGGTTAGAATAAAACATTAAATAAATAAAAAAAAACTAAACAACACCAAGACGTTTATTAATAAAATAATTGTAAACCAAACATAACTTAACCAACCTTACAAATAATAATTTCACAGAATTTAATTTTAAAGTAACTGCTGGAAATGGCCTCCCCCGACTTCAATACATGCGTTTGTACGCCTTATTAGCGACTGGCGAACCCTTTCGAAAATACCAGGAGTGTTCCTAATAATTTCACAGGACTCTTCTATCCGATTTCGTAGATCGTCTTCGCTTCGAACTGGTGTTGTGTAAACTAATGCTTTAAGGTGTCCCCAGAGAAAGAAATCTATCGGATTAATATCAGGTGACCTGGGTGGCCAAAATTGTGGTCCTGCACGCCCAATCCAGCGATCGGTATAATTTTGATCTAGGTACTGACGTGCCACTAAACTGAAGTGCGGTGGAGCACCGTCATGCATAAACCACATAGAACGCCTTTGCCTTAGTGGAACATCTTCCAAAAGTTCAGGTAAAACATGTTCAATAAATTGTCTATACTCCTCACCAGTAAGCCTGCTAGGCAGAAAGTGAGGCCCGATAAGGAAATCTCCTACAACTCCAATCCAAACATTTACAGAAAACTGCTCTTGGAAATGATTTTCAATTATGGCGTGAGGATTTTCATCGGCCCACACATGATTGTTATGAAAGTTTATGATTGCGTTACGGGAAAAACATGCCTCGTCCGTAAACAACACCTGAGATAAAAACCTTGGATTTTGCATTAACTTATTTCCTACCCATCTACAAAAAGCCACTCTTAGCGGAAAATCTCTTGGCAAAAGAGCTTGGACACGTTGCGAATGATATGGATAAAGTTGTTGATCCTTTAAAATTTGCCATACTAATACGTGAGTAATGTTTAATTCAGTCGCAATTTTTCTCGTACTAGTTTCTGGGTTTTCATCAATTGCATTTAGGACAGCTTCCTCTATCTGAACCGTTCTTACTGTTCTTGGTCTCCCTATAAGGGCAGCAGACTTCTTAAAACTACCCGTTTCACAAAGTTTGGAGTGAATATTTGCAAAAAATTGTCTGTTAGGTAGTGGACGGTCAGGATATCTTTCTTGATACATCCGTCTTGCGGCGCGAGCGTTACCATCAGCCATTCCATACACGAAATGCATGTCTGCCATTTCACGGTTTGTAAACTGAACCATTTTTACCGAAAGAAAATTAAATAAACTTTTAAAAATTACACAAGTGCACCTTTATTAATAGTTTTGACAACTGTCATGTTATTGTTATAAACAAACGAAGAACTGTCGTTTAGCAAAGCAAAGCCCACCTTGACAATTTAGGTTTCTTTGACTACTGAATTAAATTGCAGTTTGTTTCTTAAATTTTCCTACCAAATTGTTAGTTCTATTAAAAAAAATACATTTAGAAATGAGGGTTTAATAGTGAATTGTAATAAATTAAAAAAAGGAAAATTAAGCTCGCGAATGGCAAATACAAATCACAAGTGTTGGCGCAAAAAAGTTTGGGAGATAAAAGGGGACATGACCCAGAGTCACTCAGTAGATTATTCCAAATTTATAATTATTTCTTTTTATGGGTACTACTAACAGCATTACGCGTGCCAACTTTCAAATAATATGTTTAATAAAAATAAACAGAAGCGGATTTTACATAAAATTACCATTGCAAAATTGCATTTGGATTGCAATGATTTTTATTTTTTTACGCGAAAACCGTGTGTCGTACAAAAGTAAGTCTGGAGACCAAATTTTCTTTAAATTAAACGGACATTTCAAAAATAATTTTTGTTTTCAAAAGAAGCAGTGGCGTATCTTTTTTTTCTTAAAAAATATTAATTTCAAACCCCGTAGGGACGCCACTGGAAGAAATAAAAAAAACCTTTTGCATCAAACACTTTAATGGGTAAAAGATGCACACCAAATTTGATAAACATACCTAGAGTGTTATAAAAGCTATAATAGAAAAACAAGTTTTTTTCATAGAAATTTAACACCCTGTATCTTGAAAACTATTCGTTTTCAGAACTATGTTTATATAAACTTTTTGTCTTAGAATAATGCGAGGAATCGTCCCTTGAAGTTTGGCAGCGTACTTTTTTAACACCCTGTATATAAGTATAATTTACCAGCTCTAAAAACTAGCGATAAGTTTGCTCCTAAATACTCGACCGTTCGAAGGTACAGCCTGGAACTGAAATATATATATATATATATATATATATATATATATATATATATATATATATATTCAACAAAATCATATATAGGAATTATAATAAATTATGTTTATTAAATTATTCAATGCTTCATGTGAGGATTTTTGTAAGACAATATATGTATTATATTATAACAAAATGGCGGCCAAATAAATTTTTTAAAAAATCAACGTAAAAAAAATCTTATTCTCTGAAACTAGTCATATGATTGAGTTCTGCCTTTTTAATTTTTTTAATCAGGACCTCGAGATCTATAACAAAGATTTATTTCATGAAATTTGGGGTTTATTCATAAGATGTGTGCGGGTTTCCTTACTTTTTGTCTAGTGGATGTATTCATATAAACTTTTGACGATTAAATAAAATATAACGGCTAAGCGTTCGATGACATTTTGTAGAAGTAGGTTTTCTAGAGACGTAATTTTATTTGATTGTAGCTAACCGAGCTCTCGCTTTCAAAAAATATATACATGTTCCGCCCCGTTTAATTACTGTCGATTTTAAGTTTAAACCAGATAACTGTCTGGGCGAGTGTCTAAACAATATTTTTAATAACTTTTTGGTAATTCTTACGCATAAAAATATTTTAATTAAGATGTGGGCATCGTAGCTATCAAAATCTAATTTTAAGTGAAAGGGACAAGAACGGAAAAATATCTGATGGCAGAATGATTTTTTATATTTTTTAAATTCTCAAGCAGATGCACAAAAATAAAATTTAAAATATTTTTTTTAAAGTTTGTTTCATTAAAGATTTTTTCAGTTGTTTATGTTTCAGGGTCCTTAGATTTTCTCAATTCCGTGGGTCTGCCTGTCTGTCGGTCTGTTTATTCGTAGCGTTGCTAAAAAATTACTTATCTGATCAACTTCAAGTATTGGTCAAAAATTTAAGGTCATATGGGGATGACCTGGTACTATTTTGCTAGAAGTCCAATGTGGCAAATCAAAATGGCGGCCTAATTAAATGTTAAAAAAATTATTACTAAAGAACTACTTATCCAGTTTACCTCAAATTGGCACAAACTTCTTATTCAATCGACTTTTGCAGAAAAATTAAATGTAATATAGGGATAAACTGGTACAAATTCTACATGACGGAACAAAATGGCGATGTGTGTAACTTTAAAAACTACTTATTTAATTTATTGTAAATTTTGCCCAAAAATCATGTGTGGCATAGGTGGAAACTTGTAAAATTTTTGTAGGTATCCAAAATGGTAGAACAAAATGACTCCCATTAAATATATTTGAAAAAGACAGTACATTTGTGAGACTAAATGACTATGTACCCAGTGTCGGACTGGCAGCTGATGGGGCCCCCAGCGGTTGTGAGATTTGGCGCCCTAGTTTTTGAAATATTTTTTGTAATTTCGAGATTCGCCAATTAATATTACATTACCTTTTTCTAAATAAAAAACGAACTTTTGTATTTTCTTAGGAACATCTAATATAGCACATGCCTACCATAACATAACAAAAACAGTGACATTAAATTAAATAAAACATATAATACTATACAAACATTAAATAAAAGTTTACTCATAAAAATAATAAAAATCATAAATTCAAGCTAACTTAAATGTTTTAAAATAAAAATATATGAAAGAAAAACAATAATACTTTTAGTCTATCAGTAAAGGTTTTAGTTCATCATTTGTAGCTGTAAGAGAGTTAATAATGTCATTAACCAGAACGCAAGGTAGACAGTTAAAAATTTATTTTGTCTGAAACTAAATGTTTACGTTTACAAGCACCACTAATATTTTGTTCACTATTTTTCTCTTCATCCTCACTGCTGCTGTCAGTTTCACTATTTCTAGACAGATTTTCAATATTATCAACTTTTACTTACAATTTCTTCCCTCAAATTTACTATATAGGTCTTGTATTGTCCAGAAAACTGTTTAACTTCTGTTAGCAACATGTTTCTATCGATGCTTACAAGTCTAGCCACCGT
This sequence comes from Kuschelorhynchus macadamiae, assembly GCA_030620095.1. Taxonomy (NCBI): domain Eukaryota; kingdom Metazoa; phylum Arthropoda; class Insecta; order Coleoptera; family Curculionidae; genus Kuschelorhynchus; species Kuschelorhynchus macadamiae. The sequence continues at coordinate 198,047 of JAUTXW010002030.1, forward strand.
TGAAAGGGCATGTTCAGGAAAATCATTTATTGCCATAGAAGAAATATCGCAAAACTTGTTGGGGTCAAAACAGGAAGTCTAGGAGTAATAATTTGTTTGGAACAGATCTTTCGTCTATACTATTTGAAACAGCGTCCAGAATCTCATAATATACAGATTTGTAGCTCTGAAATAGAGAAAAATATCTAGCCTCATCATGTGCTTTTTCACTAGCAAAGCATTTTTTGTTTTTAGGAATTCTCTTTTCTTTAAAATCAATTTGCAATGAAATCTGATCGTTATCTTGAAATTTATTATTTACATCTTCGACATAAAATTCCTTTGCCTTAACAAAGTGTCTACCGATTTCCAAGCTTTTAAATAATCTAATCTACTTGAGACCTATTGAGACAAAAGAAGTAACCAAAAATATATCTAGAATGATTGCAGACATAAAAATCAATTCAAATTCACTACATTTTTCAAGTAAAGAGCGAGCCAAAAATTTTGATTTAGTGTCAAATCTTCCTTGTACTATTTTCATGTAGGAATGAAAGAATCGTAACGAATTTACTAGTTTCTGAGAAGCTTTGTGTTTACTCCACCAACATGTCGTACCTATTTTTTAGACGATATAATTTATTTCGAGATTTATGTTACTCTTTGGTTAAGGAAGACCATATATTCATCTTTTTATATGAATTACTTATCAATAGAGCCGATTCTTGTAGTTGACCAAAGAGATTTTCAGTTAAAACACAATTTGCAGTCGAGTCACTTATAACCAAATTCAGTGTATAAGCCATTCAATATAAGTGACGGATTATCTTGTTTTAAGTATGCCTGTGGCCCATGATACGTTCCGGTCATGTTGCTGGCTCCATCAAAAGAACAAGCAATGATGTTAGAAAGCGGAATGTTAAGTGCCTCAAAGCGAGTTTTAATTAAATTAAAGAGGCTCTGTCCAGATGACTCTTCTACAACAACTATATCCAATAGTATTTTATATACCTGATCGTCTACGTCATAGACTCTATGGCATAGCGCACGCAAATCGCAAATTGATCCATTACTGCCACATCTTTAATGCTATTATCCATTATTCTATATGTATTACATTGCTTAAGATCATTTAAAATTCGTTTTTGTCTAATAGAACCAATTACTGCTATAAATTTATTAACGAATGATTAGACGGAAATGTTACTAAAGCTCCTCTTCCCTTTGTCTTGCGGATTCCTTTTTTGCTCTCTTCCACAGCTTTTTGGACATGTTTTTGCAATATAACGTCATACCCTGCTTTGCATTACCGCAATGAACGGCTTTATAAGATTGTTTTACATAAAAAGGATGCCCTGTGACGAAAGGCGAAACTTGCAGCTGCACAAAATAATTTGTTCAGTTCCAAAGAATGAGAAAGCCACTTTCTATGTGTTACAAACATTTAACATTAAAAAAAAAGTTGATACTAAGCCTAAAAAGAACGAAACAGAAACACACTGTATAGACCGTGTAAGTGAAAAGTTCCTAACAAATCGGAAAAATTTTCATTGTTGATTTCTAGGAAAATGTTATTGCAAATTAAAAAGATGGAGTGTGGAGTGTACACATAAATTTAGTTTTGAGAATGCAAAGTATAATGCATAAGTACAAAAGCACTTTATTAGGCTTTTATACATGTATTTTTATGTTCTATGATCTTCAATTTTACAAAATTTGTAAAATAAAAATACATTTAATTTTTTTTTTATTATATATATATATATATATATATATATATATATATATATATTATATACAGTTTTATATATATATATATATATATATATATATATATATATATATATATATATTATATATATATATATATATATATATATATATATATATATATATATATATATATAGCGTAAATGCTAAAATATTATTGGTTAATATCAGTTTTTCCGCCATACTTCTTTAATTTGACCTTCAATATTTGCTTTTTTTCCATATTTTGGTACCCTGGAAAAAACTACATAAGTTCGGATTTGAAATTTAATTTTGGCTAAAACATAATCGAGTAAAGAGAGCAACTGGCCCCCTTACGTGAAATACCCTGTACACTACTTTTTTATGATTTCTTTCATTCTTTTTGTACTGCATTTCCTATTTTTTATGTACTTATAAATAAACGTTTCATTATTATTCCTATTATTATTAATATAGTATTTTTTATGCAACTTTTATTTGCAATAATTTCTTTTTTGCGAAAATTTCCATTTGTCAAGAAGTATCAGGATACGCTATATGTAAAGGCGGACTCAAACGACTGGTATATTTGACGAATATTTAAACATGTTTACACAAAAGTCAGGGGGTGAAATATGGTACTAGGTGTTCAAAACATGCTAGGAAAATATTTTTTTACAAGAATGCTTGTAAGCATATTCGGCACTTGCTTATTTATTTGCCACCGGGGTTGTCGGTGAATGTAGCACAAGTCAACAACAACCTATTCAAATGTTTGTCAAGTACACCAGTCGTTTGTTTTCGCCTTAATTACAATACTAACGCAATGGAGACAACACATTTATTGTGAAAAATCAGAATAATATTTTTGGATAGCTTCTGTAACGAATTACAAATTCCTATAAATTTATTAGTTTTATGAAAGAAGCCAAAAACAGCAGGTTACGAGTTAATCATACAATACCTCCTTTTATTTTCTATCGTGTTTATGCACCTATATATTTTTTAACAATATCAGCCTTCTATTTATACTCTTACCTACATCCATAGGTTCATCGCCTTTTTTAATGACATTAGGTTCTTTGTTCGAAGATAGACAAAAAGTGTCTATTTTTCTTGTTTTCGTAACAATTTCACGTTTTTCCTGTTGTTTTTTTCTTTTAGCAGCTCCGCTTATATAGCTACACAGTACAAAATCAAAATCAAACTATTTTTTGCTGTTATTGTTAGCATCCTACGCCCTACACGGCATATGAGCTACAGGTACGTGCTTCCTTCCTCGACAGAAATTGATAGTAGCATTATTGCATAGTTGTCAGTTTTCATTGTTGCATTTTATAGAATAAGACAAAGGTAATAAATTTTTCATTTCCCTTAAGTTTAAATGTAATTATTATTCCAAACTTGAAAAAAATTATTAATTATTATGAATTTTAGATTGTTCGCGGGGCCCCAAAGTCGCCGGGCGTGCCAGTCCGACACTGTATGTACCGAACTAAATTCGATCACACTTCTCAATTCCTAATAAAAAGAAACATTCATAACAAGGGAAGTTCCGGGTAAAAATAATTGTGTTGGCGAGGAGGAGTCTATATTACCTCCTAAAGAATGACTTAGGTCACTTTCGGTGAAGATCGTTTCAATCCGGGTACGTCAGATAATTATTTCCGCCGAATTTTCCGAAGTCTACGCGCAAACGAAAAACACAAACGCTATTAGGGTGTGTACGAAATCGGTATTCAGTGAGGGCATTAAAGTTTCAATTCTTGTCTTACACTGAACCGCTTAAGCCCTGCATATTTTGTTTGCTTTAATTAGTCCAGATACACTTAATTTGACACATTGCTGTTTCTATACTATTTTACTATATTTAGAGAAAAAACAACAGTAATGAAATAAAAATCATTATTATTTAAGAAGAAGTTCCATTTTTAAAATTACTGATTACCATTTAGTAATTCTCCTTTTGTTCTATTTCAAATCTTTTGCACACGTTTTATAACTGTTCAGGAATACAAAGAGGATGTCGCGTTCCTTTCCATTTAAAGCGATGATTTCATTGCTTTTTGACATTAATTTTATTACAGAACAAGGAACACAATCCGGTCAAAAGTTTTTAGGCTTATAACTTCTCTCAGATGATATCTTTTCGACTTTCCTTTTGTACGGAACTTTCCTGCTTTTATGGTTTTTTCAGCTAGAAGATGTTATTATGAAAATATCGTCCGACCTAAAGTTTCTTTCTATTTTACAAACTGAAGCTTCAGACCAATAGGAGTATTAGCTTAAACATTTGGTAAAAATATGTTCCGTTAAATATACCGCATTTCGAAATGAAACGTTTTTGTCAAATTCTGTTTATTTTATATTGTAAATACTTTTAAGTACCGTTCTAGTAAGTAAGCAAGTAGGTAAGTAAGTAATATATTTCCAAAAATGATCAGTAGAATACACTCAAAACCTAAAAATAGTCATATATAGATTAAAAAATAATAAGCAAGTACAGGGTCCCACGTAAGATGACCTACTACTTTATCTCAGAAGTTGTATTACCTACAAAAAAAGTTAAATACGCGAGTTACTTGGTATAATTAATTTTTTAAATTGAAATGAAATATATTGAAAGCGGTTTAAATAGAAAGAAATTTAAATTATTTAAATAAAAAAAATATTAATTATATATTTAAATAAAAAGAAATTGAAAGAAGAATTCAACGATGTATAATACCACGGGCATACGACTCAACGTTTTTAACTTATTGATGATTATCTTAAGAACGTTTTGTTTTTTATGTGAATAATTAAAAAGTGCTTACCAATATCAGATATACAGTGTGGGCCATTTTGGTGATGCATGTATTGGGATTTTGGAAACTATAAGAGATACAAAAATGACTAAATAGGCAAAGTTTTACAGAATTTTATCGGTAATTTAAAAATGCCAGCGGCGTGCTTTTAAGGTTTTTAGTTTTCGAGATATTTTGAAAAAACTAAAAAGTGGCATTTTCTGTAAAGCCCTGTAATTTCTTTATTTATATTTTGTTTCAAAATCCATAAACACTTTTTCATAGCCATTTTTTTTGTAGAAGACGGTTATTGCATTAGATTTTAATTACGACGTCCTTCACCATCTCCAACTTTATTTTTTCTTATGGACGCCATATTGGTTCTTTGTCTCCTTAAAATAAGCAAGAAAAATCCTATTCATTGGTGTATAACAAGTTTACATTTCCTAAAGAAAAACCACCAAAATATCCAAAAATCGATTATATACTAGCAGGCTTTGGATCGCCATGGTAATAATATTATTTTTTGTTTTGGACTGTTTGATTTTTGGACGTTTTAAAGTTTATTAGTTATTTTCTGTTATCGTTTATTTTAAATTCTCAGCTTAGGAAGTGTTTGTTAACATTAACGAGCGACAAATAGTGTTTTAAAAAAATGTCGTGCTTGCGTTGCTAAAAATGGACAGCATTTTGTTTAATATACCAAATATTGTATTCTTTTGTGTACATGTGTATGTTTCTAGTTAAAGCTTATTATTATTTTTTCGTATTTTTTATGATTACTACATTAAATATTTATTAAACATTACAAAAAATATTGTTACCGTGGCGATTCAAAGCCTACTAGAATAAAATCGATTTTTGAATATTTTGATAGTTTTTCTTTAGGAAATGTAAACTTGTTATACATCAATGAATAGGATTTTCTTGCTTATTTTAAAAAGACAAAAATCCAATATGGCGTCCATAAGAAAAATAAAGTTGGTGATGGTGAAGGTTATCCAAAACGTCGTAATTAAAGTTTAATGTAATAACCGTTTTCTACACCAAAAAATGCTATATAAAAAGTATTTATAGATTTTGAAACAAAATACAAATAAAAAAGTTACAGGGTTTTACAGAAAATGCCACTTTTTAGTTTTTTCAAAATATCTCGAAAAACAAAAAAAATTACCAATAAAATTCTGTAAAACTTAGCTCATTCAATCATTTGTGCATCTCTTATAGTTTCCTTGAGCCCAATACATTCATCAAAAAAATGGCCCACACTGTATAATAATATAAGTAATATTGTTATTCTTGATCTCCTTTTTACCAATACAAGGAGTCAGTTAACTGAAATTGAATATCAAATTAAATAGTAAGCGTTATTATTTCTACGATAGTTAGCCGTGACAAGAAAAAGACATTTGTAATATTTGCATTCAAGACCAACTGCGGTAAATTAAATGGACTTTTAAGAAATTTAATTAAAGGTGAAATAGTTTATATTTAAACAATACTTTTTACTTCCCTCGTAAAAGAAAAGTATTGTAATCCTGAAAAAATCATCCTTCGAGATTTTTTCAGATTGTTACGTTTCAAGCTCTCTAGATACCGAAAAACATTTTTTCAAAATTCCGTCGGTCTGTCTGCCTGTTCGCGGCATAGCTAAAAAACTTTTTACCCAATTGACTTCAAATTTTGGTCAAAAATTAAGGGTTATATGGGGATGACGTGGAACCATTTTGGTAAAAATCCAATGCGGCAAAACCAAATGGCGGCCTAGTGAAATGTAAAAAAAACAATTACTAAAAAACTACTTATCCAATTTATCCCAAATTTTGCACAAAAATCAAGCTTTATGTAGAAATTAACTGGTAAAATTTTGGTACGAATCCAAGTTGGCAGAACAAAATTGTGGCTTAATAAAATATTTAAAAATTCAGCTTGAAAAAACTACTTAATGGACTGGTTTCAAATGATGTGCTATAACTAATTGTGATATTGAGATCAACTAGCAAAACTGTGGCACTAATTCAAGATGGCGGCCAAATAAAATATTTGTAATTGTGAAAAATCACACTCTTAGGTTTTACATATTTTTAGGTATTAACGTCACTAGATGCAAAAAAGTATTTTTATCAGCTCCGTCGTTCCGTCTGCCTGTCTGTCAGTTCGCGGCGTGGTTTAATAACTACTCATCAGAGTGACTTCAAATATTACCAAAAATTAAGTGTCATATGAGGATGACCTGATAACATCTTGGTAAAATCCAATATGCCGGAACAAAATGGCGGCCTAGCGAAACGGTAAAAAAAGTATTACTAAAAAAAACTTAATATTCAATTTCCTCAAATTTTTGCATACAAATCAAGAGTTACATAGAAGTGAACTGGTAAGATTTTGGCATGAATATAGGCTAGCAAAACAAAATGACAGCCTTATAAAATACTTAAAAAATGGACCTGAAAATAAACTACTAAATATATTAATTTTGTGCAAGCATATTAAGTGTAATATACAGATAAATTGGTAAAGTTGTGGTACAGATTCAAGATGGCGAAACAAAATGCGGCCAAATAATTTTATTTAAAAATTAACGTAAAAAACTCTTATTCAACTGACTTTAAATTTTGCAGAAAAATTAAATGTTATATATGAATAAACTGGTACGAATTCAACACGACGTAACAAAATGGCGGTGTGTGCCAGTGTAAAAACTACTTATTAAATTTATGCCCAAGAATCAAGTGTGGCATAGGTAGAAACTGGTAAAATATTGGTAGGAATCCATAAGATGGAACAGAATGGCGCCCAATAAAAATATTTGGAAAGATAGAATTATATGTGTTACAAAATTACTATGTACTGAACTAAATTGGTTCACACTTCATTATTCCTAATAAAAGGGAATATTCATAACGAGGGAAGTTCCGGGTAAAGGAAATTAGCGGATTTTTATGCAGATATATTGCACTCCGTTTACATAATCGAAGTTGTCTTTGATCGTGAGGCTAACTAAATATCTTTCATTCCAACGAACTATGGTAAAAAAGTAAGCTTAGTTTGTTATTCAATAGATCTTTTTATTATTTTGAATAATTACTGTTTTTATTCCGTTTGTCTAGTTTACTAATACTTACTAGGTAAATGAAAATATTAAAAATAAAATATTTCCATTCATTTATTTGGATAATATATTTAGATAAATACTTCGTATTTATTTACATAAAAAAAATCGATAAATTTACTTTACCCGGAACGTCCCTCATTATGAATATTTCTTTTTATTAAGAATAGTAAAAAGTGGCCCAATTTAGCTGCGCACTAGTCATTTAGTGAAACATGCTGTCTTCAGACATTTTTATTGGGCGTCATTTTGTTCCACCATATTGGACTCGTACCAATATTTTATCCTTTTCTACCTATGCCATACTTGATTTTTGCGCCTAATATAAAATAAATTGAAAAAGCAGTTTTACATTGATTTTTTTAAGACCGCCATTTTGTTCCGTTATATTGAATTCGTACTAGTTTATACCTATATTACTTTAAATTTGTGTGCAAAAGTTGAGGTCAATTGAATAAGAAGAGTTTTTTACGTTGATTTATATCAGAATTAATGCTTGCACAAAATTTTAAATTAATCTAATAAGGGGATTGTTTAGGTTGATTTTTATAAATATTTTATTAGGCCACCATTTTCTATTGCCGCTTTGGATTCGTACCAAAATGTTACCAGTTACCAAAATTTGAGGTATATTGGATAATTAGTTTTTGTAGTGATATTTTTTTATATTTTACTGCGCTGCCATGTTGTTCCGCTTTATTGGATTTTCCAACATGTTAACATGTTATTTCCATATGACTCTTAATTCCTCAACAATGAATATTCGTGAAAAAAACACCCTCAGAGAGTTTTTCAGATCTTTACATTTCAGGGTCTCTAGATGCCGAAAAACATGTTTTCTCAAGTCCGTCGGTCTGTGTGTCTGTCTTTTCGCGGCATAGCTAAAAAACTACTTACGCGATTGACTTCAAAATGTGGTCACAAATTAAGTCATATGGGGATGACCTAGTAATATTTTGGTAAAAATCCAATATGGCAGAACAAAATGGCGGCCTAGTGAAATGTCAAAAAAAAATATAACTAAAAACGTTTTGTTTTTAGTTATATTTTTAGTTAAATTGCTTCAATTGCTTCATCAATTTAATCTATCCAAATAATAATTTAAAAGATATAGCCAAATTTAATACAATAACATATACAGGCAAAATTAGCTCTAAAATCAGTAAACATCTCATGAGAGCAGATTATAAAGTTGCCTTCTGTACAAATAATACATTAGGGAAATATATTAAAAATAATAAATCCAAGTCTGATAAATCTAAAAAATCAGGGGTATACGAATTAGAATGTGGTTCCTGTGATAAAGTTTACATTGGCCAAACGGGTAGATATTTCAATAAACGTATAAAAGAACACAAATCCTCATATAGTAAAGAAAAAACAGACTCCAATTACTCCTAAACATTTGATAGAAGCAAATCATACATTTAAAAACGAATATAAAATTTTGGATAGGGCTAATAAAAGCTATAAATTGAACCATTTGGAAAGTTTAGAAATTAACAAGAGGAAAACCCGAAATATTTTATTGAATGACCAGTTGGACTTAAATGGTTCCCCTCTGTTAAATCTTTATACCTAAATAATAGACGAGGTGGGTAAACACCGATATTGTTTTATTGACACCATTAAGATTTTTATATATTTTTTTTTATTTGGTACAGATTTTAGTGTCAGTTTTAAGTTAGCTTTTGACAAAGTCACAGTGTGTCGAAACAGCTGTCAAGCAGAAATAAATAAATTGGAAAAGTGGGAATAATAAACTAAACGTGTTTATTTTGTATACTAGTGTATAATGAATTTCCATCAAGTAACGGCTACATCGATAAGATAACTAAAAAACTGCTTATCCAATTTATTCAAAAATAAAGTGTTATATAGGAATCAACTGTTAAAATTTTAATGCGAATCCAAGGCAGCGAAACAAAAGGGCGTCTTAACAAAATATTTATAAAAATTGAGCTTGAAAAACCTATTTAATGAACTGATTTCAAATTGTGTGCCATAACTAATTGAAGTATAGAGATGAACTAGTAAAACTGTGGCACTAATTCAAGATGGCATGGCGGAACAAAATGGCGGCCAAATACAATTTTTGTATTCGTCAAAAAAATCACCCTCTGATGTTTTACATTTCTTCACGTTTTAGCGCCTCTAGATGCCCGAAAATAGGTTTTATCAATTCCATCGGTCCCTCTGTCTGTTTGTCTGTCTGTCTGTCAGTTTGCAGTATAGCTAAAAAACTACTTAACAGATTGACTTCAAATTTTAGTAAAAAATTAGGGGTCATATGGGAATGTACCTGGTAATATTTTTGTAAAAATCCAGTATGCTGGAACAAGATGGCGGTCCAGTGAAATGTTAAAAAAATTATTACTAAGAAACTTATTATCCAATTTACCTTAAATGTTGCACAAAAATCAAGTCTTACATAGGAATGAACTGGTAATGTTTGGTATGAATTTAAGATAGCAAAACAAAATGGCGGCCTAATAAAATATTTAAAAAACCAGCCTGAAAAAAACTACTTATTAGACTAATTTCAAATGTTGTGCGATTTAGAGATAAACTGGTAAAGTTGCGGTACGAATTCAAAATGGAGGTAGAAATTGGAGACCAAATGAAGAGTTAAAAGTAATATAAAAAAATCTTATTCAATTAAGTTTAAATTTTGCAAAAAAACTTTATGTGGTGTAGAGATAAACTGAAGCGAATTCAACATGACTTAACAAAATAGCGGTGTGTGTCTATGTTAAAACTACTTATTTAATTTGTTTTAAATTATGTCCAAGAATCACGTGTGGCATAGGTAGAAGCTGGTAAAATATTTGTTGAAATCCAATTTTTACTATTCCTAATAAAAGGAGAGATTCATAACGAGGGAAGTTCCCGGTAAAGGAAACTTACCGATTTTTTAAAGGTATGCCGCGAACTAACAGACATACAGATCGAAAGACAGACCGACGGAATTGAGAAGTTTTCAAGGGATGGGGGACGGTGTAGTTAGCTCCCTTTATGAATTAATTACTGTTTAACGATGTGTACATTAACGGGTAAAAAAACAACGTTTTGCCTATTTTGACTTTATTTTATATATTAGTTAGTATATTCGCATTAATTAAATTAAACATTCCTGGAGATTATCATTTACAAGCAAAGTTTTCGAAGGAAGTTCATCGATTACGTGTCTGCAATAATTCCCAGAGCCTCTTGCACATCGTAGCTTCCAAATTTTAATACGTTTGTTCGATATCTCAGAGCCTTTGTCTTTGTTCGAGGATGTATTCATCTGCTTAAGTTGAATATTTATCCAAGTTAGCGGGATCGACGTTTTCATTAGATTTACATCCGTCATTAGCCTTTCAAATGAATCGTAAGTTAGACATTTGAATTTTGCAATAACTGCTGTTACATATGTATAATTTTTGTTAAATTACTATAATTGTAAAAGATCTTATACCTAGAACGATACGTGTCAAATTGAAATTATTAAAAAATTATTTTTTGCTGATAAGGTTTGGAGTAATTTTTTATTTTTACTTCTGTATTATACTAGAATACACAGGGTCACAACGTCACTTTTTTAAATGGAACCCCCTGTATATTATTGCATTTTTTGGATTCTAAGGAAAATTCTAGATATGTTTCATGTATGATGTCCTATATCTGTCTTCAACTGTTTGCGAAATATTGACACTTGAAAATTGTCAATTTTAGCATTTTAATGTTTTTTATGTTGGTAAATCTTGAAAAAAATGAAATGGTGAAGACCCAGCGATAGATCTACCTTAAAAATTTTAAAATGCACACTAAGCACTTTAAATGCAAAAGTGTCGAAAACAGTTGCTTGGAATGACATTTAAAACGTATAACTTTTTGCTTAAGAAACACGAGAAAAGTTATATTTTAATAAAAATACAGTAAGGCACAAAAATGTTACATTTGTTTTTTGTAGCAGAAATACTGCAGAGAGCGCCCTCTAAAATCAAATCAAAATTATCAACAAATTCAAATTTCTCACCTCAAAAAATTCCCAATCTCAAAATTTCGTACAAAAATATTGCTTAGAAAATAAATATATTAGAAAAATCGAAAATGAAAAAATCATTTGGAAACCGTGTATCTCGGTTATAAATTATTAACTTTTGAACTAAACTAAGTTAGGACAATTCTCATTATTTTTATCCAAGGAATCTGCAGTTCTATTTTGTACTTTTTGGGACACCCTCTATATTCTTCATATACGAGGATATTATTCGTTGTCCTCCCAAGTTTACAACATCACGTCATTCAAAATGAAAAATGGGTATGATCAAGTCCAGAAAGAGCTGGAGGGTATTTGAAAAGATCTTTTTTTAGGAAAAAAACAGTTATTATTTTTATATCTATATACAAATAATAATTTGTTTGTGAGGCTCATGAAGATATCAAATAAAATAAGTTTTTTTTAGTACAGGTTTCTTGAATCTTGATATAAAATACATCGCAACAAACATCGCATCCACTGGTTTTGGTTGATTAGCAACTCTCGCGGCAAGCGGCGATAGCTAAACCTCGCGAAGTTCGTTAATTTGCGATCGTGTGAATTCGGCCAAATGGGATCAGTTGTTGGCTCACCTTACTACCAGCGAGTATACAAACACATTTAAATCTTGGCTTTTTTTTTGTTTACGAAGTTACGCAAATTTAAAGGTGCATTTGCTAAGTAATTTGTTAACAATGATTTTTTTACATTTTGTGAGACTGCCATATTGGATTTTTAAAAAATGTAACCATTTCATTATTATATGATGCTTAATTTTTGACCAAAATTAGTAGGTTTTGAGCTATGCCGCGTACAAACAGAACGACAGACTGACAGAAATGGGAGTATATGTTTTCCGAAGTCCAAGGACCCAGGACGATTTTTTTACGATTACAGCACTTCCATTTTAGGAGGGTAGTAAAAGTTATTATAGGTTCATAGAGAAAAGATGACAAATAACTAGGTAGTCAGAGAAAGATGCATCAAAATAACAATCTCATTCTTAATATTCAAAAATTAATTTTAAACTTTGCAACGCAGAGCCAAATACTTTTTGATTTTCATGACTGCGTAAATTCTAAATAGTATTATTGTCTCTAATGTTAAAGAGTTTTCCAAACATATATGGCTCGAGAAGTCACTAAGAAAACGAAAAAAAAAATACAATTTCCTTCCAATGTTCACTAATGTATCTAAACTACTACCACTTCTTTCTTTACATTGCACCGCGTGCTAAACGTATTTTCAATACGAGCACATGACCACCGCTAGTAAGACTAACATACTAAACGCTTAAGCGGTCGCCTACCATACGCACAGTGAAAACCGGTCCTGCGCCGTATCGGGAAAATTCGCATCGAGGGATAAATGTTTTTTAAGCCCACCAATACCCACATTCTTTAACAGTTACAAGATTCAGGAGACTGATAAATTTTTTTAAGTAAACGGAGTAACTTAGCTCTTAAGACGATACAAAGTAAAATTTTTGCTTAAAAATTTTAATATACATATATTTTACAGGTAAAATGTAGGTAATTTCCAATTTTGTTACCAAAGAGATAGGTATAGTTATAAAGAAATAAATCTGGTGATTATAGAAATTATTAAAATCCAGCCCTGTACACACAAAATTGAAATGCTAGAGTTTTTATTTACTAGGTAGAAAGATTGTTTTATTGCTGTTAAAAAACCAAACCCATTATCGTAAAAAATACATTTTACCTAGAGCTCATGCCGTTCATATAGAAGAGGCATACAATAACATGCAAGTACTTCTAGAACATATTCTAGTTATACTGGCCAAAAGATCGCAGCTATGATGAACAAAATATTGTTGTTTTATTTACGTGTTCTATTCGTAAATAAAACAACAATGAGATCGTCACTATATATACGGTAGAAATGGCCTCTAAGATAAACACTCACCCCCGGACTAAAAAATGTTTCGAACTAACCACTGGTTGATCCTAACAATTTATTTCTTTCACCCTTGCATACTAAATTGGGGTTAATGAATAATTTTGTTAAGGCAATGAAACGACACGGAAGTGCTTTTTTGTATCTAAACCGGAAATATCGGATACTTAGTGAAGCAAAAATTAAAGAGAGAATACTTGTCAGGCCACAAATCATAAATGAAAAAAGAAAATAATAAAATATAGTGACTTTGCGAACATGCTAAATGAAATTAAAATGTCGGCTATATTCGTTCATTTATTTAACGGGTAATCATTTTCAATTACAAATCAGATAAAAATACTACAATACTCTTTACCTAAGGTATTCATTTACTTTTTCAAGGTTTTACTTTAGACTACTTCTTAGGTTATTTAGTGAAATTTTAGGCAAATCAAAGTTGGTCTTATTACCCCAAGAATAAAGTCGTGCTATGGGTACGGTGAACATATGTACTTATTTTAGTAGGGCAGTACTAAATTGTGCCCTATTGTCCCAGTGGCGTGCCGAGTTTTTAGAGGGAAGGGGGGGGGGCGCAAGACTTTTCTTGGGGGCCCTCTGGCATAATTTCTCCAAAAAAATTAGTAAACAAAAAATGTCATAAATTTATTAAGAAAAACCATAAAATAAAATAAAAAGGAAAAAAAAGGAACGAACGATATACATTTTGAGATTAACAGGTATAGGTAAACTAATAAACACAACACAAAAATTAACTAAACATTAAAAAAATAATAACTATACTCTGGTTCAAGCAAAAGTAAAAAATAATAAAAAACAAAGAGTACAAGAATCGTTTTCTTTGGCGGTAGACTAGACTTTTTTGTTTTTGTATCGGCTAGATACATACTCATCAACTAGTTTGGTCAATATTTACTTCTCTAGCCCTTTCGTGCTCTATTCAGATAAGAGCTAGAGAACTAAGACGACTTTAAGTCATAATCGACCTAAGGACTTTTGTAATTAATTTCAACTTTGAAAATGATGTTCCCGATTGAGGTAAGGTTACAGGAAGGACAAGAAATAGTTGGAATGCAAAACACAGTTCTGGTATACTACTTAACAATAATTTATTTTTTTGAAAATATAGTTTGCGAATTCCCGAGTTGTAGTAAGGTTTTTTTTAATGTTGTTATACAATAATGTTTTTATCTGAATAAGTTTAGTTGCTAGTTGAGAAGTTAAATCATTTAAATGGTTCTCCACTAATAACTGAACTTGTCCAAAATTTCTGAGTCATTTAATTTAACCAAAACCTGAGGATTTAGAATTGAAAATGTTGATTAAACTGTTTTAAACGCAGTAAATCTTTTATCTAGCTGACTTACTATTACATCTAAATTAAGTACTGTCACTTCCAAATGTGGCATAGGGTTTATATATTACGTTATCCTATTATTATTTCCAACGTATCCGATGGTTGCAGAAGGTGTAAAATCCGTGATTTTTTGTTACTATGAAAAAATATTTTATTTGAATACCCTGTTTAGTAGCCGGGTCCTGCCGGGGGCCCGAGGGCCCGTTAGGCACGCCGCTGTGTTATTCTCAGAAAGTTTACGAAGTACGCCTAAATGTACCTCTTATTGATATAAAAACAAATAAAAATTAACAAAATCCCAAAGTACACACAAGACAACCGAAAGGATCCGCTAAAAGCATCTAAAGAATACTTTTTGCATTTATAATAGTTGTCCCAAAATTCTATTAAAACTTTTATGGCAGAAATGTTCATGTGATTTGTATAGTACGCTCAGATTTCCTATTTTGGGGTCAAAAAGAGATTTAACAAAACATTCCATAGTTACTCACAGTTTTACAGCTTTAAAAAGAAAATAGAAAGCTAATTTAAAGATATAACCTTGATAGTTAGACTAAAATACCGCATACGATGCTTCCGTTTGTCAATAGTGAGAGAATGATGGTCATTTACTCGAAAATATAGAAAAATGGTTTGGTATTGCAATTTAGAGATAATGACAACCGCGCCGAAGAAGCAGCATACAAAATATATTTCAAAATAAAATTTGATTTGTAATTTACCAGTAATTGACTTCATAGTTGTAGCACAGAATACTCAATTAAAGAAATGTTAAGCTTATAGGATGTATATATACTCATTGATCTTGAACCTTTATCTTCGAGTTGCACTATTGCCGGTTGTTACACCATTTCAGCAGAAACTATGCTAATACTCTTAATTTATTGTATTTTACTCTTTATAACAATACATTTTTAATGTTTAGGAGATTTAAAATATAGAGAAAGAAATTATTTTGTTAAATAATCAAGTTTGCAATACACACTTACCATGCGAAATTATACCATGTTATCACATAACTATGTTATATTTTAATACATTTAAAAACATAGCATGCACTAAAACACATACAGTGTGTATCAGCCAAATGGAATAAATTCGATAATAAATAAATGGGGGCGTGTTCGGAAAAACGCTTGGACCCGTCGATTGGTATTTTTAGTTGCTCATTTTCTCCAATAAAAACTTTTTATACAGGGTGTGTCCTGTAACAGTGGTCAATGCCAACTTTCTTATTTCAAATGCAACACCCCGGATATTATTTAATTTTTGGATTCTTTAGGAGATTCTAAACATATCTTATGTTCAATGTCCTATACCTATCTTCAACTATTTCGGCAATTACCTACTAAAGTTTTATTTATTTATTATAGTAATTATAATAATTATTAAACTGATAATCATGCCGGGGCGATTAAATTACACACACGAGGATTATTTGAATTTGTTTATTATCTATGGGGAATCTAACAGAGTTTTAACAAGAACATGCTAGATATTTGCTGATAGATATCCAGATAAACAGAAACCGTCACCGAACAGCGTTTAGTGCGTTTCTAATATTGCTTTATTTTACTTTGCTCAGTTAGTTTAAATGCAATATTTCACGAATAATTTAATCAAAAATCTGTTATCTGTTCTGTTTAATTGTGCAGTACTAGAAGTTTTAATTCAATCAATAGAACTATAATGGTTATTTTCACGAATGCAGATCTGCATTTTATGTACGGGCATACAAACGGAAATACCTTGGAAGTTCGTCGTGTTTATATACAAGCGTATACTAATTGTAGACCTCGTCATCACAGCACGTTTACCAGGCTTCATCCAAGCCTATACAACTCTGGCACTTTCGAAAAAAGAAGTTTTGATACTGACCGACACCGCGAAGTTTCGAATACCCAAATTAGAAGTTGCTGTCCTAAACATTATTGAAGCGCAACCTTAGACAAGTACCAGGAAAATTACAGTGGAAATAAATACTGATGCATCAACTATATGGAGGACATTTAAGGAACAACAGTTATATGCTTCTTGGTTTCCTCTCCATAGAGGTTAGCTAACATAGAACGGAAGCTTTCACGGCTCTGGTCAATTAAGAAATCATGGTTCTTGGGATTAGACCGTGTCAAATTAGAATTACTATCCGACGTTTCGCCTTCGATTTCACGAGGCATCTTCAGGGATCTTTACTCCACGAGATCTGAACACTGAATATATCCTTACCATCTTCAGAGGGTTCAAGCTCTCTTACCAAGATATTTCGAACGAGAATGATTTTTTTCCAATGAATACCGATAATCTCGTTTTTGGTTCAAAAATTCTCGTATCGGACGAAGCTAGTTTCTCAACAGATGCAATTCAAAACTTTTATAACAGGCATGTATGGGCTGAAGATAATCTACATTGAATAACAGAGTTTAGACATCAATATCAGTTTTCCGTTAATGTTTGTATAGGAATTGTCGACGAATATTTAAGTGGGCCACATTTTCTACCTCTAAGATTAACTTCTACAAGAAAAATTGCCTCCTCTACTAGAACATTTACTTCTGAGAACTAGAAGGGACGTGTATTACATGCGTGATGGCGCCTCAGCACACTTCAGCTTAAATGTGCCAAGGTATTTAAATCTTACTTATGAAAACCGCTGGATAGGAAGAGGTGAGCTTCATCTTTAGCCGCCTCGATGCCCACATATAAATCCCTTGGATTATTGTGTCTGGGGGATATCTGAAAGAATTAGTTTACAATATCTGGGGTAGTGTAAACTAAAACAGGATATCGAAGACCTGAGAAATCGCAAAATTGCATCACGTGATGCTATAAGAAATAATCATGGCATATTTCAGCGCTTTAGAGGCTCAATGATGCGAAGAATAAATGCATGTATTATATTGCAAGGCAGACATTTTCAACACCTACTATAAAAAATTTACTCGCTTCTGCGTAGGACGTTCTGTTTTTTTTTTGAGTTGCAATGTTTAAATCATTTTTTTAAAAGAGCGATTTTATTCACAGTTCATGCATTAATACATAGAGGATAGGTTAATTTGAAACATGTTTGTTAATCAATTATTTTAAAATGTGATTGTTCAGAAAAAAATTTAACATTTGTACGTGTTTAAAAGTAGCCAACTAGATTATTTTGCTAAAATAAATTTCTTTGTTCCGTAATGCTTTACATTTTATTTCTTAATTTCAAATCGGTAAGTTTATGAAAAAAAATACAACAGGTAAAAAAGTTTCTAAATAAACCAAGCTATCCAAATTTATTTTTTTCCAAGTCGTGAGAGATGATTGTGAGCATGTATTCTTAAAAAGAAAGGGAAATAAATCGTGGGCATTCCGCAAAAAAAAAAAAAAAGTATGGTAACTACTATACACGTGTTTGTGTCTTATTAGACTTCATCAAATAGCAGTATAACCAAGTTGAAAGATGTAAGAAACTCAAAATCATAAATAAACAAACCAAGATTTACTGACAGGGGCCAGCCACACTTTTGTAATATCGACCAGAAAAGCGCAAAATTTAGGGTCAACATCTGACGTCTCTACGGAGGTAGCCTTTACCACCTACATTGATATTCAGTCCCAGAAGAATCAATCATTGTATGAATGATAAATATATATATATATATATATATATATATATATATATATATATATATATATATATATATATATATATATATATATATATATATATATATATATATATATATATATATATATATATATATATATGTATATGTATATATGTATATGTATATATATATATGTATATATATATATATATATATATATATATATATATATATATATATATATATATATATATATAGGAGAAACAGAAATTTCAATTTCTGTGCGGTTCTTGGTCGTAAAAAGTTATATAAAACGAAACCAGTAACGGTAAGGATTACTCCTTCACCATTTTGTCGAGAAGAAATTTCAATTTCTGTTTCTCTTTTCGATTCTCGACAAAATGGTGAAGGAGTAATCCTTACCGTTACTGGTTTCGTTTATATATATATATATATATATATATATATATATATATATATATATATATATATATATATATATATATATATATATATATATATATATATATATATATATATATATATATGACACGAGCTCACAAACTGTTAAACTATTTCTCTTCTAACCAGCAACGGACAAAATTGCCACTTTAATTATTACATATCATTAAAATATCAACGGTGCTTTAGACTCAGAGTAACTAACAGGTGAAGATATAAAAGTCAGGTGAGTTTGTTTTGTTCCGTTGTGTTCCTTTAGTAAGCAAACTTGCTAAAGTTTTGATAGGGAGCTTTAGAAACAACAATAAGATATTGTGTAATTTGTGGGTTTTATGTTTGCGCTGCGGAAATATGTAATAAAATGCTAATAAGATAAAAACAATTTTATATTCAACGTTGGCTTTATTTTTCTATAATTAATTCGGTTTTTAGATCTAAAGGGGTTTTTAGAAGTGTGTATCAGCAAGTCTCTTTCGTTAAAATAAGAATTTATTTATCTTTAATAATGTTTCTTCCATACAGACATTTCCTGTTTGTGTATATATCAAACTACAGTGATAGAAATCTGCAATATGCTTCCTTGTTTAATATACTATGTATTCAAAAAAAAAAAAAACAATGGAAAGGTCAAATATTTCAGTACACACTAACTTTATGTATACCAAATTT
Source organism: Kuschelorhynchus macadamiae (assembly GCA_030620095.1). Classification (NCBI taxonomy): domain Eukaryota; kingdom Metazoa; phylum Arthropoda; class Insecta; order Coleoptera; family Curculionidae; genus Kuschelorhynchus; species Kuschelorhynchus macadamiae. The sequence continues at coordinate 217,671 of JAUTXW010002030.1, forward strand.
GACACCCGCAGTTTAATTATCACTTCCAGTCCCATGATGGTATTGCCAATGGTGCCAAGTTTGCCAGTTTCTTAAAAAATGGGGAAACTTTGTTTTTACTTCTCTCGTAAAAGGGAAGTAAAATGTTTATGTTTCAGGGTCCCTAGATGCTGAAAAACATGAGACTGTCGCTCTGTCTGTCTGTCTTTTCGTAGCATACCTAGCTAAAAAATTTCTTTCTCGATTGACTTCAAATTGTGGTCAAAAATTAAGGGACATATATGGATAATCTAACATTTTGGTAAAAATCCAATTTGGCGAAAAAAAAGTGTTAAAAACAACTTATTACATTGATTTCAAATTTTTATGCAAAAGATAAGTGTGATATAGAGATGAACTGACAAAACAGTTATACGAATTCAAACTGGCGGCCAAATGAACTGTTTGTACTTGTGAAAAATCATCCTCCCAGGTTTTCACAGATCCTCACGTTTTAGGCCTCTAGAAGCCAAAGACCATGTTTTCTCAATTTCGTCGTTCTGACTCTCTGTCTGTCAGTTCGCGGAATAGCTAAAAAACTACTTCACTGGCTTCAGATCGAGTTTCAAATTATGAACAGATATAATCAACCAAAATAATATTAGAGCTAAAATAATTAACGTTTTAAATTCCGATATACCAAACAATAAAAAGAAAAATTACTATGACAAAAATCTCACATCCCTGAAAAACAAAATTAAATCACATGACCTAATAATAACTAAAGCAGACAAAGGCTCTTGTGTAGTTATCATGAAGCGTACTAATTACTTACATAAGGTTTTGAACTTCTTGGATTCTGGAGACTTCCTGAAGATTTTTAAAGATCCAACTAACCCGTTTTTTGCCAAGGTTAAGAACGTTCTCGTTCAAACTCTGATTGCTCTAGAATGTTTCAATACCAACAAGTACAAATTATATCCTATGAACCCGAGGACTCCATTACTATATGGTTTACCGAAGGTGCATAAAGAAAATACTCCTATTAGACCGGTAGTATCTTACACCAGTTCGCTATGCTATAACTTACCTTCATGGCTTAATAAGATATTAGGAGGTGACAGGTTTCCAAAACATCCACTCTATAAAAACGCATCTTCCATATATAGTTAAAGATTACCTCATCTCTCTTCTCTCCTTAGTCCTCGACCAAAACTTTTTTAAATTTAATGGCATGTTTTTTAAACAACTAACAGATTTAGCTATGGAGTCTTGCCTGGCCCCCTTTCTCAGCCAAATCTTTATGAACCACTTAGAGAGTAAGATCGTGAAAAGTCATTTTGCGCGCCATTTGATTACATATAAGAGATACGTGGATGATATTTGCGTAGTCTGGAATGGAGATGACCAAGAGTTGTCTGATTTTCTGAATTTTGTAAACACCCCACAACAAAACCACCTTTACCCTGGAGAAAGGGAGCCTTGGTAAGCTGCCTTTCCTAGACCTTTTGTTTATAAGAAATGGTAGCCGAATGGAGTTCGAGATTTTTAGAAAATCATATTCCACAGACAACATTATACAGTTTCATTCCAATTCCCCACATACACATAAATTTGCAGCTTTTAATTCTTTCTTTTATAGACTTCTTAAAATATCCCTATCTAAGGACGCTTTTAAAAAAGAACTAAATACTATTAAGCAAATAGCATTTAATAACGGCTTCCCGCAAAATTCTATAAACAAATTGTACTTTAAGTTCTTTAACAAATACAAAACGTCCTTTAACGCTATACATGCTGCCTCAAATAATAACAAAACTTTTAAAACAATTTTTTATTTTGGAAATATTTCAAACCAGTTGGCTAAATTCTTTAATGGGTTGAATATTTCTATCGTCTTTATAACCATCAACCAACTGAAAAGACATTTAGTGACAACGAAAGATAAACCTGAATTTCTATCAAAGTCGGGTATTTATGCTTTGAGGTGTGCAGAGTGTCCGGCCACGTACATAGGGCAGTCAGGACGAAAGATCTCAACTAGGGTCCTAGAATACGTGCATTTGGTCAACAAACATAAAAATACAGATATCACAGAAACAAAATCAGCATTCGCTAATCATCTTCTATCTACAGGAGAAGATAGAAATAACCAAAGCTAAAAAGAGCCCTGTTTTATATTGTGTGAATGATATAATTTAATTTTGAACCGAGCCTCATCTTTAGTCATTTACCTAATAACTAATTACCCAAAATGAAATATTGTTATAGTCTCAAATAGCAGTAAATCTATTATTCTTGCCTCTCACTCAGAAGATACGGGTTCAAATTTCACCACTGGTATACTTTTTGTAGTTTTTCATTATTTTAATACTACGTTATTTATTTATTATTTAAGCATAAGGAGTTTTTCATACATATATTTGACGACATTTCGTTTTAACCTCTTGCAGTATCCGTCGAAGTATGTAATGTGATTGTTTGTTTCCTGTTTTAACGTTGTATGTTTGACGTGTTTAATTTTAAAAGTACTATTAGTTTATTTAATTTAAAGTCTTTTAGTTAGTTATTAGGATATGTTTTTCTGATAGGTCTGATGATGCCCGACCGGGCGAAACACGTGTAACCAATTTCATTTTAATATAAACATTGACTGAGACCCAGACTTAGCGTCTGTTTACTGTTTCATTAATTGTGAGATTGAGATAACTTGCTAAAATTTCATATCAATCCAATAGAGTAGAACAAAATCGCTAGGAGAATCAGTTTTGTAGGAAATAAGGACTTACTTTTTGAAATGCTACCTTATATCTATTTTTATTAGTCTTGATTACATATACTAACATGATTATAGCTCTATAATATCAAATCTCTGTCACTTGTTTTTTAAGATCTGGCAACACAGCAGCGGTTTTCGCAGACAGTACCGGAACGGTTAAATATCTTAGTAATACTACGCTTAGATATACCAGGTTTGGTATAAGTGTATCTAAAGTCAATTGAGACAACATAAAAACTAAATATCCGTCAACAGTCGGCAATTTCTTTGTGAATCATGGGCAGCGTGATAAAAATTTAAACTTACTTTTGTAAACCGATTGACTGAATAAACATAAATTTATTTGATATACGTGGTGTAGTAAATTAAGCGTACCCCAAATTTTCCGCTGTCTCAATTTACTTTAGATACACTTTACACAGGTGTGACTTGATCATGTCTGAACCAATACTTATGTATTTATTACAATACATCTGCTTCATTTACATATCCAACAATTTTTCAACTCACAATTTAAAAAATTTATTTGGTTGCCATTTTCTTCCGCCGTAATGGTTTCGCATAAAAGTTCACCAATTTTTGAGGTGAAGTAGTTTTAGGCCGCCATTTTGTTCCGCCATACCTGATTTTAACCAAAAGTCACCAGTTCATTCCCATAGCTCTCTTAGATTTTAAAAACAGGTATAATACCAAATTTAGGGCAAATACGGTTGAGAATATGCATATAAATTGATTTTCATCTAAATTTTAATTTAGTCTCGCTTGTTTAAGAGATTAGTTAAGATCAGTTTAAGTGTTTTATCACTTTATTTCTTATTAACTTACAGCATGCATAGCCTGGTAACTTGAAGTAATTTGTTGAACTTGCTTTCAAGTTTTAACTATCTTTAAATCGTTAAGCTTAATTACTTATATACTAAACTTGCCAACTTTTCTCTAAAATAAACGGTTGAAGTTTTATTATAAGAGTTTTAGTATACACCTCTTAGGTTTTACCGCAGACCCATTCACAACGACCTTGTCAAGTAAATGTTAAGTACTATTAAGTTCCTTACTTATGTTTTAAAAAATGTTTGACAAGTGAGGTGCTAATCCACTGAATAAGTGGGTCGAGAAAAATTTAACTGCATGAATCTATACCACCTCTAAAAATCACAATTAATAAAGCCGCCAAGAGGTTTTATTAAAACTCTAAAGGCCATTTTACATGCTGCAATTCTTTCTTGCAAGTTGCAATAGTCTTGAACAAAAGCATGCGCAGTGGCAAGACATTTGTATCTTTTGTCAAACTGCGCATGCCTTTGTTCAAGACTATTGCATATTGCAAGAAAGAATTGCAGCATGTAAAACGGCCTTTATCCTTTTTGTTAGATCTAGGTTTGACGCTACGTAGACTCAAAAAAAAACACGAAAAAACTCTATACTGTGTCTTATACTGTGTTTATGCGTGAATTAAAAACGATTTGGTCAACGTCATAACTTAAAAACTACGTATTCTGTTAAAAAGTTCATATTATAAGACAAAGGTGAACTAGTTAGTTTTTGGTATCATTCCAACAAGGGCGACCCACATTTCAACTCAATGAATATCTAATAAAAAATCTGAACTCCAACCTTCTCTCGTTATAAAGATTTCCTAATAAGTGAAGTGTTACTAGTTTCTACCTATGTCATACTTTTATTTTGAGCATAATTTAAAATAAATTCAATAAGTAATTTTTCCATTGACACACACCGCCATTTTGTTACGTCATGTTGAATTCGTACTATTAATCTAATAAGTAGTTTTTTCAGGCTGATTGTTTTAAATATTTAATTAGGCCGTCATTTTGTTATGCTGCCGTATATTCATACCAAAATGTTACCAGTTCATTTCTATCTAAGACTTGATTTTTCTGCAAAATTTGAGGTAAACAGGATAATTCGTTTTTTAAGTAATAAGGCTTCACTAGGCCGCCATCTTGTTCCGGCGCATTGGATTTTAACCAAAATATTACCAGGTCATCCTAATATGAACTTTAATTTTTGACTAAAATTTGAAGTCAATCTGACAAGTAATTTTTAAGCTATGCCGCGAACTGACAGACAGATAGACAAACCGACGGACTGACGGAATTGATAAAACATATTTTTTGGCATCTAAAGACGCTAAAACGTGAAGATATTTAAAACCTGAAAGAATGATTTTTTCACGATTAGATATTTATATGGCCGCCATTTTGTTCCGCTATCTTGAATTAGTACAACAGTTTTACTAGTTCATTTCTACACCACCATTAGTTATGGTACACAATTTGAAATCAGTCCATTAAACGATTTTTTCATGCTAAATTTTTTAATATTTTATTAAGCCGCCATTTTGTTTCGCCATCTTGGATTCGCACCAGAATTTTACCAGTTATTCCTACTTAATAATTGATTTTTTATAAAATTTGAGGTAAAATTCGAGTCTGTATTAAAAAAAGGATTCATATATATATATATATATATATATATATATATATATATATATATATATATATATATATATATATATATATTCGTTTGTTCACTACTGTCGTTCTGAAAAGAACAGTTTTGCTGACGTTTCGACAAAATCACATTTGCGACGCTTCCTTTTATACCCCTACCCGGGGGCAAAGGTTATATCGGGGCGGTCGTCGGTCGGTAGACCTGAACCTGTTGATTCTTAGACCTTCACGATTGGAAAAATACAATGGGTTTTCATTCCGGGTGTACATCCATTCACTACTATCGTTCTGAAAATAACAGTTTTGTTGGCGTTTTGCCAAATATGATTTTTTCGAAGCTTTCTTTCTCGCGTTCGAATAGAGACTGAAGTGTTGGCGACTGCCACTCTTCCTTTTATAAAATAATAATTAAAAATAAAATTCACTATGGAAATTGTGTCATTCCTTTCCTCCCTGTGATAGTACAAACGAAAGAGAACAGCCAGTGGCGGCTGTTCCATAGTGTCATTTGGTCAATGACACCCCAAAAATATTTCAGAAAATAAATTATTCATTTGACCGTCCCTCCTAATAGTTGTAATAAAACGCGAACCTTGGGGAAACTTAAATACGCTACACTATTAGCCGCGCGCGCCGCGCCGGTTCGAATGGTCTCGTTGCGTACGCTATACTAAGCTAGACTGGGCAATCCGAATTGCCCTGATTACCTTAAAGCTTGACGAAAGTACCCGAAAATTTCACAGCTACCGAGCGGCAGCCGAACGTGATGAAATGGAATATGAAATCGCGATTTGGGTCATCAGCCAGTCTCTTCTCATAATTCGATCGATCGGTCGCGGAATCACGTCGGCATTCGGAAATTCAATTGTTTAGAGGTCGCGCGGTCGATATTCTAACTCGACATTGTTTCGGATGTTTTTAATCGGTGAAAATTCATTTATCTACTGTTTTTTGTAATATATATTTTTTAATTTTTATGATCCATGTGTGAGTTGGAAATATACAGGAAATAAAATTTTGGTAGTGACTAGTGCAAAAAAATAAACGACTAAAAATTGCTTACGAACTTAATTTTGCAAAAATAACCAATTACAAGGTGGTCTATGTTTGAGTTGTGAATATAGATGAAATAAAATGTCGGTAGTGCAAAAAACTAAACAACTAAAGAGTGCTAACGAATTCAATTTTGAGAAAATAACCGAATTCAAGGTAAGTGGTCGCAATTTGCCAGAACTTAGTATACGACAAACTAGTAAAGACAAAAATATATAGGTTCATCGAAACTTTCGCAAAAGTATGTACGATTTAGCTAACTGGATATGTGGTTATGAAGTCTCTAACTCATTTCACTGTTATGTTTGTTTGTTGTTTTCTAAGGACTCGTCGGACTCATTATGGTGCTAAAGACTTAAAACACTTAAAAGAAAAAATAAAAAAACATGCGTTTTCTGCAGATCACATGAAATGTTCGGTGAAGTATGCTACGGTCGGAAGTGTTGAAATTCCCATTCAGCTAGACACAGCTTATAGAAAATCCTTACAATTTTAATGAAAATGTATCCAAAAATGGTTATATTTTAAACAAAATTATAGATTGTGTAAAATTTTGTGGAGCATTCGAGCTGGCACTACGTGTCCATGATGAGAGGCTTTGTCTAAAAATCCAGGAGTTTTTCGGGGGCTTATACATTTTGTTGAGGAGTTGGGCCAAGATAGACTATCCGCTTTAGCAACGTTAAGTATCGAGAAATCGTTTATAAATGTGCGTGCCATTTTAAGGTATATATTTATATTTTAAGTTTGCCTATTTTTAAATTTGTCATTGACCTCCCAATATATTTTACCACAAGGCGCCACTGAGAACAGCATCCAAGGTCATTCTATTTACTGGAAACCGATATATACAAGTAGATATTTAAATTTTAGTTATCACCACCATCTATCTTAAATGCAGTCGTTTATCAATTCATTAGTCTTCAGAGCTCTTTCAATATGTGATGCAAATTCAATTCCGAAGGAAACAAAGAAACTATCCGAAGATTTAAAATCATAATTTCTATATTCGACTCATTCGGTCTTGCAATGCATGTATCGTCTCCAATTAGAATTTCAAAATACTCTTCTTCTATCATTGATTACGTGGCGTCTGATTTTTCTCCATCAGAGGTTTAATCTCAGGTTTGTAGCACAGGTCTTTCCGATCACGAAGCAATATTTTCCAAATTTAGTATTCCTCTTAGGCTCTTACAGAGACTTCACCATAGGGGCAGAATTTTCTCGGCCGCCAATTTTCAGAATTTCATAATATTTGCTTAAACACCGACTGGAATTTTGAATTTAAAAATGTTAACTCACATTTTAGGGCTTTCTTAAATAAAATTTTATATGCTTTTAATAAGGCCTTCCCGCTTAAGACTATCAAACCTAAGCGTCAGAAACCGTGGACCACGAAAGGACTACGCATTTCTGCTAAAAATATGCGTTCTTTCTTATATATAAACTCCATTCTTATTCTCGACTATATCTCTAATTATAGGAGGATCTATATTAAACTAATCAAGTTCGCAAAAAAATATACTATCAAAAACGTCTAACAATGTCGAAAAACGTTTCAAAGGAAACCTGGTCCATTATAAATGACCTCAGAAACAATTCGAACCCTGTGACTCAAATCTTACCAAGCCAAAAATGTTACCTCTGATATCTCGCCAAGTTTGAACCCTCTTTCGTTTCTTCCTCCATCGAAAAATGTCGCTGATAGCCTTTTCTTAAGCCCTGTTGCAAGGAACTATTAAAAGAAATGAATAACATTACAAGCAAATCTTCGTGTAGCACTGATGGCCTTTCAATTAAAATATTCCTGAACCTGCCGCTTACAGTTATAGAGGCCCTTACAACACTAATAAATGAATCCCTTATAAAAGGTATATTCCCTGAATGCCTTAAAACAGCTATAATTATTCCTCTGCATAAAGGGGGCGGAAAAACTAACTCTTTCAATTATCGCCCAATTGCTCTACTACCAGTGGTATCAAAAATCGTTGAAAGGTTACTGAAGAATCGCCTTACGTCATTTCTCCTTAAACGTCAGATACTATCCCCGGATCAGTTTGGATTTTTACCCAACAAGTGCACCAGTGACGCCATGTTCTCGTTGCTTAGCGACGTCTACTTATCCTTCAATAACAACCATCCCACCGCCTCAGTTTTTTGTGACTATGCGAAAGCCTTTGACTGTGTTAGTCCTGAAATTTGGATAAGTAAGCTGCATTTTTATGGAATTTGTGGTATTTCTTTAAGTTGATTTAAATCTTATCTCTGGAATGGGTAACAATTTGTAAGGGCAAATGGTTCTGATTCTGATTGTAAATTGATTACAAGTGGAGTCCCTCGAGGTTCCGTCTTGGGACTTATTCTTTTTTTGTTATACATTAATGATATCACCAACCTAAAAATAAATGGAAAAATCTCTCTCTTTGCTGACGACACAAGCATAACATGGAGTGATTTTGACACAACGTCTTTACATTATAATATTTCCAACGACCTTGTTATGATTAAGGCTTGGTCCGATTCGAATCTGCTTTGCTTCAATGTGGATAAATCGGTGGTCTTATCTTATATGGGGACTTTACACCCACTTCAGCTACTTAACAGCAATATTAAATACGTTGAGTCGGTTAAATTCCTGGGTTTGAATATAAATAACAACCTAAAATGGTCTAAGCATATTGACGCGTTAACTAAAAAATTTTTACCGCCTGCTTTGCCATTCGATCAGTTTCAAAAGAACTTACTTATTTCTCTCTATTCGAATCCCATCTCCGCTATAGCCTTCCCTTTTGGGGCTGCTGTATCACCGAGCAATTTCTTAGTATTTTTAGGCTTCAAAAGAAAGCAATTTGCTGTTTGTTTGGTCTAAAAAAATAGAGCGCACTGCCAATACTATTTCAAAAAACATGAAATTAACACTTCCTGCATTATTTATTTTAGAAACCATCTGTTTGATGAGAAAACATATAAACGCATTCCCGGAAAGGCCACAACCCGTATATCCTACCAGAAACTCTAGGCATGACATATACCTTTCCATTCCTTCCACAAAATTAATAAAAAATCAATTATTTACAACGCCATAAAACTTTAAAATCATCTTCCGGAACATTTAAAAACTATGTTTGCACTCGTTCCAAAAAAAACAAAGCGCACCTTTTTACTGCGTTAAGAATTTTTATAATGAATAAGTCTCATTAAAATGTTGTTTATTTGCTTGTTTACTTAAATCTTTTTAGGTGTCATGTTGCTGCATAGCATTTGAAAATATTTTATAAGGAATGAACTGTCTGATAGTCCGTTAACATTAATTATTTTTGATACATATTAGATTAAAGTTAGTCATTTTCTTTTTTTTTTCTAATACAGTAGATTAGTTCAGTACACTTTTTGTTTAACTTCACTTATTTTGCTTGTATAATAGTAACAAAATAGAGTTTAAGACGCGTAATTTTAATTTCAACGTTATCGAAATTATTCACCTCGCATATGTATTGTTTATTTCCTTTAGTCACCTGGATTCATTCAAGATTATAAGGTGAAAATATTAGTTTGGAGATATCATAAGGCTAAATGTAGCAGATTTATTTTATTTCTTACTTTAAAAGGCACCGTACACATTTTAAACTTTAACAAGGGTATACATGTGTTCGTATTCATCTTTATGCGAAATATTCGTAAAAGCAAAATTAGATAATGACTTGTGCTGTAAAGTAAGCACAGCAAACTAACAATAGGGCCCTGATAATATATCAGTTACCCCGCTTTGAGGTCTATTTGCTTTTCTCCTGCCAAGCAAAGATGCATGTTAAGTCTGGAATCCTGCCAGTTAGTAAAAGAGAGGCCTACATCAGCCGCAAACTGTAAATTTGCAGATTATTGTATTGAAAAGCAGCTAGCGTGTAAGAAAGATCTGTCGAGAATTTAAGAAATAAGTGAGGCCTACAAAACATTTTTGCTAACGTCGTTTATCATTTAAAAATAGATTTAGTGTATTTACTTACGTATATGACCGCAAAATGAAAAATAATAATTATACATGTCTTTTATTTAAAAAAAAAATCAAATATGATCCCAAAAAAAGGAAACAAAATTATTTGTACAAAAGCAAAAAACAAGGCACAGTCTAGCCCAAGGCTTCTCTACTGAAGCTAGCACCTAAACAAACTATCCCAAAGAATATCTGCTAACAGTTAAAAAAAATAATAAAAATATTCAAACATTTCCAAGTTTTGCGACAGTAGTAAGTGGGTACATAAACATAATATTTAAAATAATTAGGTTTGGAGAGGAAGTAAATATTTTTTTAAGTGAATTTTAAAATATTTGTTATCATTAGATGAAAGAACTGTGACGGGTAAAATAAATGTATTATAAATCTTGAATCCATTCAAAATGAACGTTCGTTGATAAGATATAAGATGTTAAAATGTATGTGAAATGTGATCAAATTTTTTAAGGCCGAAAATAAGTCGTACGCAAGTGTTTTGGATCCGATATGTATCAACAGCGTCTAAACAAGACCCATAAATAAAATCGCAATAATTAAAACTGGATAGGACAAGGGTTTAGCAAAGCATTTTTCGCATGGAAAAATTAAGAATGTGGCGATTACTGTACAAAATTGTAAGTGATAAATATGTCTTCTGAATTAATTTCTTCACATACTCCCTAAATCTGAAATGTGTATCCAAAATTATTAAGTTTTTTGCAGCATTAACCACGGGTAACTTGGCCTTATCTATCACTATATTGATTTTATCATGTAAAAATGCCAAGCTACTTTTAGTGCCAAAGAGCATGACAGATAATTTAGAAGATTAAGTTTCAGGTTGTGATTAAACGGATTATTAGTGTATTTAAATCTTAATTTATTAAACTTAAAGCATTAAGATAATTCAGATGATTAAAATAAAAAATACAGTTGAGTGTCGTCTGCGTAAGCTTGCAACTTATATTATTAAGAAAAGGGGACTGAGGATTGACCCCCTGTGGAACACCTGAAAGAATCTGAACTTCTTTTGATAAAACATTTCTGTTAGATATTTTCTGGCAGCGGTTAGAGAAGTATGACTGCAAAAGATTGAGGGACGATTCTAGCATTCCATAATATTTTAATTTAGTTTGTAGAAGTTTATGATCAAGGGTATCAAAAGCTTTGAAAAATCCAAGAGAGTTAACAGACTACTCATTTTTTTTATTAATCGCCGTCATTATATCATCTGTAATGCCCACCAAAGCCAGAGAATCTCTTCTAAAACTACACTAATTTTCTGGTATGATATTATTAGCCAAGCAGTACTGAAACAACTGGCTATATAAAACTTTTTCAAATATTTTGGAAAGGACTGGCAAAATACTTATGATTCTAAGATCACCGAAACTAGAAGGGCTTTTAGTCTGCCTATAGAAATTTTCCACTGATCTGGAAATTAGTTCGACTTTATTTTGAACGTAGATGTATACAATTGATTTTTTCTTAAGGTAACTTATTTTTTCTAACGAAAATTTGTTTTGGTTTACATACATTTTAAAATATATTTTAAAATACACTCAATTTATAGTATAATACAAATTTTAACGTATATAAATTCTGTGGTTAAGAACGTGACATGTTGGACTGACGGTTAATTCAAATCTAAAAATCTTATATATATATATATATATATATATATATATATATATATATATATATATATATATATACACCTACGGCCCATAAGTCTGTTTCCATTGGTGTCCAGGGTGTTGGAACGTATAATTTACAATTAAATTGCTGAATATTGTATATCTAATAAAATAATACTCTCTTCATAGTCAGGGTTTCAACGAGGGTACATCTGCGGCTTTATCAAACGTTTGATGGTGATCGTGTTTTGGGGTTGATGTTGCTGGACTTTTCCAAGGCATTTGATACTATAAATCATTCCCTTCTCTGTGCCAAACTTAAATATAATGGTTTTAACGATGTCCTGTGCAAGTTCTTTCATTCTTATATGTCTAACAGAACCCATAGGGTAGTTATTGATGACAAACTTTCTGCTCCGCTTAGTGTAAAGTCTGGCGTGCTACAGGGGACCACTTCTGTTTTTAATATACTCTGCCGAATCCTTTAGTTTCTTACCAATGCCTTTTACTGTATTTGTGCACAAACTTATGGCTATCAAAGCCCCTTCATATCTTAGAGATAAACTCGTTTCGCGTGATCAAATTCACATCCTTAACACGAGGAATAAGGAACTTCCGTGTATTCCCAAACACTCGGCAGTCTTGGTTAAGAGGTGTTTCACCTCCCAGGCTGCCTACATTTACGACAGAACCCCAGCAGAATTAAAAAGTTTGAAGATCTGCTAGTTGAAAACTAGTTACTTCTAAGGCGTTAGTACCTATTTCAATAAAATGGCATTTTACGTCTTGAGTTTGTAATTTTTTTGTCATTTGTTGCCATAATTATTGTAGTAATGAACATTTGTATTATCACTTTTTTACTATGGTTTTAGCAGTTTCTTTTCTCTCTTTTTAATTTGTATACTTGTTGCTGTTTAGTTTTTTAATGTTTTGTTTTATACTCTTAGTTTTATTAAGATTTATTATTATCATTATTTATAGGCTTTTGATTACTAGGTCAAGTTTTCCATCAGATTAAGGCTACATGGAAGAATAGTCGGACTGTTAAAGTCCTTTACTGGCTAAATGGCGCTTTGATCTTGGGGATTTTTTTAATTCATTTGTATTGTATTTGGAAAAAAGATTAGACAACAAATAAAGACGTTTATTATTATTATTATTGTGTTGTCTCACAGTATTCTTGTAGTTGTATTTATACTGACGGGATTATACCAAGTCAGTACAAAAAAAAAAAAACAAAAAAAAGGAAAAGGAAAAAAAACAACTATTTTGTATCAAGAGATGATCTAAGGATGTTACATGTTTTCAAAATGACCGATTTCTGGATGTTCCTGTGAATGTCTGTATTAAGTCCTAATTGAGCCAAATGCGGTGAAAACGTTGTTGGGTGAGGCGTGTTACTCATATGACGAGAGGAACAATGATGACTCTTTCCTGTTTCCACAGCCTTTTTATTTCCATTGCCAAGTCGGTGTATTTGGCGATCTTCTCACTGTATTTCGTTTGGCTGTTCTCGTCGTTGGGGCCAGCCATGTCAATTAAATAAGTGATCTTTTCTTTTGTGGATTGAAAGGTGATATCGGTTCTGTTTGCGGGGATGGTTTTGTCTGTGTGGATGTCAATGTCACAGTAGAGCTTGTAGTCTTCGTTTTCAAGTATAGATGTTGATGTATAATGGTAGTAAGGGATGTTGTTGTGGATAATGCTTGATGAACGACCTTTGCTGCTGAGTTGTGTCTCATGGTGTTCCGGCCATTATTTTATATCCACCCGTTATGTGATCGACCCTTTCTCTCTGCTGGTGACATCTCCTGAACCTGTTGTCTTCAATGGTTGTGTCCTTGATGATGTGCTCTTGATAGTTTCTGGTTGCTATGACTTTGTCCTGGATGGCAAGCAGGAAGCGTTCTGTTTCGAGGAACAGCCTTTCTTGTAACCACGTATATGAAAGCTTTTCATGTATGTGGTCTTGCTTTATGTGGTATCTGTGTCTTCCGTGGAGTATTTTTTCAGACCAGGTGTTCATCTTTTCTAGTCGTGATTGGATGTGACTGTGTGCATCTGTTGCGTGGCTCGTTTGAGACAGGTCAAGTGGTGCATAATTCTTGTCTGACTTATTATTATTATTATTATTATTATCATTTTTGAAGGCCACGTTTCACAGTTATTGCAAAAATCATACGCTAAATTTAGATTTCTGTATAAACGTTTATAAATACTTTAGTAATGATACGAAGCTACGACTGACTAACTCGCGAGTACTTTCATCTTTGAGCTATGGTGACACAGTTTACTGGCCTGAGTAATCGTCCGCTAAGTATCATTATATTAAGCTCTGTCTAGTCGCATCCGGTTGGTTCACTCTCGATGAGACATATGTTATGGATCTGGCAACGGCGGTGCTTAAAATACCGGGCACTCACTGCCCAGAATATATTTTTGGGAAATTTAGAAGAGATAATCGTACCACCTTTACATTTACAACTTTGTAAATACGCACAATTCTATTCCGGGTGGCGTCAATCTTCCATGATCCATTTAAAAGGAAACTCAATCCCTCTATATTTTCTAAAAGAAACTAATCTGATGTCATATAATGTTGGTGTGTTCATATATTTTTAGTAATTTTTTAAGTTTAGATGTTTTATAGTTATTTAGATTAGACTACCGTAGAATTAGGATATTTTATATATATTTCGTTACATGGTTAGGTAGTGTCTTTATTTATATTGTAGATTTTCATTATACAATAAAAAGACATTTATTATTAGTAATGCTATTATTTTCTTTAGTCACAGAGAGAAGCTGACCATAATTTCCTTTTATGAATACTGCAGTGGTAGCGAAATCCGCGTGTTTAATGAATACCGACTGCGGTTTTCTTAACCGAAGGTTAATACAAAATGAATTCGCAGGTCAGGAAACTAGAATGGTGTGCAAGTTGATAGGTTAATTGAGACCAGAGCCTTCATTTAGAAGATGAGGAAAATGTTCTAAGTGCCGCTGAAGAACGGCCGGGAGTACATGACAGATTGCAACTGAACTTCAAATACAATCGCACCAAGTCACTTGGGAATTCCTGTTAAACATTTTTTAAATCTTTTCATTTTCATCAGTGGAACATATTCATGACGGTGATCATGATTTAAGGCTCCAATTTTGTGAATTGCTGCTGAAGAAAAGCTGAGAGTATATGACAGATTGCAACAGAATTTCAAATACAATCGCACCAAGTCGCTTGGGAATACCTGTAAAACATTATTTAAATCTTTTCATTTTCATCAGTGGAACATATTCTTGATGGTGATTATGATTTAAGGCTCCAATTTTGTGAATTGCTGCTGAAGAAAAGCCGGGAGTACATGACAGATTGCAACAGAACTTCAAATACAATCGCACGAAGTCGCTTGGGAATACCTGTAAAACATTTTTTAAATCTTTTCATTTTCATCAGTGAAACATATCCATGATGGTGATCATGATTTAAGGCTCCAACTTTGTGAATAAACGCTACAAAATCTAAGACACTCTTAGCTATGAAGCTCAATTTATCCATGATTGAGTTAATACTTGTTATAATGATTATTGGTGGTTGGAAGAAAATGCGCACGCTACATTGGAACGAAATTTCCAATATCGATTTAGTATCAACCTTTGGTGCGGGATGCCCATTGCTCAATTATTTGGCACATATGAATGAGACGGGCATCTTACTGAAGAAGCCTATTTACAATTTCTGGAAGAAAACTTGATAGAACTGTTAAAATGTCGTTCCCTTAATTCTTCGACATTGAATGCCAAGATTATGGAGCCCCTCATTTTAGGACCTGTGTTTTCTTCTTGAATACTTGTTACTCGAATAGTTGGATTGGTAAACGCCGTCCGCAACACTGGCTACCAAGATCGCCAGACCTAAACCCACTTAACTGTTGCAGTTGTTATTCGAAACAACCATTATTACACGGGCCAGGAATTGCTTTAAAAGTATTGGAGGTAGATTTGAAAATATTTTTTTATTTAAATATTTTGTGTGCCCCTAATATTTGCATGTGATTAATTTATTGTTTAAATAAAAATGAATTTAGAAACATTTAGATTATTATTTTCGAAAACATTTAAGTATCTGACTAAACCAAATTCTTTTGACTTTTTAAACACATTCCCAAATATAGATATTTCCATTAGAAACAATGTGTCAAGAATACAATCAGATTATCTCTAAATGCTTTTGAGCAATTTATATTAATTAGGAATTATAGGTCCTAGACATTTCGCTACATTAGGATTATATCAATTGAATTTCGGGAGAAATTCAAGCTATATCATGGATTACACACTTGTCTATAATAATTCCCTGAGGTACTTGCACATTGCACGTTCCAAATTTTAACCTCTTTGTTCGATATCTCAATGCCTTGGTCTCTATTCGAGAATATATTCATCTGCTTAACTTGAATATCCGTCCTACTTTCGATTGAACAGTAATTTACGAATTCAAATATTGGAATGTTATATATAAATGTGACGTGAAAGCGTTTTAATTTTTTTATGACTTTACCAGAGTTAATATGCACTTGTCTAAAGTCATTTTAATTAATTTATTTAACACTATATATGCATCTTCATTAGAAAATGGATCTTGTGTTATAATACTTGAAACAATCAAATTTAATATATGTATAACGAATGATACTCCCGTCGAAATCCGATGGCAACTATAGTTTTAAAATTACACCTGAAAACTTTAAAATAAAAAGTAACACTCAGCTAAGACTTGTTGAATTAATACCGCTGCTTTTGTGGTTTTAGGTTTGTCGACTAATTTTTCACACTGTTTGTAGTTCTAATGAAAAGTTCCTTTTACTTAAATCACCTTGTATTTAATTTCTATTGTTCTGCTTTTATAGGTCTCTATATTGGCCTTTTCCTTACACCCTTCGAAATTTATTTTATGGCCTGTTTCCTGTTGATGTAGGAATACAGGCGAACTATTTTGTTTATTTATAATATTCAGCTTGTGCGGATATTTTGATATTTTCAAAACCGTCAAATCCTTCTTCATACATATTTTAGCATCATATATATCATAAGATATATTTCATCTTTTAAATCTTAAAATAGTCTCCGAATCAGTTCCTAATCATACTGTAACCTAGTATAATAAAACTAAAACAGGATAACCATAAGCACTGCTCTCGATCTAAAAGCCTAAAAGCGAAATCAATACAAACGATTAAACCCAAATCCGAATGATGTGATGAATGGTAGAAATCTAACCTGGGTGTCGCGTCCTGAGATGTAGGACAAATGAGACAGTATTGCCACGTCTTAAGAGATATTTTCTGATTCACTTTTGAGGTATTTTAGGGACCAATGAATATTCAAGTGTTTTAAATTACATAAAAATAAAATATCCATATTTATTAAAAAAAATCGGTACATTTCCTTTACCCGGAACTACCCTCGCTATGAATGTTTTATTTTAATTGAAATAGTGAAGTGTAACTCAATTTACTTGTGTGTAACTAAAATAAAACTACAGTTTTTGCGCAATCTTTTTCAACTGCAAAAATAAACTAAAATGAAAACAAAAAATTCGTCCAATTATAAGGTGTTAGAATTATAATATATATATAATATATATATATATATATATATATATATATATATATATATATATATATAAATTTAATATAATTTATATATTATTAAAATTACTAAAAAACTATTTATCCAATTTATCTCAAGTTTTGCACAAAAATCAAGTATTACATAGGAGTAAAATGGTAGCATTTTGGTACGAATACAAGGTAGCAAAACAAAATGGCGGCCAAATAAATCATCATCAATCAAATCAACTGAAAAAAACATCTTATTTAATTGAGTTAAAATTTTGTAGAAAAATTAAATGTGATATAGGGCTAAAATGGTACGAATTTAACATGACGGATCAAAATGGCCTAAGAATCAGTGTAAAAACTACTTATTCAATTATTTTAAATTATACCCAAAAATCAAATGTGGCATAGGTAGAAACTGGTAAAATATTGACAAGAACTGGATTCTATGGTGGAACAAAATTACAACCAATATAAACGTTTGAAAAGACGGTGTATGTGTGTTACTAAATGACTATGTGCGGAACTAAATTCCGGGTAAAGAAATTTACTGATATTTTTTTTGCATTGTCTTCTTAAGTCGGTTCTAGTTTTAATAGATATGTTCCAAGTAGTAAAACTTAACCATTTAAGGTTTAGTTTTACTTTCCTTCAGAACTTCACAACTTTTCTCATAAATCCAAAATGTATGAAGTTCTAATTAGTGTTTAGTAAAAGGTGGCTGTAACGTAAATTCCATCTCCAATCTGTCAAGGCCTATTTACCGAGCTATATATGTTCTTTATTTTAACTTTTTCGCACATTTTACGTTCTCGGTAAGTTACTATTTATATAGATTTCTTATAGTATTTTCTGAATATATTTTTATTTGGCTCAGTCATGCGGATGTTGGGTGCCGACTGTATCGAGCGTTATGTATATTCTTTATTTTATTTTTTTCGCAAATTTTACGTTCTCAGTAAGTTACGAATTTTATAGATTTCTTATACTATTATCTGAAAATATTTTTATGTGGCTCAGTCATGCGGATATTTAGTGCCGACTGTATCGAGCGCTAAACTTTCGCTAAACGGTTTACTGAATATCAGACCGTGATATTGTTTGTGTGCACATACAATACAATTCACGGCTGCGAAATAGCAAAATAGACAAAAAGTTTTTGTCGATCTATTGAATCAATGCCATCGTTCGGCTAGATAAGGAAAAATGTTTTATTGCGTTACAGTATATAATACTTAGTACGAAATATATTGCCATTTTAAAAGGATATATTAAATTATTTTTACCATTTTATAAAATACTACTATTTAAAATTTGAGAATTCAAAAAGATGTTTTGATTTCAAAATGTCTAAATTGTTTTGTTTTAGTTTTAATAAACATTTTACAAGTAGTAAAACTTAACCATTTAATCTTTAGTTATACTTTCCTTCAGAACTTCACAACTTTTCTCATAAATCTAAAATTTATGAAGTTCTAATTATTGTTTAGTAAAAGGCGGCTGAAACGTAATTTTCATTTCCAATCTGTCAAGTCCTATTTGCCCAGCTATGTATATTTTTTATATTTATTTTTTCGCAAATTTTACGTTCTCGGTAAGTTACTAATTTTATAGATTTCCTGTACTATTTTCTGAATATATTTTTATGTGGCTCAGTCATGCGGATATTTAGTGCCGATTGTATCGAGCGCTAAACTTTCGTTAAACGGTTTACTGAATATCAGACTGTGATATTGCCTGGGTGCACATACAATATAATTCACGGCTCCGAAATAGCAAAATAGGCAAAAAGTTTTTGTCGATTTATTGAATCAATGCCAGCGTCCGGCTAGATAAGGAAAAATGTTTTTATTGCGTTACAGAACGAGATTTAGTCCAAAAAATGTTGACATTTTAAAAGGAGATATTAAATTATTCCTACCATTTTATAAAATACTGCTATTTAAATTCTGAGATTTCACAAAGATTTTTTGATTTCAAAATGTCTAAATTGTTTTCTAAGGGAATTTGGTGTTAGTACTTAAGTATCGGGAGCAAACTCCTGACACCGACGAACCTAAGATACCGAAATTTCAGGAAAGTGAACCCATATATTAAAACTTAGGCTGGTCGCCCACAGGATGATAATGGCACGATATATCGCTCAAGTTAAGTTTATACGACATTCGTTGTGATCACATTTTCAATCTCACATGGTTAGTATTCAGTGATTTCAAAGACGAACAACATATGAGCGTCAAACCGCGGCGTTTCGAGGGTGTGTTGTTTCGCGACGATATTTTTGTGCTGCAGCGCGTAGTACGCGGGTGCCATATTCCCTGCTGTTTTCACGGCTTACTCGCTGTCATATGGTAAATATCGCTCAAGTGATATTTATGCGGTTAGTTTTAAGTAATTTCAAAAAGGAGCGACGTATCACCGCCAAATCCGGGCGTTTTAAGATTGCGTGGTGGGTGACCACTCTTACTAACTGCATGTATTTTGTCGGGTGCGATTTAGTGTCCTAAAAATAGGAATGGCAAATCGTGGCGTTACGGTTCTGTAGGTGACCAGCCTTAATGGTATTAATGTAAACACTCAGATTTTTGCAAATTTTCATATTTCTATACTTCTGATTTAACTTTGGTAGTTTTTTCATTGAATTAATTAAATTTTAATCTTTTTACCAATCCTTTATTTGGAATTTTCTAAGAGAAAGTTATTTTTTTGCTTTTAGGTAGCACTGAAGGTGACGAAAGCTGAATGTGCTGGTATAGGTAGAAACCAGTAAAATATTGGCACGAATCCAATATGGTGGAACAAAACTGCGACCAATAAAAATATTTGAAAAGATGGTATATGTTTGTTACTAAATCAATATGTGCGGAGCTAAATTTGGTCACACTTCACTATTTCTAATAAAAGAAAAAATTCGCAACGAGAGAAGTTCGGGGTAACAAAAATTGACCGATTTTTTTCATTTGCATTGCCTTCTTAAGTAGGTTCTATTCTTAATAAAAATTTTTACAAGTAGTAAAACTTAACGATTTAAGGTTTAGTTTTACTTATTTTCACAACTTTACAACTTTTCCCATGCACATATAATCCAATTCACGGCTGCGAAATAGCAAAATAGACAAAAAGTTGTTGTCGATCTATTGAATCAATTGCCAGCGTCCGGCTAGATAAAGCAAAATGTTTTATTGCGTTACAGTATATGATATTTAGTACGAAATATATTGGCGTTTTAAAAGGATATATTAAATTATTTTTACCATTTTATAAAATACTACTATTTAAAATTTGAGAATTCAAAAAGATGTTTTGATTTCCAAATGTCTAAATTGGTTTGTTTTAGTTTTAATAAACATTTTACAAGTAGTATAAGTTAATTATTTAATCTTTAGTTATACTTTTTTTCAGAACTTCACAACTTTTCTCATAAATCTAAAATTTATGAAGTTCTAATTATTGTTTAGTAAAAGGCGGCTGAAACGTAATTTTCATCTCCAATCTATCAAGTCCTGTTTACCCAGATAATATGTATATTTTTTATTTTATTTTTTTCGCTAATTTTACGTTCTCAGTAAGTTACTAATTTTATAAATTTCTTATACAATTTTCTGAATATATTTTATGTGGCTCAGTCATGCGGATATTTAGTGTCGACTGTATCGAGCGCTAAACTTTCGCTAAACGGTTTACTGAATGTCAGACCGTGATATTGCCTGGGTGCACATACAATATAATTCACGGCTCCGAAATAGCAAAATAGGCAAAATCTTTTTGTCGATTTATTGAATCAATGCCAGCGTCCGGCTAGATAAGGAAAAATGTTTTTATTGGGATACAGTATACGAGATTTAGTCCAAAAAATGTTGACAGGAGATATTAAATTATTGCTACCATTTTATAAAATACTGCTATTTATATTCTGAGATTTCACAAAGATTTTTTGATTTCAAAATGTCTAAATTGTTTTCTAAGGGAATTGGGTGTTAGTACTCAAGTACTGGGAGCAAACTTTGGACACGGACGAACCTAAGATACCGAAATTCCAGGAAAGCGAACGCATACATTAAAACTTAGGCTGGTCGCCCACGGGATGATAATGGCACGATTTACCTCTTGCGATATTCCTTGCCGTTTTCACAAAAAACGCGATCTCACATGGTAAATATTGCTCAAGTTAAGTTTATGCGACATTCGTTGTGATCACATTTTCAATCTCACATGGTTAGTATTCAGTGATTTCAAAGACGAACAACGTATTAGCGTAAAACCGCGGTGTTTCCAGGTTGTTTATTGAATTAATTAAATTCTAACACGGGCGTTTTAAGATTGCGTATCTTTTTCAAGTGCGATTTAGTGTCCTAAAAATGGGAATAGCAAATCATTTTTTAATGGTATTAATGAAATGATTTAACTTTGGTAGTTTTTTTATTGAATTAATTAAATTCTAATCTTTTTACCAATCCTTTTTTTGGAATTTTATAAGAAAGTTATTTTCTTGCTTTCAGGTAGCACTGAAGATGATGAAAGCCGAATGCTCTTTGCAATGATCTTATTTAATAAATATTTGCAAAAAATAAAGGGTCATACCCTCATATGACCCTGCTAATATTTTGGTAAATATTCAATATGGCGGAACAAAATGGCGGTTTAGTGAAAAAATTATTACTAAAAAAAACTAATTATCCGGTTTACCTGAAGTTCTGCACAAAAATCAAGTATTACATAGGAATCAACCGGTAACATTTTGGTACGAACCCGAGGTAGCAAAACAAAATTGCGGCCTAATAAAATGTTAATAGTAAGAAATCACATGGCGGAACAAAAAGGCGGCCAAATAAAATGTTTAAAGAACCAACTTAAAAAAAAATATCTTATTTAATTCATCAAATTTTGCAGAAAAGTTAAATGTGATATAGGGCTAGAATGGTACGAATTTAACATGACGGAGCAAAATGACTTAAAAAATCAGTGTAAAAACTACTTATTTAATTTATTTTAAATTATACCCAAAAATCAAGTGTGGCATAGGTAGAAACCGGTAAAATATTGGACGAATTCAATATGGTGGAACAAAACTGCGACCAATAAAAATGTTTGAAAAGGCGGTGTATGTGTGTTACTTAATTATTATGTCGGGAACTAAATTGGGTTACACTTCACTATTCCTAATAAAAGAAAAAATTCACAAGGTAAAAAGTTCCGGGTAAAAAAAATTTCACCGATTTTTTTTATTTGCATTGCCTTCTTAAGTCGGTTCTATTTTTAATAATCGTTTTTACAAATAGTAAAACTTAAGATTTAAGGTTTAGTTTTACTTTTCTTCACAACTTTGCAACTTTTCCCATAAATCCAAGATTTATGAAGTTCTAATTTGTGTTTGGTAAAAGGCGGCTGTAACGTAATTTTCATCTCCAATCTATCAAGCCCTATTTACCCAGATATGAATATTTTTTATTTAATTTTTTTTCACATTTTAAATTCTCAGCATATTACTAATTATATATATTTCTTATACTATTTTCTAAATATATTTTTATTTGGCTCAATCATGCGGATATTTAGTGCCGACTGTATCGAGCGCTAAACTTTCGCTAAACGGTTTACTGAATATCAGACCGTGATATTGTCTGTGTGCACATACAATACAATTCACGGCTGCGAAATAGCAAAATAGACAAAAAGTTGTTTTCGATCTATTGAATCAATGCCAGCGTCCGGCTAAATAAGGCAAAATGTTTTATTGCCTTACAGTATATGATATTTTGTACGAAATATATTGGCGTTTTAAAAGGATATATTAAATTATTTTTACCATTTTATAAAATACTACTATTTAAAATTTGAGAATTCAAAAAGATGTTTTGATTTCCAAATGTCTAAATTGGTTTGTTTTTGTTTTAATAAACATTTTACAAGTAGTATAAGTTAATTATTTAATCTTTAGTTATACTTTTTTTCAGAACTTCACAACTTTTCTCATAAATCTAAAATTTATGAAGTTCTAATTATTGTTTCGTAAAAGGCGGCTGAAACGTAATTTTCATCTCCAATCTATCAAGTCCTCTTTACCCAGATATGTATATTTTTTATTTTATTTTTTTCGCAAATTTTACGTTCTCAGTAAGTTACTAATTTTATAAATTTCTTATACTATTTTCTGAATATATTTTATGTTGCTCAGTCATGCGGATATTTAGTGTCGACTGTATCGAGCGCTAAACTTTCGCTAAACGGTTTACTGAATGTCAGACCGTGATATTGCCTGGGTGCACATACAATATAATTCACGGCTCCGAAATAGCAAAATAGGCAAAATCTTTTTGTCGATTTATTGAATCAATGCCAGCGTCCGGCTAGATAAGGAAAAATGTTTTTATTGGGATACAGTATACGAGATTTAGTCCAAAAAATGTTGACAGGAGATATTAAATTATTGCTACCATTTTATAAAATACTGCTATTTATATTCTGAGATTTCACAAAGATTTTTTGATTTCAAAATGTCTAAATTGTTTTCTAAGGGAATTGGGTGTTAGTACTCAAGTACTGGGAGCAAACTTTGGACACGGACGAACCTAAGATACCGAAATTCCAGGAAAGCGAACGCATACATTAAAACTTAGGCTGGTCGCCCACGGGATGATAATGGCACGATTTACCTCTTGCGATATTCCTTGCCGTTTTCACAGAAAACGCGATCTCACATGGTAAATATTGCTCAAGTTAAGTTTATGCGACATTCGTTGTGATCACATTTTCAATCTCACATGGTTAGTATTCAGTGATTTCAAAGACGAACAACGTATTAGCGTAAAACCGCGGTGTTTCCAGGTTGTGTTGTTTCGCGACGATATTTTCGTGCCGCAGCGCGTAGTAGGCGGGTGCGATATTCCCTGCTGTTTTCACGGATTACTCGCTTTTATATGGTAAATATCGCTCAAGTGATGTTTATGCGGTTAGTGTTAAGTAATTTCAAAAAGGAGCGACGTATCACCGTCAAACACGGGCGTTTTAAGATTGCGTAGTGGGTGACCACTCTTTGCATGTAATTTGTCAAGTGCGATTTAGTGTCCTAAAAATGGGAATAGCAAATCATGGCGTTACCGTTCTGTAGGCGACCAGCCTTAATGGTATTAATGAAACACTCAGATATTTGCATATTTTTGCAAATTTTCATATTTCTATACTTCTGATTTAACTTTGGTAGTTTTTTTATTGAATTAATTAAATTCTAATCTTTTTACCAATCCTTTTTTTGGAATTTTATAAGAAAGTTATTTTCTTGCTTTCAGGTAGCACTGAAGATGATGAAAGCCGAATGCTCTTTGCAATGATCTTATTTAATAAATATTTGCAAAAAATAAAGGGTCATACCCTCATATGACCCTGCTAATATTTTGGCAAAAATTCAATATGGCGGAACAAAATGGCGGTTTAGTGAAAAAATTATTACTAAAAAAAACTAATTATCCGGTTTACCTGAAGTTCTGCACAAAAATCAAGTATTACATAGGAATCAACCGGTAACATTTTGGTACGAACCCGAGGTAGCAAAACAAAATTGCGGCCTAATAAAATGTTAATAGTAAGAAATCACATGGCGGAACAAAAAGGCGGCCAAATAAAATGTTTAAAGAACCAACTTAAAAAAAAATATCTTATTTAATTCATCAAATTTTGCAGAAAAGTTAAATGTGATATAGGGCTAGAATGGTACGAATTTAACATGACGGAGCAAAATGACTTAAAAAATCAGTGTAAAAACTACTTATTTAATTTATTTTAAATTATACCCAAAAATCAAGTGTGGCATAGGTAGAAACCGGTAAAATATTGGACGAATTCAATATGGTGGAACAAAACTGCGATCAATAAAAATGTTTGAAAAGGCGGTGTATGTGTGTTACTTAATTATTATGTGCGGAACTAAATTGGGTTACACTTCACTATTCCTAATAAAAGAAAAAATTCACAAGGTGAGAAGTTCCGGGTAAAAAAAAATTGACCGATTTTTTTTATTTGCATTGCCTTCTTAAGTCGGTTCTATTTTTAATAATCGTTTTTACAAGTAGTAAAACTTAATGATTAAGGGTTTAGTTTTACTTTTCTTCACAACTTTGCAACTTTTCCCATAAATCCAAGATTTATGAAGTTCTGATTAGTGTAGCGTAATTTTCATCTCCAATCTATCAAGTCCTATTTACCCAGATATGAATAGTTTTTATTTAATTTTTTTTTGCACATTTTACATTCTCAGTATCTTACTAATTATATATATTTCTTATACTATTTTCTGAATATATTTTTATTTGGCCCAGTCATGCGGATATTTAATGCCGACTGTATCGAGCGCTAAACTTTCGCTAAACGGTTTACTGAATATCAAACCGTGATATTGCCTGTGTGCACATACAATGTAATTCACGGCTCCGAAATAGCAAGATAGCCAAAAGTTTTTGTCGATTTATTAAATCAATGCCAGCGTCCGGCTAGATAAGGAAAAATGTTTTTATTGCGTTACAGTACAGGAGATTTAGTCCGAAAAATATTGACATTTTAAAAGGAGATATTAAATTATTGCTACCATTTTATAAAATACTGCTATTTAAATTCTGAGATTTCACAAAGATTCTTGATATCAAAATGTCTAAATTGTTACTGATGTGAACTTGGCAGTAGAAAGTTGGCAGTAGATTTGCCGAAGATTGCCGAATGAACAGTGGCGTCGCGTCGCAAAAAAAAATTTCAAATATTTACTTGGCAGTTGAATTTAGCAGTAGATTTTTAAATACGGTCAAAGACTATGAAAAATTTTTGTAGTACTCACTTTAACTAAGAAATACTGTTAAGTATACAAAATAATTTAACCAAAACAGTGTCATAATTAAATTTGAATAGTGTCTTAAAAATAGTATAAATCCTTGCAATCCTTTTAAGGAGTTGATTTTAGGGTTAAAATGATAAAAATTGTTTTGCATATATCGTTACAGTTTCCAGAGAAACAACACATAGTGTTAAAACCAAATTTACATGAAAAGTACCTATAGATATAGTACTATTTAAAAGTGCTCCTACCAACTCCTTGCAAGCCGTCCAATTGATTTTGGGGATAAAACGATAAAAATTGCAGATTTTGGATATTTCATCAGTGTTTCCAAGGAAACTACACATAGTGTTGAAACCAAATTTACACAGAAAGTACCTTAAATATGGTACTATTTAAAAGTACCCTCACCAAATCCTTGCAAGCCGTCCAAGGGGTTGATTTGGATGGTAAAAGGGTAAAAATTGCAGATTTTGCATGTATCGACTAAGTTTTCGAAGAGACTACACATAGTGTTGAAACAAAATTTACACAGAAAGTACCTTAGATATGGTCCTATTTACAAGTACCCCCAGCAAATCGTTGCAAGCCGTCCAAAGGGTTGATTTTGGGGATAAAACGATAAAAATTGCAGATTTTGGTTATTTCATCAGTGTTTCCAAAGAAACTACACATAGTGTTGAAACCAAATTTACACAGAAGGTACCTTAGATATGGTGCTATTTAAAAGTACCCTCACCAAATCCTTGCAAGCCGTCCAAGAGGCTGATTTTGAGGGTAAAATGGTAAAAATTGCAGAATTTTCATGTATCGACTAAGTTTACGAAGAAACTACACATAGTGTTGAAGCCAAATTTACACAGAAAGTACCTTAAATTTGGTAAGGGTACTTTTAAATAGTACCATATTTAAGGTTATTTCTGTGTAAATTTGTCTTCAACACTATGTGTTTTTGGGGGTACTTGTAAATAGTACCATATCTAAGGTACTTTCTGTGTAAATTTGGTTTCAACACTATGTGTAGGTTCTTCGGAAACTTAGTCGATACATGCAAAATCTGCAATTTTTACCATTTTACATCCAAAATCAACCCCTTGGACGGTTTGCAAGGATTTAGTGAGGATACTTTTAAATAGTACCATATCTAAGGTACTTTCTGTGTAAATTTGGTTTCAACACTATGTGTAGTCTCTTCGAAAACTTAGTCGATACATGCAAAAACTGCAATTTTTACCCTTTTACCCTCCAAATCAACCCCTTGGAAATAGTACCATATCTAAGGTACTTTCTGTGTAAATTTGGTTTCAACACTATGTGTAGTCTTTTCGAAAACTTAGTCGATACATGCAAAATCTGCAATTTTTACCCTTTTACCCTCCAAATCAACCCCTTGGAAATAGTACCATATCTAAGGTACTTTCTGTGTAAATTTGGTTTCAACACTATGTGTAGGTTCTTCGGAAACTTAGTCGATACATGCAAAATCTGCAGTTTTTACCATTTTACCCCCAAAATCAACCCCTTGGACGGTTTGCAAGGATTTGGTGAGGGTACTTTTAAATAGCACCATATCTAAGGTACCTTCTGTGTAAATTTGGTTTCAACACTATGTGTAGTCTCTTCGAAAACTTAGTCGATACATGCAAAATCTGCAATTTTTACCTTTTCCTCCAAATCAACCCCTTGGACGGCTTGCAAGGATTTGGTGAGGGTACTTTTAAATAGTACCATATCTGAGTTACATTTTGTGTAAATTTGGTTTCAACACAATGTGTAGTTTCCTCGGAAACTTAGACGATATATGCAAAATCTGCAATTTCTACAATTTTACCCTCAAAATCAACCCCTTGGACGGCTTGCAAGGATTTGGTGAGGGTATTTTTAAATTTACCGTATCTAGGGTACTTTCTGTGTAAATTTGGTTTACACTATGTGTAGTTTCTTTGGAAACACTGATGATATATCCAAAATCTGCAATTTTTATCGTTTTAACCCCAAAATCAACCCCTTTTTTTGCTGGTAATTGTAAATAGTACCATATCTGAGGTACTTTCTGTGTAAATTTGGTTTCAACACTATGTGTAGTTTCTTCGGAAACTTAGCCGATACATGCAAAATCTGCAATTTTTACCATTTTACCCCCAAAATCAACCCTTTGGACGGTTTGCAAGGATTTGGTGAGGGTACTTTTAAATAGTACCGTATCTAGGGTACTTTCTGTGTAAATTTGGTTTCAACACTATGTGTAGTTTCTTTGGAAACACTGATGATATATCCAAAATCTGCAATTTTTCTTTTTAACCCCAAAATCAACCCCTTGGACGGCTTGCAAGGATTTGCTGGGGGTACTTTTAAAAAATATCTAAGATACTTTCTGTGTAAATTTGGTTTCAACACTATGTGTAGGTTCTTCGGAAACTTAGTCGATACATGCAAAATCTGCAATTTTTACCATTTTACCCCCAAAATCAACCCCTTGGACGGTTTGCAAGGATTTGGTGAGGGTACTTTTAAATAGTACCATATCTAAGGTACTTTCTGTGTAAATTTGGTTTCAACACTATGTGTAGTCTCTTCGAAAACTTAGTCGATACATGCAAAATCTGCAATTTTTACCCTTTTACCCTCCAAATCAACCCCTTGGACGGCTTGCAAGGATTTGGTGATGGTACTTTTAAATAGTACCATATTTAAGGTACTTTCTGTGTAAATTTGGCTTCAACACTATGTGTAGTTTCTTCGGAAACTTAGTCGATACATGCAAAATCTGCAATTTTTACCATTTTACCCTCAAAATCAACCTCTTGGACGGCTTGCAAGGATTTGGTGAGGGTACTTTTAAATAGCACCATATCTAAGGTACCTTCTGTGTAAATTTGGTTTCAACACTATGTGTAGTTTCTTTGGAAACACTGATGAAATATCCAAAATCTGCAATTTTTATCGTTTTATCCCCAAAATCAACCCCTTGGACGGCTTGCAAGGATTTGCTGGGGGTACTTGTAAATAGTACCATATCTAAGGTACTTTCTGTGTAAATTTAGTTTCAACACTATGTGTAGGTTCTTCGGAAACTTAGTCGATACATGCAAAATCTGCAATTTTTACCCTTTTACCCTCCAAATCAACCCCTTGGACGGCTTGCAAGGATTTGGTGAGGGTACTTTTAAATAGTATCATATTTAAGGTACTTTCATGTGTAAATTTGGCTTCAACACTATGTGTAGTTTCTTCGTAAACTTTGTCGATACATGCAAAATCTGCAATTTTTACCATTTTACCCTCAAAATCAACCTCTTGGACGGCTTGCAAGGATTTGGTGAGGGTACTTTTAAATAGCACCATATCTAAGGTACCTTCTGTGTAAATTTGGTTTCAACACTATGTGTAGTTTCTTTGGAAACACTGATGAAATATCCAAAATCTGCAATTTTTATCGTTTTATCCCCAAAATCAACCCCTTGGACGGCTTGCAAGGATTTGCTGGGGGTACTTGTATATAGTACCATATCTAAAGTACGTTCTGTGTAAATTTGGTTTCAATACTATGTGTAGTCTCTTCGAAAACTTAGTCGATACATGCCAAATCTGCAATTATTACCGTATTACCCACCAAATCAACCCCTTGGACGGCTTGCAAGGATTTGGTGAGGGTACTTTTAAATAGTACCATATTTAAGGTACTTTCTGTGTAAATTTGGTTTCAACACTATGTGTAGTTTCCTTGGAAACACTGATGAAATATCCAAAATCTGCAATTTTTATCGTTTTATCCCCAAAATCAACCCCTTGGACGGCTTGCAAGGAGTTGGTAGGAGCACTTTTAAATAGTACTATATCTATAGGTACTCTTCATGTAAATTTGGTTTTAACACTATGTGTTGTTTCTCTGGAAACTGTAACGATATATGCAAAACAATTTTTATCATTTTAACCCTAAAATCAACTCCTTAAAAGGATTGCAAGGATTTATACTATTTTTAAGACACTATATTCAAATTTAATTATGACACTGTTTTGGTTAAATTATTTTGTATACTTAACAGTATTTCTTAGTTAAAGTGAGTACTACAAAAATGTTTCATAGTCTTTGACCGTATTTAAAAATCTACTGCTAAATTCAACTGCCAAGTAAATATTTGAAATTTTTTTTTACGACGCGACGCCACTGTTTATTCGGCAATCTTCGGCAAATCTACTGCCAACTTTCTACTGCCAAGTTCACATCAGTTAAATTGTTTTCTAACGGAGTTGCGTGGTAGTACTCAAGTACCGGGAGCAAACTCCTGCCCTGGACGAACCTGAGATACCGAAATTCCAGGGAAGTGGACCCATAAGTTTATGCGACATTCGTTGCGATCACATTTTCAGTCTCAGATGGGCGTTTTGAGGTTGTGTCCAGGGCCTCTGCAAAGGTTATCGGCGCCCGCGTGCCGGTAATATTTTGGCGCCATTTAAATATCCTATGTAAATAATATTTTCAAGAATAAGAACTTAGTTTCGCTATTGTTCGCTATAATATTTTTAACAGTTGTTTCAAAATTTGAGTGAAATATAGATATATTAGATTTGTGACATTAGATGAGGGGACAAAGGCAAAAAAACAAACTAAACAACAAACAAATAAAACATTGAATTAAATTAGGTTAGTAATCTTGAAACATATAAATACACGCAATGCCATTAAATAAGTGTTTTTCTAGATTTAGTTGCCAAAAAATTCTCTTTTAATGTTATCAAAATTAATTTTATCCAGAATTCTCTTGCTGTATATTTAAGATTGCCAAACCTGATAATCTTTCTTGTGCCATGGTAGACCTCAAATAATTTTTAATGATTTTTACTTTTGAGAAGGATCTCTCACCAGAAGCAACAGTCACAGGTAAACTGAGGAAGATTCGTAGTGGTAATATTGGGTAGGGATGAAGTTAGGTTTTTTCAAATATATGTTGTAGAATGTCAAGGGGATTTAACTCTTTAGGCAATGAAAATAATTTTAAGGCATTAATCTCGTTAAATAAATCGTGTTGTTGTAGAGCTCGATAGTTTTTAGATGATCCTCATCATTTAATTTAAAAATAAAACAAACACGTTGTGGTAGTCAGATATCATATCAAATCTACTATTTAAAGGATTTAATGTTTGATCAACTATTTTCGAAAAGGAATTAATTTTAAAGGCGGTTTTGGACCTCAAGTTATTCCATCTCTCTGTTCCTAATCAAACAACTTTGGCTTATACATTCATCTGATAGTATTTAACGGAGGAAAACCTTGCTCTATCTCAAGATCAGCTGCTACATTTTCATCTTCAGCAAGTTTTTCCTCGAAAATATCTGTATCTCTATTATTTTTAAAATGGGTAACTAGGTCCTTTATACACTTTTGGCACACTTTAGTATCAATCGTTACCCATTGCATCATTTTGCTTACAATATTAATTTGGAATAAGAAATCATATTAAATTATTACCCTACATATTTAATAATAATAATAATAATTTTAAAAATTGGATACTTAATAACATTCCAGTTGCTTTATTCCTAGTTTCTATGTTGGATTTATCATTTTCTGCTGTTTCTAAAAGTCTGTTACAAATGTGAATTAAAGAAAACTGTATCGGTTTTATAGCATCAATCGTATTTGACTATCTAGTATCACTTAAGGGTTTTAGATGTAACTCAGGAATGTCATTTTTTATAATATTTCATCTTTCTCTGGATGAAGAGAAAAAATACATAAAGTTCTTTTACAATATTGAACGAGTTTACTGTTTCATTTGAAACCTTAGCAGCATCATTTACCTTTCAGTTTAAGCTGTGTGCCATACAAGGCATAAAAAATGCCCTGCGATTAGCATTCAGTATACGTTTTTGTAAACCAATGTTTTTTGCCCATATTTGCCCCATACCCTTGACCTCTCATGTCTTTAATACCCAAATTCAAATTTTTCAAAAGTTCCACTACGAAATTAAATATCTCTTCCCCTGTAGAGTCAAATATTGGGTTAAATATTATAAAACTTTCTTGTATTTGAACTTTTTCAAAATTGCCATTTAGAACGACATAACTCAAAACGAGGCTTATGTGCTCTGAATGACTTGTATCCGGTGTACAGTCTAAAATTATTGAATAATATTTGGCACTACGAACCATGTCCAAAATAGTATTTTTACTTTGAAAGACATTAATTCAATAATTTCGTATCTATCTGCCTAAACAATGGGCAATTCTTAACGAATTTGTTAGTAAGTTTTGCACTCGACTAACGACTCTCATCACAGCATCAAAAGAGAAAATTATACCTATAGCTAAAAAAGTATTTTAGATAAATTTTGGAATACTAGACATTGTCTGGATAAATTTGACAACTGCAACCATTATTTCCAGTACTTCATGCCAATATATTTTTTTTTGGTTTCTAAAACCCGTAAGTAATGATCGTTTACAGTTGTGTTTTTTTTTTGAATTCATCCATGTATTCATGTGAACATTATGTCTTGTTGCCAATCAGAAAACCATGGGTATCAGAAAAGCTATTGAGAGTCTTACTGAAAATTTTACAACAAAAACAAAATATCGAGTTTTTCGATATAGAGTAAGTGAACCAAATCTTATCTGCTTCTTCTTCATTTCCTAGTTTTCTGACAAAGAATTTACTTCACAAATTTCTTTCATCCTTATTAGCAGAAAATTAATAATTGTACCCTATCAAAGGAGGACCACGGTCCACCGTCGTTGGGAATATTACGTTACGAAGTCCAAAGTACATTTAATTATATTAATAAAGTAAAACATGATAATATGAAACTAAACGATCTCCTAAGGTTGGAGGACAAGGGCTTACTGAACTTGTTCTAATAGGAAAAATCGCCAGTTTTTAGACACAGTATACGAGTTTGTTAATCTAGTTCGCAAACTCAAAATTCTATGAGTGAGGGCTCATTGGATTCTGAATGACGTCTAGAAAAATGTGCAAAAGTTTCATACCCGCACATAAACCCTTTCAAAAATTATTAACAAATTAAGGTTTTAAAAAAAATTCTTAAAGAGGAGGACGTTTTCAATGCAAAAGTCCCGATTTCCGGAACTCTAACTCTGTTATTAATAATTTTAATTTAATATTAACAATAGAGCTCCGCGCGGCGAGGGGTAAACCGTTACGATGCTGCAAATCCACCCGTAAAAAATAAACAGTTTTTTTTGTACTATTAAATACTAATTTAAAAAATTATTGTATCGTATAGGCACTTTAAGGAACAATATCCCGCTGAAAACAATTTTTTTCACTGATTTTTCATAAAATGTGCCTATTGTTAATTAACAATTTTTTTGAGTTTTCGTTTATATTTCAAGTCTCTGTGGAGACTTTAATACAACTATACTATATACTATATGAGATTATGACATTGCGATATTTTTACTTCCCTCGTAAAAGGGAAATATTCTAATCGTAAAAAATCGCTCTCCGAGATTTTTTCAGTTCTTCACATTTCAGGGTCCCTAGATTCCGAAAAAACATGTTTTCTCCATTCTGTCGGTCTGTCTACTAACTAATTATCTGATTGACTTTAAATTTTGGTCAAACCCTCTCAGGTTTTACATCAGGGTTTAGCGTCCCTAGATCCAAAACATATGTTTTATCAGTTCCGTTGGTTCGTCTGTCGGCCTGTCTGTCTGTCAGCTCGCGGCATAGCTTAAAGACTACTTACCTGACTGACTTCAAATCTTGATCAAAAATTAAGAGTCATATGGGGATGACTTGGTAATATTTTGGTAAAAATCCAATAAGGCGAAACAAAATGGCGGCCTAGTGAAATATTAAAATAATGTTATTGAAAAATGACTTGTCTAATTCATCTCAATTTTGCACACACATCAAGTATTATTTTGGAATCAACAGATTCAATTTTGGTACGAATCGTAGATGGCGGAACAAAGTAGCGGCGTAATAAAATATTTTAAAAATTCAGCCTAAAAAAACTATTAATGGATTGATTTTAAATTGTGTGCCATAACTAATTGTGTATAGGGATCAACTAGTAAAATTGTGTTGCTAATTCGAGATGATGGAACAAAATGGCGGCCAAATAAAATGTTGGCTATCGTGGAAAAAATCACCCTCTCAGGTTTTACAAATCTTCATGTTTTAGCGTCTCTAGATGCCAAAAAATTAGGTTTTATTAATTCCGTCCGTCTGTCGGTCTGTCTTTCTGTCAGTTCGCATAAAAATTACTTACCAGATTGACTTCAATTTTAGTAAAAAAGTATGGGGATGACCTGGTAATACTTTGGTAAAAATCCAATATGGCGGAACAATGTTAAAAAATTATTACTAAAAAAACTTATTATCCAATTTACCTCAAAAAGTGTTACATAGGAATAAACTGGTAACATTTTGATATGAATCCAAGATAGCAATACCAAATAACGGCCTAATAAAATATTTAAAAAATAAGCCTAAAGATATTACTTATTACATTAATATCAATTTTTGTACAATAATTAAGTGTGATATAGAGTTGAACAGGTAAGTTGTGGTACGAATTTAAGATGGCGAAACAAAAGGGCGGCAAAATAAAAATTTATAAAAATGTAAAAAACCTTGTACAATTAACTTTAAATTTAGTGGAAAAATTAAATGTGAAAATGGGATAAATTGGTACGAACTCAACATGTAAAAACTACTTATTGAATTTATTTTAAATTATATCCAAAAGTCGAGGTGGAATAGGTAGAAAGAAACTGGTAAAATGTTGGGGTGAATCCAATATGATGGAACAAAATGGCCCCAATAAAAATGTTTGAAAAGACAGTATATATAACACATATATATACTGTGACTATGTCCTGAACTTCACTACTCCTAACAAATGGAAAAAAATCTGTTCCGGGTAATAGAAATTTACACCGTTTTTTTGGGTTTGTTTTAAATACATATTCTTTTAAATATTTTACATAATTTGGGGCAGCATAATTATTTGAAAATTGATTACAAGCAAATGAAACTTATTAGTGTCAATACAAAGGTCACAACTATCCAAGTTTATACTTTCACCCTAAACTGCCTTGGGAACAATGCCATTGTTGGTTTTTCACGATTGCAACGAACCATCACTTGCATGAAATTCTTTGCAACTAAATAGCCTTTTGAGTTCGATTTACTTGAAACCACCGAAATTCGAAGAACAGTTTCATTCACGTTCTCGTAAGAACAGATTCGTACTCGATTTCTACCACTTGACACTTTTTGACCAATTTTTTGAATAATGTTGCGATTTTCTAGAATTAACGAGACAATGATCGATAAAATTCGAAACTTTGATCCGATATCAATTTCTTTAACATCTCTTTCAATATCTTGTTTTATTTTGGCAGTAAAACTTAAACATTTGCGCTTGGTATTTTATTCGGGTTGCTTTACAACCCTACTACAAATAAGAAACGTTAGATTTTAATCAACGCACCCATTGTGTTTGTTAAAATACTAATAACAACCTTTGGAAATCCCAAGGCAATTAGGATATGTATCAATTAAAAAGTTTCGAGCATTAACATAGAAAGGGACTGAGGGTCATAAACTTTCCTTATTTTTTAAGTGATTCATTCCTGTTTTGTAGCGTTGCATTTGGTACGAAACCATAAAACTTTCCCGTTTTGTATACATCCCAACCAAAACCGAGTAGTTCCAAGATTCCTAGTTTCTATGGTCTTCCAAGATACACAAGAACAATGTACCACTTCTACACGTACGTCAGTGCAATAGACTCGCCCACTTACAAACTAGGTAAATATCTTTCAAATTTTCCTAATCCATTTACTGGAAAAACAGATTCTTTTATAAAAAACTGCGCATTTCGTGGAAAAACTTAAGGTAATCCAGTTGGATCTCGAAGATATTTTGGTCAGTTTCGATGTAGAATCACTATATACAAATGTTCCTGTCAACCACTTAATTTCCATTATATCAGACATATTGGATCATAACAATCTTGACAGGAACGTAATAGACCTAGTGAAAGCTTGTCTTACATCTAATTGTTTTATTTTTCAAGCAACTTTCTATGAACAAAGTAGCTATGGGATCTCCTCTATCACTTGTTGCAGCGAATATTTTTATGGAAGCCTTTGGGGATATTGCTCTTACATCCGCTCCAAAAAAAACACTGGTTTAGATTAGTGGATGATACTTTTGTTGTTTGGCTTCATGGACAGGATAATCTCCTCATATTTCTGGACCACCTTAATCAACAACATCATAATATCAAGTTCACAATGGAAATTGAATCTAATGGAACGATTTCCTTTCTAGATGTGTGTGTTTAAAGGATTGAAAATGGTACATTAGGACATTCTGTGTATAGAAAAACGCATACAAATAGATACTTAAATGCAAATTCCCACCACCATTCTTTAACATCGGAAACATCAAAATTGACCAAAGCTCTTAAAGGGAATGACTATTGCACTGAAGATATTACGCGTTCAATTAAAATATATAGTAATCCAACTCCGCGAAAGGAGAATGATAAGGAGCCACCATTAGGTAGGTTTGTTCTACATACATGGCACTACAGACAAAATAGAGAGATTACTTCAGCGTACAATCTTCAATACACATAAGAAGATTGGACATTGCTTGCGATTCCTGAAAGATATTGTACCTTTTCAAACAGAAGGAATATAGTAAGCCGCACGGATCTGGAGCCCCTACGAAAGGAGGAGGTTTGTCAAAAGCAAGCCGTTTTTATAGATATGTAGGGTTTTAATCAATCACCAATGAGTAACGCACCGTTTCCATAGATACTTGCATTCTTTTCATAGCCTCTGATTCGCGCGCCAAACTTTATACAAAATTCTTTGCTCATGTGAAGAAGTCTCTCAATATCAACTAGACTTAAGGAACATAAACGATGTATTAAAAAGAAACAAACTTTTCAGTCTGCTGTAGCTGAATACCAGCATACCACGGGCCACATTATAAATGTAAAGGAAACCAAGATTCTAGCATTGGTTCCAGAATTTTATAAACGAAAAATTAGAGAATCTATTGAAATTTTTAAACAAACAAAAAATTTCAATAGAGATACGGGCTACGGTCTACATCACACGTGGAAACCGATCCTAATACAGGGTGACGGTTCGCCGAGCACAAGTCGGGTATAAAAGCTCGCCTGAATATCTCCGAGTTCATTCAGTGTTCAGATCTCGTGGAGTAAAGATCCCTGAAGATGCCTCGTGCAATCGAAGTTGAAACGTCGGATATAATAACAATTTGACACGGTCTAATCCCAAGACCCATGAATTTATAATCCCAACGAGGTAACGCCACTCTGCCTACAAACCTTCTTGTTTCCTACACATATTTCTGTTATGGCTTTAACGAAGGTTTTATTAACGAACCTGGGGCTAATCCGGTGAGGATACACATGGGGGTATTGAAACTAAATTGAATGCTAGTGTTTTATTAGGATACCTGAACGGGTTAGCACCGAAATTACATATGGGATTATCTGCCATTCTTAGTCGCACAGGTAAATGAGGGTAGCTGGCTCGGAAACTTCACCCGACGTTTTGTAGTGCTGTAAAGGTGTTTCCAAAAAATGTTGTTCTTTTTTTGGGTAAACGCAAAGATTTTTACAAAAATAAAATTTTTTTCGTTGTACTGGTACGAAAGAAGAAGTCTAGACAGGCGATTACTGTATCTGGTACAAAACGGGAAGTTTACAAGTATATTTTTCCCTTTTTAGTTTCTAAACGAAATGGTACAAAACAGGAAATCTTTAAATAATAATCTTCAGGTGGGCGGGCTGATTAAAATTTTACTGTATGAAGCTTTTCTTTTATTATATCCAGATACTTCTATATACAATTACATAAGAAAACTGGGACAGTAAAAAAAATCATTTTTTAGGAATTTTCACTATAAAGTTGCATTATAGAGTGCTTCGACTATACTCATAAAGGCAAAATTATAAATCACTTGTGCTACTAGGTAAACATAGCGGAAGAACAACAAGGAACTGATAATATATCAGTTATCCGCATTGAAATCATATTTGCATTTCCCTTGTAATGGAATGGTGCATATTGATGCTGGAATCCTCAGGTATGGTAAAATAATTCAATATACAATTGAAAATTCCTTTTTTATTATTAAACAGTCTTTATTTCCCAAAAAAATCTGTGTAAATTTGAATTGAAATTAACGCCTTAAAATTCAAGCCAAAATGTTTACCATTTTTTTATAATTTAAGAATTTTTTTATAATTGTAAGAAATAATAAAATATGTTTAACACTAGGGTTTCTACAATTCATTAGTGCTCTTAACTTATTAGTTTCCTCGTAAGGCTGAAGTTAGTCGAATAAATAGTTTTCTCAGCCTGACTTTTTAAACCTCCATTTTATTGCGCTATATCAGATTAGCACCAAAATTTTATCAGTCGATATCTATATTGACTTTCATTCAAAAGTAAAATACAATTAAATAAATAATGTCTTACAATTAATAATATAGATATTTACGATACAAGTGAGTTAACAGCATCATTAATTTGTGTATTAACACGCGTATCTTAATGAGGTTAACTCACATGTATTGTTTTCGTCCAATTTCGAAATGGTGTGTGTATGAAGCAACCGGTTGGCAATAATTGTTTTGGATCCTTGCCAAAACAAATTGCTTTATATCTCAAATTTGAACATCTAAAAGAATATACGGGGTATTGCTTCCGAAGATCATCTACGTCCCTATTAGCAGATCCAGGAGCTGACATTCTAACAGTAAAGCGTCATGGTGGCTGGCGATCGAACACTATTGCGGAAAGCTACAATGAAAGTTCTGCAGAAAATAAAAGAAAAATAGCATCCAAAATTACGGGTGAAACGGGAGAAACTTTGGACGAGACCCGAAAAAAAATTTCCTCAAATTTTGCTCAAAAATCAAGTATTACGTAGGAATTAACTGGTAAAATTTCGGTACGAATTCAAGATGGCGAAAAAAAATGGCGGCTTTTTTAATTATTCAAAAAATCAGCCTGCTTAATAGATTGATTTCAAATTTGTGCAAAAATTAAATGTGATATAGAGACCGGGATAATTGTGGTAGGAATTCAAGATGACAAAATGATGGCCAAATAAAATGTTTCTTATCGTGAAAAAAATCACCCTTCTAGCTTTTTTCAGATCTTCACGTTTTAGGGCACCTTTTTTACCACGTGGTAATGGAGAATCAAGTCTGGCGAAGGTTTCGGATCCTCTCTTGGTAATCACAAATACCGGATTTGCTACTACTGGTGACTCTTGTGTGGTTTTATTTGTCAAGTTTTGGCACTAGTTGTACTCGTCTTTCAGCTTGTTGACTGTACTGATGAAGGTTTTAAGTCAGAAATACGTATGTACGATTCATTTTTGCTTTAGCGGTCATCATCAAAATTCCTTTTTCTACTATATTCAAATTCTTGCCGCGTTAATTATACCTTTCTTGACAAATATTGTGGGAAACATTTAATACATTAACAAGAATACCAGCCTCCTCGATTCGTCTACATTCGATTTGTAGTCGCTCCTTTAAATCCTCCAGTTAATTGGGCTTAGTTTTATACACCACATTTTTAAGTTGTGCTAAGTCGAGGGGCGTCAAGTCCGGAGATCAAGGGAGCTCTCTATTGAACCCCTAATAAAAATACAGCAGGTAAAGTAAGGCACTTATAGTTCTGCAATAGCTGGGACATTTTCGGTCTTTAAAATATTCAAATATCTTTATCCAGGTAATGTGTCTTCCATGAAGAAGGGACCGATTATTTCTGCACCCTTTATACCACACCAAACATTTATCTTTTGGGGAAATTAGGTGTGATTTTCATGTATCCAATGTGGATTTTCCCTAACCCAATATCGGCAATTATGCCTGTTAAATTCTCCATTCCAAAAAAAGTTCCTTTGTCAGAAAAAATAATTTGTTTGACAAAATTTAGATTGGTATTGCAACGTTCCATCATGATTTCACAAAAATCCAAGCGCTTGTCGTGATCATCCTCAGAGAGTTATTTCATTAAAAGTTATTTAGTATGGATGAAACTTCTAAAACATTTAGAACCTTATCACCATCTGTTGCGCCTTTAGGTCTGCCAGAACGTACAGCAGCTTTTACCTTTCCACAAACGTTTTTTGTTAATTTGACTTACGGCCGATTTAGTTATTGGATTTGTTAGGATATGTGTAATTAAAAATACAGGTTTCGCATTCTGTACCCATAACCCAGTATAATTAAAATTTGAATTTTTTGAGTTATACTTAAAAGATCCATTTTTGTAAATCAATAAAACTGACATTGTCAAACATATCAGGAAACCTTTTATGTGCGGGTATTTTAATAAAAGGTAATAGAAAAATTGTGGATATTACCCTTATATATATATATATATATATATATATATATATATATATTATATATGTATATATATATATATATATATATATATATATATATATATATATATATATATATATATATATATATATATATATATATATATATATATATATATATATATATATATATATATATATATATATATATATATATATATATATATATATATATATATATATATATATATATATATATATATATATATATATATATATATATATATATATATATATATATATATATATATATATATATATATATATATATATATATATATATATATATATATATATATATATATATATATATATATATATATATATATATATATATATATATATATATATATATATATATATATATATATATATATATAAAATCATAATCCATCTTCAACATCCCTGGGACGGACATATAGGGAAACATGGGGGGTTTGCTCCCGTAACATTTTATCTTCATGAAAAACCTTATCTTATTGGTAATATAATAGGCAGCTCTGTTGACCTTAACGAATATTTTTTCAGAATATTTATTGGTGTTTTATGTATTTTAATAGTATTTTTACTATAATAGTATTTTTGTACAATGTAATGTAAAGAGTGTTATAGAAAATCTCCAACAATTATTTAAAATGTTTTCTTTGCCTTGTAAAATTCTTTCTTGAAGTTATAAATGCAGTTGTGCCGATGTAACCGAACAGTAAACCAGTTTCACATGCGCTGAAGGGAGAGCTTGAAGTATTTTTTTGAGATCTGCAAAAAAGAAAACGTTTCCTCTTTGCATAATGGTTTTACTATCTTTCTAGTTATGGGAATTTCACGTTTTAATTGCTAAAAATGTTTGTGATCTCAAAAACTCGGTTATTGGTGCTTAAATGCAAAAAAGATATAATTGTTTTTACCGGCATGTCAAAAATTAAAAGTTGTAAAAGATGGAAATTAAAAAACGTGTTGGCCAGTGTTTAAAATTCATAAAACTATGACAAAAAGAAAATGAAACAAGAAAAAATTAAATTTAAATCTTATTTTTATACGTTTTCTCTTGTTTATCAAATATTATGTTTTTAAATTGTCAA
The DNA here is from genome assembly GCA_030620095.1 of Kuschelorhynchus macadamiae. Lineage (NCBI taxonomy): Eukaryota > Metazoa > Arthropoda > Insecta > Coleoptera > Curculionidae > Kuschelorhynchus > Kuschelorhynchus macadamiae. Next base: position 259,505 of record JAUTXW010002030.1, read on the forward strand.
GTGCTTTTTAATACATTAAACATTTTATATATCTATGCCAATGAAAGTTGTAAATCTGTTGGCAAAATTGTGATACACCTCACCCAATATTTTATCTTCAGTCCGTTCCTGTTCGACTAAAAAAAAAAAAGTCGCTACTTAGCATAGGCCTGTATACTAAGCCACTTACGTTATATGCTTGTTTTCTAATTTTCAATTGAATACGCAAAATCAGTTATCACATTGTTTGCAAATTCTCCAGTGTTCACACTCATCTCTGCACGAAATACCTATAAAAGGCAAATTAGATAATAACTTGTACTCTGAGGTAGACACAACGAAATAACAATGGAGAACTGATATTGTATCAGTTGCTTTGCTTTGAGGACTGCTTTTCACATATAAAGGGTGTAAAATGCTGTAAAATTTGTTTTGCTTTTCTTGTATTGTAAACAACTTTATACATACGAAAAATCAGTAAAGGTCCCAGTTGAGAAAGAAATAGCATTAAAAGAATTATATAAAGGTCTTTAATTTGTTGTAGATTTTTGATTATCTGTATTTTTGATTATCTGTATTTTTGAAAATTTATAATTATATTAAAGTCGTTTGTTGAGAAAACTAGGAATTTATGGAATAAAGAAACTATAAATCAGTTTGGTCCCTAATAATAAGCTATAGGTTCTGGGCTCGAGTTCCAGCGAATTCTCAAATTTAATAAATTTTGTCTGAAATGCCGATTAATAACTTTGGGAAATGTATTATTATTTTAAAGTTGTTTGTTGAGAACATTAGGAATTTATGGAATCAAAAAACTATAAATTAGTTTGGTCCCTAACAATAAACTATTTCTCAATGCACGATATTTCTGAAAATGTGATACGTCAAAGTTCTCAATCAATCCTCAATCCTGTGACCACTTATACATTAATTAGCGCATGTACTTTGTGCCCACGTATAGAGAGATATCTTTTTTAATTTTTACTTCTCTCGTTAAAGAGGAGTATTGTAATCGTGAAAAAATCACCCTCCGAGATTATTTCAGATCTTTACGTTTCAGGGTCCCTAGATGCCGAAAAACATGTTTTCCCAATTCCGTCGGTTTGGCTATTCGCGGCATAGCTAAAAACTACTTATCCGATTGACTTCAAATTTTGGCTAAAAGTTAAGTATCATATGGAGATCCTGTAATATTTTGTTAAAAATCTAATATGACAAAACAAAATAACGGCGTAGTGAAATGTTAAAAAAATGATTACTAGAAAAACTGCTTATCCAATGTATCTCAAATTTTGCACAATCAAGTATTATGTAGGGCTCAACCGGTAAAAATTTGGTACGAAAAGATGGCGGAACAAAATGGTGGCTTAATAAAATATTTAAAAATTCAGCCTGAAAAAAACTTCTGGACTGATTTCAAATTATGTTAAGTAATTGTGGTATAGACATGAACTAGTAAATTGTGGTAATAATTCAAGATGGCGGAACAAAATGGCGACCAAATAGAATATTTGTAATCGTGAAAAATCAGCCTCAGGTTTTACATATGTCACGTTTTAGCGTCCCTAGGAGCCAATTATGCACAAAAATCAAGTATTACATAACAGTGAACTCGTAAAAGATAGCTAAACAAAATAGCGTCCTAATAAAATATTTAAAAAATGAGCCTGAAAAAACTACTTATTAGATTAATTTCAAACTTTGTGCAAGCATTATGTGGGGTAAAGTTGTGGTACCAATTCAAGATGGCGGAACAAAATGGCGGGCAAACATTTTTTCTTATTCAATTGACTTTAAATTTTGCAAAAAAATTAAATGTTATATAGGGATAAAATGGTACGAATTCAAAATAACGTAACAAAAAGGCGCTGTGTGTCAAAGTAAAAACTATTGAACTTATTACGTCCCTCATAAAGGGGTGGTATTGTAAGCGTTAAAAAAATCATCATCCGAGATTTTTTTCAGATCTTCACGTTTCGGGGTTCCTAGATGCCGGAAAAAATGTTTTCTCAATTCTGTCGGTCTGTCTGGCTGTCTGTTCGCGGCATAGCTAAAAATCTTCTTAACTGATTGACTCATATGGGAATGACCTAGTAACATTTTGATCAAAATCCAGTATAGCGAAACAAAATTGTGCCTAGTCAAAGTTAAAAAAAATATTACTAAAAAACTGCTTATCCAATTTACCTCAAATTTTGCAGAAAATCTAGTATTAGGTAGTAATTAGCTAGTATAATTTTGGTACGAATCCAAGATGGCGAAACAAAATGACGGCTTAATAAAATATTTAAAAATTCCGCCCAAAAAGCTATTTAATATATTGATTTCAAATGTTGTGCAAGGATTAACTGTGGGATAAAGATGAACAGGTAAAATTGTGGTACGAATTCAAGATGAAATGTTTGTATTTATGAAAAAAATTAGAGGTTTTACATATCTTCGCGTTTTAGTGTTCCTAGATGCCGAATTTTTTTTTTCTCAATTCCTTTTATCTGTCTCTCTGTCAGTTCGCGGCGTAGCTAAAAACTGCTTACTCGATTGACTTCAAATCTTTGTCAAAGATTAAGGGTTATATGGAAATAACCTGGTATTATTTTGGTAAAAATCCAATAAGTCGAAACAAAATGGCAACCTAGTGAAATAATAAAAAAAATTACTGAAAAACAAATTATTCAATGTATCTCAAATTTTGCACAAAAACCAAGGAATCAACCTGTAATATGTTGGTATGAATCGAAGATAGCAAAACAAAATGGGGCCTAATAAATCATTTAAAAAAATCAGTTTTGGAAAACTACTTATTATAGGCATGTATTAAGTGTGATATAGAGATAAACTGGTAAAAGGGTGGTACAAATTCAAGACAGAGAAACAAAACAAACAAACGAATTCAAGATGGAGAAATAAAATGGCGCCCAAAAAAATCGATGTAAAAAAAATCTTCTTATTCAGTTGATTTCATATCTTGCAATGAAATTGAATGTGATATAGGGATTGACTGGAACGAATTTAAAACGACGATTAAAAAATGAGTGGAAAAAAATTCTTTTGAATCCAAAAAATAAGTGTGGCGTAGGTTGAAACTGTTAAAATATTGGTACGATCCCGATATGGTGGAACAAAATTTTTGTTAGGTTTGAACGGACAGTATAATAAATGAACATGTGGAAAATTGAGGCATACCGCCTTGTTCAGTAAATAAAAATAAACTAAAACCTGGTAGGAGGGAGATAAGGATGTTGTTGGGTTAAAAAAGGCCATTTCAAATGTCTATAATATGCAGGGTTGGCCATCGAAAACTTTCCACAGCTTTTTTCGCGGTTGCTAAAACGCTTGGACCCGTCAATTTTAGGTTTTAGGGTGATAAATTTTTGAGGTATTAAATTTTAAATTCTCTCTCCAATTAGATGTAAAATTGGATAGGCATATTTCAAAAAAATAAAGTAAAGTTTTTCTTATGATTTGGAAGTCATTAAGATTCTTAAGAAAAACACCATCAAATAGATCAGTTGATCAACAATAGGCAGGTGGAATACCATAGTCATTTTAATAATAGTTTGTTAAACTGGTCGGTTTACTGTCTTAGTGCAAATAAATGACCACAATCTGTCGCGTTTTGTAATATTTAAATGATCGGTTCTATTGAATAAACCGTGGAAATAATTTCTCTCTTCTTTAGAAATAAAGATTATCCGGGACTACAGCAACATTGTTTAATGATAAATATCCAGAAAAGTTGTGATCTCATACATACGTTCGCGAATTCCCAAAATTTTCTGCATACCGGGACAGAGTTAAATAAAAAGAGAACGGTCGAAATCCTATTCGAAATCAAGCCGTGGAAGTGACAGTTATAGAGCAAATCACGCAACAAAAGTTTCCAGAAAGGTGGATTGGCAAAACAAGCCCTATTGAGTGACCCGCTATTCCGATTTGACTCCACTCGACTTTTTTTGTGGGGACAATTAAACTCAAAACAGCCAAATTCCTTAAAAGATTTGCGGCAGCGGATTATACATGAATGCAAGACAAATAAAACTATGAGTACTTTAAAATATCCTGCAACAATTAGAACAGGTGATTTATTGTTGTATGGAGGTTGGAGGTGAGCATTATAAACATCTACGGGACTAAAAATAGTGGAATATTCAATTTTTTTGTTAGGTACATAATTTCTCTAAAATTTCTATTCCAATTTTAAAAATATAAGTGTCGTTGGAAAGATAATTTAAAGCAATCTAAAACAAGCTTTCACTAGATACACCTTTCCATTTAAGATGTTTAGTCCGAGTGGTACCCCCGCTAGGGTGTAAAAGTTAAGTCCCAGCGTTTTTGGAGTAACCGCAACCAAAGTTTACTTAATAAAAATATAAGTTGCAGCACTTGAACACGTGACTCGATGTACCTATTCCTCGCGTCCCGCTGGTATATTCTGGTTACCGGTCGGGTCTCCGGCACATACACAGTAGGTGAGGCTTCGTGATCGCGCCAGTTTGTTATTGTGCTATATAGTGAGACAAACAAAATTTCTTTGACAAATATGAGCCACTATGCCTATTAGAAATTGCTTTCTGTCGTTTCGTCTGTCTGTCTATTAGTCCGCGCTATAGCTTACCCGATTGACTCCAAATTTTGACCAAAAATTAAGGGTCATATGAGGATAAGCTAGTAATATGTTAAAAAAAAATTGTTAGAGTGGTATATTATTTGGCGTTAAGACCCAGTAAAAAAAGTAAGTCTTTTTTAAATTGTCGATGTTTCCCAACTTTATTGTTGCGTTCTCAGAACGCATATAGATTCCATATCCTGCATGAAACCCATATTATCAGTCTTTACCTACTCCGTTGGCCTGCAGATATTTCCCAGATATTAAGTGTCTATATGGTTTTCGTTAACGATCCTCTTGTTGTTATGTTAGAGTGGTGTATTATTTGGGATTGAGATCCAGTAAAAAAACAACAGGCTTTTTTTAAATGTCGACGTTTCGCTGTTTTATTGCGTCCTCAGGACACATATATAAATTCTATATCCTGCATGAAACCCACATTATCAGTCTTTATCTGCTACGCTGGTCCGCAGATATTTCCCAGATCGATCCTCTTGTTGTAATGTTAGAGTGGTGTTTAATTGGAGTTGGGATCCAGTAAAAAAACAATAGACTTTTTTAAACTGTCAACGTTTCGCTATTTTATTGTTGCATCCTCAGAACACATATATAAATTCTATATCCTGCACGAAACCCATTTTATCAGTCTTTATCTACTACAGATATTAAGTTTCTAAATGGTTTTCGTTAACGATCCTCTTGTTTTTATATTAGAGTAGTGTATTATTTAGGGTTAGGATCCAGTAAAAAAAACAAGACTCTATTTTTAAATTGTCGACGTTTCGCAACTTTATTGTTGCATCCTCAGGGCACATATAGATTTTTATATCCTGCATGAAACCCATATTATCAGTCTTTACCTACTCCGTTGGTTCGCAGATATTTGCCAGATATTAAGTTTCTACATGGTTTTTGTCAACGGTCTTCTTGATGTTAAAGTGGTGTATTATTCGGGGTTAGGAAATATCTGCGGACCAACGGAGTACGTAGAGACTGATAATATGGGTTTCAAATTAAGATGACGATACGAAATGGCGGCCAAGTAAAGTTTTTAAAAAATCATCGTAAAAATATTTGTTGAATTGACAATTTTTGCACAAAAATTAAATGTGCAAATGGGATAAACTGGTACGAATTCAACATGACGTAACAAAATGGCGGTATGTGTCAATGTAAAAGCTATTTATTGAATTTGTTTTAAATTATGCCCACAAGTTAAGTGTGACATAGGTAGAAAGAAAATGGTAAAATATTGGTAGGAATCCAATATCATGAACCAACATGGCGCCCAATAAAAATAAAAGTATATGCAGCGCTTATATACTGTGACTACGTACTGAAGTAAACTGAGTCACACTTCACTATTCCGAACAAATGGAAAAAAATCATCATCATCATATATAATAAAAATATTGTATTATTAAATTCGACTAGCAGGTAAGTAACAATTTAATATTAAATTCACTATATTTAAATAACATTTAAAACTGTAATTGTAAAATACTAAACTAGTCCGACGACAAAAGTCAACTGAATAATTCTCGTCTAAAGTTATTATTTATACTTTAGAAATTCCCTGGCAGATAAAAATTCGTAGCGCGTAGCCAAACTACTTTTAAACAGCTCGGTAACAGGAGCCAGTGTCGATCGGGTTTGAAACTAGGCAGCTCGCCTTTTATCTGCGGTTTTCAAAGTGCCGACGGCGCAGTGAGGCAACTTATATTTTTATTCAGTAAACTTTGCCGCAACAAAACTTAGGTGGACATTTTTCGATTGTCCACGTGCTAATTTACTTAAGCAATTACGATGAAAAGCAGATGATTGACGTAACAATCCATTCATGATTAAATGCTGTTATTTGAGGATTTCTCTCCAACGCCACTGTCTGCCTAAACAAATCTCTTTTTGCTAACATTTCGTTTACACACTGACATTCATCTCCGCGCGTTAAGGCACGGACGTTGATTATTTCAAGATTTTCCTGAAGACATGAGCGACGGACTCTTGCCAACATGCATGCCACATTCTTACTCACACACAAACGTTGATTAATGTACGGTATTGTCGTTCGATGGCATTGTACCCGCGGAGATGTATGCGGACATCTTGATGGATCTGCAGTCCCCCGAAGGGTTATGATATATTTGCCCAGTTTATTTCTGTGGGTATAAAGGTGATTATTGCCAATTATAGAAATTAATAAAATCCAACCTTGTACACTAAAAATTTGTATTGTAAATTGTTAGTAATCGTATAATACAAATGAAAGATTGTTAGACTAAACCCACTTTTTAGCGTTAAAAGTTAGAACATAGTTATACAATTATTAAATCAAAAAATGTGCCCACACAAAGACAGAGAGTTGTAAGTAGTTTTGTTGGTTTATAAGGCTGACACAACCCAAATGTAAAGGGTAAAAACCACTAAAAACGGATTTGGATACGAATAGATTTTATTATTTCTCAAGTAAATGATACGCTAGTACCTTTTCTATAGACAAGTGGTAGTTTATATGCACGAAAATAAATGAACAAATAAAAAACGTACTTCTTTAATATGAATATGTTGGCCCTAAAAAGGACTATTTTTTGTAGCAATATCATTTCGTCCTCTTTGTCTTCTCAGTAGTCGCTTGTACTGTTGTCACTGAGATCCAGAGAAAAAAATTAGGAGCTATATAGTCTTATCTAGCGTACCATAGCTATTTTAAATAACAACAGTTTCACTTTTTACCGGTTTCAGGTTTACATAGGCTACAATAGTATTCCTCAAATAAACACATCTATTGTAAACTTTATCTCTTAAAAGACTGCACTTTTTATCTCGTTTTTTTTTGTCAAATTATTATAAAGTATTATAAAACCAATAAATAATATTAACATCTTTTTCGAATAAATAAGTTTTAATATAGATAATGTTTCTCTGAAACAAAAAATAAGAACTACGCCTATGAAATATACCAAACAAGGTTCATATATACGATTTACAACTCTCTACTATGTTAGTATATATTTTTATTTTACCTTACACCAACGTCTTAAGAAGGGTAGTATGATCCCTGTTTAGAACTTGTTCGACGAGACGAACCGGAAGACTGGAAGGGTAGTATGATCCCTGTTTAGAACTTGTTCTGCAATGCCGCATACACCATGAGTCATTTTAATCAGAGAACGAATGCGATTGCGTTCTTTTTAAAGGCCGTTACGCCGCCATAGACTATCGAGCCCCTTATATGGCAAAGGCACAAAACTTATGGCACAAAATCTGACGAGCTCGAAAAGGAGCGAAATTGCGATCGTCGTTTGCTTAAAATGGATTATTTCCCTTGCGGCATTGCAGGATGTGTTTCAGACAGGGACAGAAGTGTTATTGTTATGGCGTTAGGGTATTAGCTTAATTACAGCCAAACTAGAAATGCCAAAAAAAAACTCTATACTATTGCATATCTGAATTGTACATAAAATTCTACGTATTTTTTGTATTTAAAGTTTTGACACATCTTCAATTGGTTTCGAGATAATGGCAGTAGAAATCTGAAAATTTAACACTTTGGAGGGCTGCTTTCTAGTTTCTGGTTTGGTACGATAGACAGAGGTTTTCAAACGACCCCAAAGCTAAAAATCTAGAGGGGTTAGATCAGGTGACCTAGGGGATTCAATGCGTCCTAGTCTACCTATCTACTACTACATCTTTCAGGAACATTTCTTTCTAAATAATTTCTAACACGAATGAAAAAATGTGCAGGTGCGCCATTTTGTTGATACAAAATGTTGTTCTTGCTATTGTCTGGATCGGGAAATAAATTAACTAAAATGGGTAGTGATTGGTGCTAAGTAAATCTATGTAAGAGTTGGCAGTCAAATTTTTGTGCAGAGAAAAAAGGTGCAATTATATTGTTGCTAATTCCTGCCCATACATTTAATTTTTGAGGATGTTGGAACACCATAGTTCCATCATCCAGAGAGGATTGTGATCGCACCAATACCTGCAGTTATGTCTATTTACAAAGCCATTAAGAGTGAACGTGGCCTCATCGGAAGTGATGCTATCTGGAAAATATTTTAGTTAGATGGCCCCTATCGACAATACTATAGGGCCAAATTTTAACATGTATAGTTTGACTATAATTGTAACACTTATGTATATATATACTATATAAGTTGTATTTTTGATACTATTTTATCAACAAAGATTTTAAAAATTTATTTATATGCATATGAGATGTTTAAAAACATAAAACGTAAATATTGTGCATGAAATATGGAAAGCCCAAAATGTCTGTAGTGACACACTGTATTGCGAAAACTAATTATCGGACTTAAATTAAAGATTACCGTGAGGAGATCCAAAATAACATAAAATTTTCACATAAATCCACTGAAAGCCATTCTCCAACAGGTTTGTACGCGGTCCTGTGTAAACATTTAATCTACTGGCAGTCTCTAATAAATTTATTAATTAATCTCTAGCCTTTATTATTAGCTTATGTTACGCGATAATTTAAATTTTAGGGAAATAGGAACAAGTAAATTCTATGAAAATAGATTCAAACAAGCCAATTTAATGAAATTACCTTTAGCCCAATAAAATTAGGTTTTCTAGTTAAAAAAGATTCCTAAAAGATTTTCATTTTGTTGTCCTAAGCATGTCCTAAAGAGCATCCTAAATTTGAGGTAAGGTTTTTTTAGGGCACAAACTTTAAAATATTTTTTTTCATTTATCTGGAAGAGTATCAATTGTTCAAGGAAGATAGTTAAGAGCAAAAGAATGTTTAAATTGCAATTATGTCACAAGGGCTCTATTTCTTTTCACCAAGGTACCCGAAACCGTAAAATTATCTACTTACATTAAATGCATCACAACAGTATTATTTAGAGTCTAACTCCAGGTCTAAAATTGGCTTGATAAGTTAACCCTGAAGACTGGGTGGTGGACAGTGAACAACAATAAATTAGAATCCATTAAAAACTTTTTTTCATAGGCTCCTGATCTGTTGATAAATAATGCTACTATATATACTTAAAATGTGTTTCTACAGAAATTTTGTTACTTTTGGACATATTAACAAAAAACGGAAATATTAATTACAAGATAAATTGTCATTTATCATTTTCCTCCATTAAAAGAAGGTTATATTTCAGTATTCCATATTTTATGAAAATGTTAATTTTTTTTATTTTAATTAATTCATAGACATTTAAATAGGATAGTCGCCTAGAATATTTTTGACTAGAAGCTAAAGTAAGGTGAGTAATAATAAACTCATACAGGGTGTAGCAGTATTTAAGAATTCGGACATTTTCGTTTCATATTCGGCTGCAGCTACCACACTAAAATTCCAATTTTTTTGAAAACTCCGTTACATTCGAACAAACAGTCACATTTTGGTGAATTTTTGACATGTTTAACAAAATTAAATGAAAATTAAATAACTAAATAAAGTTTTTGTACATAGCTGACCATGAATTTTAATACACAAGTTTTGTAACGCATTATATTATCTGAAAATCAGGATCGTAACTTTTAAGCTGGAATATTTAAATATTCACTAAAATTATATGTTAATTATCGAGCGAATATTATCATTAAGTGCAGCTTTAACAATTTAATTAAGAATAAAATAATAGACAGGTTTCATAAGATTCTAGACTAACTATGCTGTTATGGTTAATATTAATAATTAATAATAATTAAAGTGTGATAATATAAGAAAACACAAATAGAGAGGTCGACCAGTTAGTACATATTTTGAAAAGTCTTTTTGACAATAATGTATCCATGTTTGTAAGAAAATATTAATTAAAAATCATGTGAGGAATAAAATACCTCAAGTTTTAAAGAATTTTTTTCTCCATATTTTTTACGTTTTGAAACATTCACGAATGGACGCCATTTTAAATCGTGTAATGTTGATGTCTTCATAGTTTGAGGATATATTAGGATTGCAAAGGCCTTTCAAAAAATGTGCTACTCGACCTTTTTTTACATTAACTTTTTTTTCAAGATGGAGGCCATCTGCCACCTTAAAATTTTTAATCACGAAACACACATGCATCACAAAGGCGCATTAGTCTGGTATTAAAGTTTGCAAATTTTAATTTTTAATCTTCCATAGTTCAAATAATAAAAGGAGACACATTCAAGTGACACACTGTATATGTATTAACTAACTATAACAAGATTAATAATGGCTTATAGATGTAGGCATCTAACTTTTAATTTTTGCGTTTCAAACTACACTATTTTATAGTTTTCTTTATTGAAAATGACGTAATAAATATATTATATAATCGATATTATATTATTGAAATTATTAGAACAAAAAAGGGAACTATTTATCAAAAACCTTGTTCATGTTTAATGTTACTTTTACTTATATAAGCTCTTAATCTAAATTATTCTAAGCCGCTGACCTAATTCGCACTAATATTTTACTAGTTTATCCCTCTTGTACACTTGATTTCTCTGCAAAATTTCAAGTCTATTGGATATGTGGTTTTTTAATACTGATTTTTTACGTTTTATTAAGCATCTATTGTGTTTCGCCATACTTGCTTTGCATCAAAATTTTACCAGTTAATCCTTATATCACATTTGCTTTTTGTGCAATCTTTGAGATCCATTAGATAAGTACTTTCTTAATATAGATTTTTTCAATATTTAGGGGCCATTTTGTTTCGCCATATTGGATTTTTAGCAAATTGTACATATTTGTACAACACTAGTCCACACATATAATGATTTTCAACGTTAATTTCAAATGAATTTATTTTTGTTATTATTAAATCGATTTTAACAAACTTATTTTTTCCTGATAGGTCAGTCCCTCTACTTTCTGAAGCCCTAGGCCGGGAGTGCTCAAACTTGAACTGCTGGCGATCTACCTCAATATTTTTAGACTACTTACGATCGACTCTGAGAGCCTGCAAGTATGTGTGATGCAGGGTTGTCGTACATACACGATACATATACCCTACCTACCTACCTACCTACCTATCTAGGTAGGGTGTACCGTAGCATATATAGATATTAGCTTTCCGCACAATATACATTATTTTAGTCAAGGTTTGGGTTAGGTTTAGTTAGGTTCTTCTCTACAACATCAATGAAAAAACTCATAGTTATTCAAAATGCGAGTTTATTGGTTGTTACAAAACAAAAGAGTTACATATGGTGTTAAACTTAACTAAGGAGTGACTTTGGATGTTGAAGCGTGGCACTGCATGTCCTCAGCATACTTTTCATAAGATGGTACGTAACCACTGAGTGCTAATCGGAAGCATGATGACATATGGTCGTCAGTTAGTAGAGTGCGATATTTTGACTTAATTATCTTCATTTCAGAAAATGCAGACTCGCACAAGTAAGTTGACCCAAACATTGCTGTCAGTTGAAGGGCGATTTGCCTTAGATTCGGATATTTATCTTCAGATATAAAACACCAGAAATTTGTATCAGACGCTGTGGCTTTGAGATGTATATCTGATATAATCTGCACCAACTCATTTTCAACAGAACATGAGTTCATATCAAACTGACTTGCTATTTCAGTAGCTAATTCCTCAATATTTTTACATGAAAAAGGATATCTCATAAATGATGCTACATTTGCCAATTTACTACAATCATAAAAAAGCATTTCGAATTGTCCCAAAATATTTGATAATTCAGCCTCATACGTATCATAATTCAACTGAGGAATCCTTGTTTTCAAAGACGGAAAATGTTTCAGATCCTTTCTTTTCAGTTGATCTATCATAAGTTGCATTTTACTTTTGAATGCGTTTACTGCGCTAATCCTCTCAATAACAGTTTTTTCTTTACCTTGAAGCTCCAAGTAATTGGTGTTTAAGTGCATTATCATGTCTGTCAAAAATGCCAAATCAGTCAGCCATTTTTCGTTTTTCAACATCTGAGTGTCATCACCTCTTTCGTCTAGAAAAGCTGTTATTTCGGGCAATAATTCTTGAAACCTTTCTAGGAATTTTCTGCGACTCAACCACCTGACGTCCGTGTAAAGAACTAAATCAGTGTGTTCAGCTGACTCCCTATCTTCTAACTGCAACTTAAAGAGCCGCCGGCCGGCGCCGTTGCAAGCTACGTGCACGGATGGAATTCACAATTTTTGTTGCAATGCCCATAATTTCCTCCGTGTTTTAAAACTTGTTGATGTATAATGCAATGGATTGAAAAAAATGAAGGGAAATCTTCATTAGCTCGACACAATGCCACAAAACCATTTTTTGTTTCCAGTCATTGCTGGTGCTCCATCGGTTGTAATGCACACTAATTTATATATTGGTAGCTTGTAGTTTTTTACAAATGAAAACGTCATATATCTTCGCCACGGGTCTTCCCCTTCAGAGGAATGATTGTCAAAAATTCTTCCTTAGCCAACAAGTCATTGAATACCATCCGAATAAAAATACACAGCTGGGAAGTGTCTGTCATATCGGTGGATTCGTCGAACTGTAAAGAAAAGTATGTACATTCCATGATATCATTTTTTAGTTTATCTGCCATGTCATGACTCATGACTTCAATACGCCTTGTGACAGTCGGACGAGATAACTGAAGTTCTCTAATAGCAGACATGATTTCGGTTTTATTTTTAAAATCTCCAAATAAAGTCTCACTCGATTCAATAAACGCTTCCTTCACAACCGATCCTTCTTCGAATGGTTTCTTGTGTTTCGCCAATATATGAGATATTTTAAATGACGCGATCGTAGCAGCTTTTGATTGTTTGGCTGGTCTTGTGAACATGGTTTGTTCTTTTTTCAAACAATATATCAAATCACGTACTTTTCGTTTTCTTAATTCACTCTGTGGCGGAAAATCCTTTTCATAGTTTTTTTGAACCGTTTTATGATGCCTCTCTAAGTTACCACGCTTAGGTATTGCTGACGCACGACAAATAAGACAAATGCACTTATCCTTAACCATACAAAACTTAAAATTTCTTCGCTGCACTCATTTTGTACTATTTAATAATAAACTTTCGACGTAGTATTGCCTTCAAGTTGCAATTCAGAATGACTCCAATTCCTGCAGGCGTAACATTTATATCGGCGTGAACGAAAGTCTCGAATGTTCCGTGAAACGCGCCGCCCGAAATTTCTAGAAAATCGGCAAGAATAAAAAACGCGGCTTTTATTTGATAAGTACCGCGCGTTCTTTTGATAAAGCCGCCTTTTGCCGCTAGCAGAGTGTTATTTTATTACGTAATAAATGTTTGTAGTTTAGTTAAGTACCTACTTACTAAAAAAATTTTTCTTCTCTAGATCTACTCAAAAAGCACTCGCGATCGACCGTTTGAGCACCCCTGCCCTAGGCAAAACTAAAAATCACGTGAGCATGTAAATAAACCAAAATTCAATATGACTGCCAAAAAGAGACATTTGACATTTTTGAATACCTAGTGATCTACTCTTAATTGTAATTTCCTTCAACAGTGTTGCCAAGTTCAAATATTTACAAGATTATTTATTTTTATTTTTATGCCTATGATGGTAGGTATACACATCAAGTTAAAAAGAAATAAAGCTAATTTTAGAGCTACTGTATGCCATCGCCAGGTTTGACACTAGGAGTCTTAATACAGGGTAGATGAAATTCTATAAGGTCCAAATGGTTTATTTTACATTTGAGTACACAGTTACAGATTTTTTTCAGAGATGTTGCTTATTAATAAAAACACTAATAAACAGGTAATATAAATGAGTTTTTATTACCAAACATAAAACAGAAACTATACCAAAGAGACAACAAGGCGACAAAAAAAGATTAAAAAAATGTGAAAATTAAAACGACAACGTAACACAAAAACCTAATAGTTTGTTGGCCCTCCACCAGCTCTAATGTATTGCTCAATTCTTCTTGGTATGCTTTCTATTAGGTTGTTTATATGGTGGTGTGGAATTGCATTTCATTCCTCCACAGCAGCTTCAATAAGGTGGGAAACACCTGCTTTACATCCTAAGCATTTTGGACTGGATTTAAGTCCGGCGACCGCGAAGCCCAGTCCAAACTTGATATTCCTTTTAGTACTCTTGTCCGTTGTCGTATGTGCGGTAGCACTATCATCCATAAATAAAAAGTTTGGACCTACAGCACAGGATATGTTCTATGTAAATTTGACCAGTCATCGTTCTGGGTATATATTTATTATTCCACATTACCCCACCCCAAAACATGGTTGTACCGCCTTGATATGGTAGCACACTGGCTTCTCGTCCTGGAGCTCGCCGAACGTGAACGCATCGGTCAGCGGACATTAAACCAATTCTGGTTTCATCGGAAAACATTACATTTTTCCATTGATTGATGTTCCAATGGCGATGTTCAATACACCAATTTAACCTTGTCCGTTTCTGCAATTGTTAAAGTTTGAGAACTCGCAGAGGCCTTTTGTTTCTCAGGCCTGTTTCATGTAGTCGTCTTCGAATTGTTTGAGTTGATACCTCGGTGTGATGGGCTGCCCGAATTTGTTCCTTTATAACTGTTGATGTTGTCGGATTCCTCATTGCCAGTATTCTAATAAAACGATCTTGATTTGCTCTGTTCTTGCGAGTTCGATGCCTTCGAAGTCTATTTTCAATTGAACCAGTCTCAATATATCTGGAATAAATTTGAGAGACATCACTCTGGTTAACCCCTGTTATTTCGGCCACATTCCTGACTTCTACCTCTCTCCACTAAACCTATGATACGGCCCCGGTTCAAAGCAGAAATTCTGGTCTGTTTCTAGTTAATTTGACAAAGTCAAAAATGTTCATCCTCATTGTATTAAAACTGCAAATGTCTAAACCTTGTGATAGTATATAGTAGTTCTGAAATTAGTGTCTTTTAACTTGATATCTATAAAAACTACTAAAAAATAAAAAATAATAATACAAATACATTATTAAATTTGGCAACACCGTTTAGGTGTAAAAAAGGTATTAAAAAAACCATATTTCTAAATTATGGTTTAAAGTGTCTATCTTTTTATTTACTCTGTATTAAAAATTAAAGTTTCAAACTTGGTGATGTGGTACAGTAAAACTTTACGTATCCGTAGCATATGAAAAAATTAAATCTGCATGCCTCGTCTCTTTTTGGCAGTAATCTTAAATTTTGGTTTATTTACAAGCTCACGTAACATTTAGTTTTCCCGGTACAATACAACAACATTTTCAACTCTGCCTAGGGCATCAGAAAGTAGAAGGACTGAGCTAACAACAAAAAAACTTTGTTAAAATCGATTGAATAATAACATAAATATATGCATTTGAAATTAAAGTTAAAAATCAGTGATGCATTATAAGTATTTCAGGGTCATATGGCGACCCTGGATTTATGCATAAAATTTGAAGTCAATGAGATAAATAATTTTTGAGCAATTCAACGCACAAGCAGACCGACATACCGACCGAAATGAGAGGGTATCTGGGGACCCTAAAACGCAAAATCTGCAAAAATCTTGGAGGGTGATTTTATC
Organism: Kuschelorhynchus macadamiae; assembly: GCA_030620095.1. NCBI lineage: Eukaryota > Metazoa > Arthropoda > Insecta > Coleoptera > Curculionidae > Kuschelorhynchus > Kuschelorhynchus macadamiae. The sequence continues at coordinate 275,572 of JAUTXW010002030.1, forward strand.
ACGATTACAATACTGCTCTCTTATGAAGGAAGTAAAAACCCACTGCTTTTTAACAATATACTTAGGTTATCAAAATAAAGGTCCCCACAAAAATCCAACTTTGTCGGAATTTTTTTCGAAGATTTGCTTGTTTTGTGACTAATTTTACTGGGCTGCTTGGTTATTTAAAGTTAACTTTCTTGATAAGGAAAATATCCAGATTTTTTATCCTGCCTTTGGAGTCCTTAGCATTTATAAAGTATTTTCAGAGAGTAATAGATAAGAAAGAAGCTTTCATACATCGAACGCGTAAAAAAAACCCTTGAACTGAGGAAATGTACTTTTTTTTTAAATAAATAACATCACATAAAAAGTCAAGAAATTATTGCCCCTATTTTGACTGTTTCCGTAACTGACTCAGTATATTTTCATTAGGGATTAGACTATAGATTCTTGGAGACTAGGATTATATTCAAAGTTTTCGAGAGAAGTTCAAGCCATAACATCGATTACGTGCCTGCAATAATTCCCAGAGCTTCTTGAACATCGTACGTTCTAAATTTTAATACCTTTGTTCGATATCCCAGAGCCTTTGTCTTTGTTCGATGATGTATTCATCTGCTTAACTTCAAAATCTGCCCAACTTAGTAGGTTCGATAATTCTCATTAGATTTAGTTCCCTCATTAGACTTTCAAATGGATTTCAAGATAGCAATTTAAATATTGGAATAAAAATGTAGTTATGGGATAATTAAATTAACTAAACCGCTGGCCACTTCAAGTGAACAATGTAAATTTTTAGTGAAAATGCAAGTTGGGTATTATCAAAACGTAGAAATAATTTTTTTGTCGACTAATTGTGCAATTCTTCTTGTTTATTTAGCCCAAGACGAAGTGTTATACAGGGTATTATATAAAATATATATAAAAAAATCAGTAAATTTCGTTTAACCGGAACTTCCCTCGTTTGATGATTTTAAAATGTGATCAAATTTAGTTCAGTACATAGTCACAGTATATATGTGTTACACATGTCTTTTCAAACAATTTTATTGGGCCCCATTTTGTTCCATCATATTGGATTCCTACCAATATTGTACCAGTTTCCTTCTACCTATGCCACATTTGACTTTTGAGCATAATTTAAAATAAATTCAATAAGTAGTTTTTACATTGACACATTCCGCCATTTTGTTACGCCATGTTGAATTCGTATCAATTTATCCCATTTTCACATTTAATTTTTCTGCAAAATTTAAAGTCTATTGAATAAGATTTTTTTACGTTGATTTTTTACTTAACTTTTTTTTAACTTTTATTTGTTCCGCTATCTTGGATTCGTACCAAAATTTTACCAGTTTATTCCAACTAAATATTTTGATGTTTGTACAAAGTTTGAAATAAATTGGATAAATAGTTTTTTAAAAATATTTTTTTTAACATTTCACTTGGCCGCCATTTTGTTTCGCCATATTGGATTTTTAACAACATTTTTTCACGATTACAAAAATTTTATTTGGACGCCATTTTGGTATGCCATCCTGAATTAGTACCACAATATTATTAGTTGATCCCTTTACCACAATTAGTTATTTATAATTTGAAATCGAGCCATTAAGCGTTTTTTCAGGCTAAATTTTTAAATATTTTATTAGACCGCCGTCTTGGATTCGTACCAAAATGTTAGCAGTTGATTCCAACATAATACTGGATGTTCTTGCAAAATTTGAGATAAATTGCATAAGTAGTTTTTTAATAATAATTTTTTTAATATTTCACTAGAACGCCATTTTGTTTCACCATATTAAATTATTACCAAAATATTACCAGGTCATCCCCATATGACCCTATTATGTTGGAATCAACTGGTTAAATGTTGGTTCGAATGTAAGATGGCGAACAAATTGTCGTATTAATAAAATATTTAAAAAATCAGCCTGAAAAACTGCTTAATGGATTGATTCAACTTGTGTGTCTTAGCTAATTGTGGCATAGGGGTCAACTAGTAAAATTGTGGTACAACAAAGTGGCGGTCAAATAAAATGTTTGTAATCGTGAAAAAATTAGCCGCTCAGGTATTACATATCTTCACGTCCTAGAAGCGAAAGAATTAGTGTTATCAATTCCGTCGGCCTATCTGCCGGTCTGTCTGTCAGTTGGCGGCATAGCTTAAAAACTATCCTGATTGACTTCAAATTTTGATCAAAAATTAAGAGTCATATGATGAGCTGGTAATATTTTGTTAAAAGCCCAATATGGCGGAACAATGTTAAAAACATTCTGTTAGAGTGGTGTATTACGGGGCGTTAAATCCATTAAAAAAACAAAAATAATTTTTTAAATTGTCGACGTTTCGCAACTTTATTGTTGCATCCGCAGGACACACACACACATACATTTTATCAGTCTTTAACTACTGCGTTGTTCGGCAGATATTAACTAGATATTAAGTTTCTAAATGGTTTTGTTTTGCCATATTGGATTTTTACCAATATATTACCAGGTCATCGCCATAATATCCTTAATTTTTAATCAAAATTTGAAATCAATCGGGTAAGTAGTCTCTAAACTATGCCGCCGTCTGACAGACAGGCCGACAGACGGACCGACGGAATTGATAAAACATATTTTTTGGCATTGAGGGACGCTAAAACGTGAAGATGTGTAAAACCTGAGAGGATGATTTTTTCACGATTACAAACATTTTATTTCGCCGCCATTTTGTTCGGCCATCTTGAATTAGTACCACAATTTTACTAGTTGATCCCAATACCGCCATTAATTATGGCACACAATTTGGAATCAAACCATTAAGCAGTTTTTTTAGGCTGAATTTTTAAATATTTTATTAAGCCGCCATTTTCTTCCGCCATCTCGGATTCGTACCAGTTGATTTACCCATCTTGTACTAAACAAAAGTCGTATTTATGCACCATGTTTTCTGAAGTAATTTGCCAAACATTTAACTAATATACTAGAAGCTACCCTGAGGTCACCTGTAATAGGTAGAATCCGATAACTGTCTGAACTGATCCCATATACTTATTCTGAAAGCAGCACTGAATTTTACGGAACAATCTTCACCTTTCTAATAAGTTATCAGATAGCTGGGGTACGAGGGGTGCCTGAAGATGCAACATTTTCAAAAACGCCCTGTATCTCAAAAACCAAAAAGGGCCATGATAATTATGCTGGCTCATTTTTAGTTTCACAAAAAAAGTAGCACGAGAAGACCGCAACCTTCTATCTTTAAAAATAAGGGAGATACCCCTCAAAAGTGCCGAAAATGGGATACCCTGTAAATCGTCATTATCAGTTCTAATAGTGTTATTATATGTACCGTGGGTTGTTTTACTCATACAAGGAAGGAACTTTGTTTCTGATTGAAAATTAATAAATTCCTCTTTAAAGTTGCTAGTAAATAAAGGGAGCGATATGTTTTCTTTGTTCTACATGTCGACCACATTAAAAAATTCATAGTCTCTGTTTTGTTGCCTACTTCTTGAGTGCAATAATATCTATTATGTTTAATAAATAGCTCATATGGAAATCCCTACCTGGGGCTTGACAATTTGGGGGACAAGAAATGGTCTAGGGTTTACCGTTACCATTTTGCAGACATGCTCTGGATTGCTTGCGTCCCATCTAAGTAGAATTACAAAGCATCTTCAAACTCCGCCTTTTTGCTTGAGTAAAATTGTGGATATAAGATTCAATGGTTCGATTCTTGTCTGAATGCTTTTGTATATTTTTTATTTAAAGCAGTAAATCCAATGATTTACTAAAAAAATCAAGCTAAAACTGCAAAATTGGTAAAATGGTTCCATCTTCCCCATCGGCTACGGCCCTGTAAAAGAACAACCGTAAACTAACTCTGCGCCTTTTTCTTGAGTGCAATAGTATCTATTATGTTTAATAAATAGCTCATATGGAAATCCCTACCTGGGTCTTGACAATTTGGGGGACAAGAAATGGTCTAGGGTTTACTATTACCATTTTGCAGACATGCATTGGTTTGCTTGCGTCCTATTTATGTAGAATTAAGACATCTTACAACTCCGCCGCCTTGCTTGAGTAAAACTGTGGATATAAGATTCAAAGGTTCGATTCTCGCCTTAATGTTCTTGTATATTTTTTATTTAAAGTATTAAATCCAATGATTTAGTAAAAAAATCAAGCTAGAACTGCAAAATTGGTAAAATTGTGCCATCTTCCCCATCGGCTATGGCCCTGTAAAAGAACAACCTTAAACTAACTGCCTTTTTCTTGAGTGCAATAATATGTATTATGTTTAATAAATAGCTCATATGGAAATCTCTACCTGGGGCTTGAGAATTTGGGGGACAAGAAATGGTCTAGGGTTTACCATTACCATTTTGCAGACATGCATTGGTTTGCTTCCAACTCCGCCGCCTTGCTTGATTAAAATTGTGAATATAAGATTGAAAGGTGCGATTCTCGCCTTAATGCTCTTGTATATTTTTTATTTAAAGTAGTAAATCCAATGATTTACTAAAAAATCAACCTAAAACTGCAAAATTGGTAAAATGGTGCCCTCTTCCGCATCGGCTACGGGCCTGTAAAAGAACAACCGCAAAGTAACTCTGGCTTTTATTGATTTGTCAAATGCATTCATCTTTATTTTATTCATATACATTCTGCATTTATTTTTTTCTATTTAAGTATATTTCTATATAAGTTAGCAGACTTATCTGCCTACTTCTTTCTCAAACATTATCAGATCTAAAAAAATAATATTATTATGATCTCTTTTAAGCTCATGCATTTCTCTTATATTTTCCGTTACAGCTATCGTGCGTTCTAGATTTTATCAATGCTCACTCCGTTTTCACACTCTTTACAAGAAACACCTGGAAATAAAGGCAAAATTGAATAACGAGTATTCTGTGCAGTAAAAATAGCAAAGTAACAAAATGGTCTTTGAAGATTATCTGCTTTTCTCCTGTAAAGGTAAAAGCATGTTGGTAAAAGAACAGGGCCGTAGCCAGAAGTCTAATTTAGGGCGGGCAAAATATTTTTTATGTAAAGCGATTATTTGTTTGTCTATAATATGCTAGCTAGATAGGCATCGTACATCAGAAAGGAAGTAGAAGTAACACAACCTTAATTCTTATTTTTAAACAGTTTTTTCCTCCTAAGAGGGAAATCTTGCAACCGTGAAAAAATCACCCTCCCAGATTTTTACAGATCGTGACGTTTTAGGGTCCCCAGATGCCGAAAAGCATGTTTTTCAAGTTCCGTCGGTATGTCTGGCTGCCTGTTCCCGGCATAGCTAAAAAACTACTTCTGCGACTGATTTAAGTATGGCGGAACAAAATGGCAGCCAAATAAAATGTTTAAAAACCCATTTTAACAAAGCTGCTACTCGATTGACCTCAAATTTTACACAAAATTCAAGTGTGATATAAGGATGAAGATGAAGGTCAGTGTAAAAAAACTACTTGCATAATTGACCTTAAGTTTAAAATACAGATCAGTTTTGATACAGGACTAAGTTGGTAACATTTTGGTACGAATTTAAAATGGCGATCTAATAAAATGTTTAAAAGTCTGATACAGGGATGAATTGATAAAATTTCCGTACGAATCCAATATGATAGAGCAAAATGACGGTCTAATAAAATATTTAAGAAATCAGTGCGAAAAAACTATTTATTCGAATTGATTAGCACATATTCAACTACGGATAAACTGATTTGGCTCAAGTAAAATATGGCTAAACAAAATGCCTGCCTAATAAAATGTTTAAAACTCAATGAAAACTACTTATTTATCTGACTTAAAATTTTATAATTCTTTCATTTTAATAAAAGGATTCATTAGGAGGGATGTTCCGAGTAAACGGTAAAGCTGATCTGCAAAATACTTTAACCAGAATGAAAGATAAAATAATTTGCATATATACTCTATACAGATTTACTCGTAATTCGATACATTCCTTTGGAGATGTTATAGGGGACGAGGTAAGGAGTAAATTTAACCCTAACATGCATTATAAAAAACTTTATTGTTTTTCAGATATTTCATTTTTTCTTTTCTTTTTAACGTTCATCTTAATGACTTAAAAGTTATTTCCCAAAAAATGGACTATATTTTTTTTAACATTTCAACTGGATTACTTTCCCAATACTGGGGCCTTATGTTTGGAGTGAAAAAATTTCGGGAATTATTTAGATTATAGGAAAATTTTAAATAAAAAGTCTTCAATTTTTTTTTTAGTAGGTATCACAATTTCTTATCGGTTATTTTTACAAAAATCTTCAAGCAATATTTATGCAAGTTTTCTTGAAACTTCCTTATTACAATAGCTGTCTAACAAGGTACAAACCATACCACAAGTGCTTGACAGTTTCCAAAATAAATGAGTAAACGTGATGCATTTATAATACTCGGTGCCTCTTTTTGCTACTGATTTTTGGCGACACTACGACAATTCGAGTAATATCGCTCCAGGCAACCAATTAGATAAACTATTTTAACATTAGAAACAGTTCGTTGATAATTTTTAATTTTTATTTTTGTCAATTTTGTTTCTTTTAAGTTAACATTTAATAAATACACTAGGGTTGTTCGAAATAAAGAATTATTTTTATTTTCCAAATACAAGTAGGCTTTGCTTGAGAAACAATAAAGAATCAGTTTAATTATTTGCTATGCAATTTGACAGTGACAGTGTAGTCCGAAATAGTTAAGTTACGAAGTTTATTTTTCATCGTTGTGTTGTTTATCGGGCTTTAAGTGCTATGGCCGCGTAGACCAACGCAGAATATGCAGACATTATCTTTCTCTACGGATATTGTGATGGAAATGCTGCCGAGGCTCGCCGAGAATACGAACGTCGCGTCGCTTCCCTAAGAAGATATAGAAGTAGATTAGAATTCTGCCGCTTTGTGATAAATTCAGATGCAGAAAATATAAGTTTCTTAACCGACATTTTATGGACGGATGAGTCAAATTTTAATCGTCAGGACATATCAAACTTCCACAACCTACATTATTGGGCAGGAGATAATAATAAGGGAAACTAGTTTTCAAAGGAGGTTTTCTGTAAATGTGTGGATGGGACTCATTGACCGTTTTATAATAGGACCACACTTTTTTCAAGACAATTTAAACGAGGAAATTTATGAAAATTTTCCAAGGGATGACTTTCCGGTTCTTCTAGAAGATATTCCTCTCGCCGTCAGACAGCGAATTACATTTCAGAACGACGATGATCCAGTGCTTTATCGGCTGACAATACGGCAGTTTCTGGATCAACGTTGGATTGGAAGGGTAGGCCCAATACATTGGGCAGCGCGAAGCCCCGACTTAAGTCCTCTTGACTATTATGCCTGGGGGCATATGAAAGAGCTGGTCTATGCAACCCCAGTAAATATCCCAGATATCTTAGGCAAAGGATAACTGACGCTTCCCAACATTTACAGAATACCTTGACAACTAGAATAAGAAAGACGGAAATAAGAAGACGCTGCCGAGAATGTATTCGAAATAATGGCTCTCATTTTCAATAAGATTTGTAAAAATTAATTACTAATATGAAAATAATAAAAGAATTAAATGCTTTTTTTTCAAGTACGCTTTTTACTATTTATCTAAAAATAAAAACAATATCAAGTACTTTTGGTATCGTTTGTACCTTGTTAGACAGCTATTGCAATAAGGAAGTGAAGTCTCAAGAAAATTTGCACAAATATTGCTTGAAGATTTTTGTAAAAATAACCGATTAGAAATTGTGATACCTACTAAAAAAAATTGGAGACTTTTTATTTAAAATTTTCCTATGAAACTTTTTCACTCCAAACATATGGCCCAGTATTAGAAAAGTAATCCAGTTGAAATGTTAAAAAAAATATAGTCGATTTTTGCGGGAAATAAATTTTAAGTCATTAAGATCTATGTTAAAAAAAAGAAAAAATGAAATATCTCAAAAACAATAAATATAATGCATGTTAGGGTTAAATTTACTCTTTACCTCCTCCCCTATCACATCTCCAAAGAAATGTATCGAATTACCAGTAACCCTGTACATACATTACTAAATAACTAGGGGCTGAAACAAACTGGGTTATGCTTCACTTGCCTTGATGAAAAGCAGAAGGAGGGAATTTCTGAGTAAAGCTAATTTCTCATTTTTTTTTAAATAATGTTAATAAGTTAATTATTTTGAAAATTCAAGGAAGCTCTATCCAAAATTCGGTCAATTGGCTTTTACCCTCCTAACGAATTCCTCCACAAGTACATTTTTGTATATGTATATATAGTTATTTAACAGTAACTTCATGCATAGTATCTATGTATTCAGGGTGAAAAGAAGGTGACTGCAAATATTTTAACACGTAATAATACAGGTAATTAAGAGCAAAAAAGTTTTATATAACAAGGAGTCGACATTCAAGGGCTGTATTGGCGTTACAAACATTTTAAAATTTAGAGTTTTTTTGTAAAGGTGGAAACGTTCCAATCTTCCTCTCTGAATGATACACAAATACTCATTTTGAAAGCCAGTCAGATTAGGACATTATATTAGATCATTCATTTTTGTCGCCGATTTAGTTATTTATTTTTAAATTAGAAAACTAATTCTTTTGAGTAAACAAATTGAAACAAATTTATTAATGACACTTAATTTTTTAAATTTTGCACCACATTCACACTAACGAAAACTACATCTGTGCGGCAAGTAAGTTTTATTTCGTATTGCCGGACTGCAATTGTTAAAATAAGGATCATTCAGTGGTTAAATATTTTTTTAAATATTTCAACTATTTTAAATAAGAACTTTATAATTATTGAATTACTAGTGATCTAATTAATTGTTTTGGATAATAAAATATTTAGTACATTACTTAAATTACATGGTTATACGTTTTTTTGCTTTAGGTGACTTGTACTTTCCCGCGTTAAAATATTTGTATTTTTCTCTTTTCTGTGTTTTACCTGTCTTTTACGCAAGTACTCGGAACTTACCTTATAATAAATCGTTTTCTGAAGAAAAGAGAAATATATAACAGTGTATATAGGTACTAAATATGCTACATTTTTATGTTGTTTGTCGAGTTAAAAGTCACCGTTCTTTTAACTTCTGGCTGAAGCGCAAATAAGAATTTATAATAATACATCTGTTTGATTTAAATATCTAAAACTCATTTAGATGGGATGAATCAACACTTTTCACCTCCGTATCTTTTATCTGTAAAAATTTTTAAATCCAGATATAGATACACATATTCACTTACATGTTATGCCTACCCAAATAAAACCACTAGTTATATTTTTATTTCTTACTCTTTTTTTAGTTTATCATTTTAAATTTAATTATTTTAATTGTTTTTAACTTTTCATAACATTATTAACATAGTCTTTAAAAAACAAATTATGCCGTTTATTATTTTCCTCCATAAAGATGTTTTATTCCAGGAAATGGAATTTTACCGAATTTTTAAACAGTTTATTGGGCTGCCATTTTTTTACATACAGGGTTCGCACTAACATTTTACCAGATTATTTCTTTATCACACTTGGTTTCCACGCAAAATTTTAAGTCGATTGTATATGTCGTTTTATCGACATTTTGTTCCACCATTATGGCTTAAAACTATCAGTTTATCCTTGCCTAAAATACATTTAATTTTAGATTACAATAGTTCCCTCTTATAAGGAAAGTAAAATGTTATAAAACAAAGTACACTAAATCTTAAAATGCTAGCAAAAATTCGGTAAATTTCCTTTACCCGGAACTTCCCTCGTTATGAATCTTTCCTTTTCTAAAAAATAGTGAAGTGTGGCACAATCTAGTTCAGTACATAATCATTACTGTCTTTTCAAAAATTTTTATTGGGCGTCTTTTGTTCTATCATATTGGATTTGTACCAATATTGTACCAGTTTCTACTATGCCTCATTTGATTCTTGGTTATAAACTAAAATCAATTCAATAAGTAGTTTTTACATTGCCATACACCGTCATTTTCTTACTCAAGTAATTAGTATTTTTAAGGCCATTTTGTTTTACTATGTTATATTCATACCAAAATGTTACCAGTTCATTTCTACGTAATACTTGATTTTTGTGCAAAATTTGAGGTAAGTTGGATAATTAGTTTTTTTGGTAACATTTTTTTTAACGTCTCACGTGGATTTTTACCAAAATATTACCAGGTGCATCGCCATATGATCCTTAATTTCTGACTAAAATTTGAAGACAATCTGATAAGTAGTAGTTTGTAGTATGCCGGGAACTGACAGGCAAACCGACAGACGGACCGACAGATTTCATAAAACAGATTTTTTTGACATATAGGGACGCGTGATATGTAAAACCTGAGAGGGTGATTTTTTTTACGATTACAAACATTTTATTTGGCCGTCATTTTGTTTCGCCATCTTGAATAATTAGTACCACAGTTTTACTAGTTCATCTTTACACTACAGTTAGTTATAGCACACAATTTGAAATCACTTAATTGAATAGTTTTTTCAGGCTGAATTTTTAAATATTGTATTAAAAGGCCGTTTTTTCCAGCATCTTGGATACGTACCAAAATTTAACCAGTTGAATCCGTAGAGGAAGAATAAAAATAGAGTTCATTGTTTACATATTTAGCCACTGCCAAGATTACCTCACAGTATAAGGTCGATCGTACGACGATGCCAAGCCTAGCCAGGAACGCCAATGTTTATACCAATTTATATTACGGTGAATATGTTTAAACATGATGCAACAAAATTTTCATACAAACAATAGTAATGTATTTCCAGTATTCGTTTCTAAGCAGTATAAAGAACTTACTTTTATTGCAAAATAGTAGAATACATACTAAAATACCCAAAGTCTCAGATCAGATTTCACCAGAACAAGAGTTTTAGTTAACTATGGCAAACCCGATGGACAACTCCACGTATTAGACCATCCCACTGTGGTATTAGACCATCCCACTTTCATTGACAAGGGATCCTTATAGTAAAAAAGTATAATAGTCTATAGTAAACATTGTTACAGGGTCACGTGACCGGTGTGGCTTAAAAACCAATAGAGGGTCGTGGAACTACAATAAATTTTAACATTAAAGAAATTAATTTGCTAAAAAATATTTTATTAGATACCAAGCTTTTCTTAGCATCACTACTGCATGTGTTTTAATGTATTATTGTGTATTTGTTGATATGGCTCAAATCTTTTAATTATATTTTGCCTTATTTCAAGAAGCAGCGTTCTAAAGGTGCGGTGACATTAGAAAAACATTAATTTTTTGAATATTTAATAAATAAGTTTTATTTACTTTATCTTGGACATTGCGAAATTAGGAGCTTTAGTTTATCTAACTATGGTGCGGCAATGTGAGTTTGTAAAAAAATAGCCGTTTCAGTTTGGAATTTTCTTTTAATCACTAAGTAAACAGCAAGATTTCCTTTTCCGGGAGACATGTCTAATGAAAGATACCTTATTCACTTATTTTGGGTCACATGACGTATTGACCAATCCGGTTCAGAATAGAATGTTTATTTCGTCGGGGTCATGTGAGAATCTTCAGACCAAATGATACAAAAAAAGATCTGAGGTGATTTTTTTGCCGATTACAGTAGTTTTTCCTATCAGAGAATTAAAATAATTATAGAATATACCTATACTATATTAAAATAGTCGAAGGGCGTCTCACGCTCAAAAAAACGTACTGCGATTTCGAAAATCACTGAAATGAAATCTGGGGAAATAATAAAGTTTCGGATGATTTCGCGCCTTTTTTAAATTTTCACTTGAGTTGGGCCAATTTTATCACATAAGTTTTGTCAGGTAAAGGAATTTAAATGGTGATTCTTTGGGTATTAAAAGTAAAAATGTGTTCGTAAACATGTTCTAAACTGGTTAGAATTTAAGATTTAGGATATTGAAAATTAAAAAAAATCTTTTATTTTTTAAATTTTAACTATTAACATGGAAAAACAATATGACAATTGGCTATCCTATTCGTATCTAATAGCGTTCTCTTATTTTTACGTTCCTCGCAAGAGGAAAGTATTCTAGTTACAAAAATGTTTACAGCATGTTTTCTCAGTTCCGTCGGTTAGTCTGTATGTCTGTCCGCGACAAAGCTCAAGAACTGCTTGTTCTATTTACTTCAAGTTTTGGTTAAAAATTAAAGATTATATGATGATGACGTGGTAACATTTTGGTAAAAATCTAATATGGCTGAACAAAATGGCGGTTTATTGAAATGTTAAAAAAATATTACTAAGAAACTGCTTATCCATTTTGTCCAAATTTTGCAGAAAAATTAGGTTTGACATGACCATAAAATGAGAAGTTTTACTACAAATCCAAAATGGCGGCCTAATAAAATATTGTGTGTCATTGCAGAAAACTACCACATCGATTATGTTCAAATTTTGCTCAAAAATCAAATATTATGTAGGGATGAACTGGTAAAAATGTTGAGATTAATTAAAAATGGAGGAACAAAACGGTGGCCTAATTAAATGTTTAAAAATATCTGAAAAAAGTACTTATCGGATTGATTGATTGATTGATGACAACCCCATTTTAAATATTTATTACTAAAAATGTACGAATTGCTCACTTAATATCGATTTTTAATCAAATCTGTATAAATATTAAAAATTGCTCGCATTCGGGGCATTCCTTCTCTCATTTTTTAAATATTTACTAAAAATGTATGATATACATTTTCAAATACCCCCAGATTCCTACTTTCTTTCAGCCAAATCTACACAAATGTTATAATTCCGCCGCCATGTTTGCATTACAATCTTGAATTTTAATCAAATCTCGAAAAATTTTAAAATTAGTCTGCTATGGTGGTGCCGCTATTTTTAATTCTCAAATATTGACAAAAATTTCATAACTTTTATTCTTAAATACTTCTAGATACTGATATTTCAGCCGAATCTGTATAAATGACAAAATTCGTCCGCTATATTGTCCCCACCAATTTGATTTTTGTTGTGCATTCTTAAATAATCCCCACAAATGTTAAAATCATCCGTCCGACTTGTTGATATTGTCATTTTGACACAGCTATTTTGAATTTTTACACTTTTAAATTTTCCTAGGCACTGATTCTCAGTTTTGGCTGCACAAGTAATAAAATTCGTCTGCCGTATTGGCGCCGCCATTTTGGATTTCTAAACGTTGACTAAAAAAATTCGGATTTTTTATATCTGAAAGTCTATGCATGTCAAATTTGAAAATAATCGGTAATGGAAGTGCTGAAAAATCCATTACAAGATTTGAACCAGACATACAAACATACAATCAGACGAATATGAAGCCAATAAAAGCGCGTTAAAAGCATTGATTTTAGTTTAAAACTCTCACGCCCGTATTTACTAAAGAGGTTTCACTTTAGACAAGCTCTAAGTTGACAGTTGCAGGTTTAAGATAACATTTTCAGCAAGTGAACAAATAATTTTTCTAAATGTCACAAGTACAAAATAATAGTGACATAAGGCAAACATAACTAAAAACTAAAGTTTAATATTATATAAATAACTAATTTCCTTTTAAACTTACCTAACTTAATGGTTTGATTTTAGATAGTGAAGTAGAGAACGATTATTTCTTTGAAGTTTGTAAAAATACCCATTTGCTTTATTAAGGAATAGGCAAGAATCCTTCTTTTTGTCATCGATAATAAAGCATGGCCCATTTATTCATTTTCGTACATCAAATATTTTAACAGGTCGTCATTTTGTTTCACCATATTGAATTCATACCAATATTTTACCAGTTTTTTTATATCAGACGTAATTTTTGTGGAAAATTAAATAAAATGAAAGTTAATCGAGTAAGTGGATTCTTTAGCTATACCGGAACAGACCGACCGACCGACAGTAATGGAAAAACATGAGGATCTGTAAAAACCCGGAACGATAATTTTTTCACGATTAATGATATTTCCTTATGCGGGAAGTGAAAACTCACGCCGTCACTGTCATTCGCTAGCAAATGGCCATGGCTTGGGCATGGGCCATCCCCACTTCTTGTTTTATCGCAAACATTGGTCGATAGAATGTGAAAAATAGGGGAACCAAGTTGGCGCAGACCTCTAACGTGATTTATGAATGAGATGTGATTTTTACTTTAATTCTTACTCTAAGGTTGATTCCTACATAATACTTGATTTTTGTACAAAAATTGAGATAAATTGTTTTTTAGTAATATTTTTTTTTAACAGTTCACTAGGCCGCCATTTGGTTTTGTCTATTTGGATTTTTATCAAAATGTCACCAGGTCATTCCCATGTGACCCTTAATTTTTGACCAAAATTTGAAGTCAAACGCTTAAGTAGTTTTTTAGCTACGCCGCGAACAGACAGACAGTTTGAAAATATCTCGCATGGTGATTTTTTTCGTGATTACAATTCTTCCCTTTTACGAAAGGAGTAAAAAAACTTTATAATAATTTGAAATCATTTAAAAAATAGAATAACAAACTTATAACAAAATAAAGGGTAATTTAGTTGTGTAACATTAAAACGTCTGTTTTGCTTTAAATTAAAACATTGCGAAAACTTGTCTAAATCTATGGTTCCAGGGTTTTCACAAGATCAAATCTGCAAATGTTTGCATGGCTCACTGAGTATAGCTGCGGGCGACTAATACATGTTAATTTAGAAAAACTATATTTACAAATTTCAAACAAATACTACAACTGACGCTAGAAGATATCGTAAAAAACTTCTTTCTGGTTGTCCAAGGTGTCTCAAATCGAGCTTCATCATTAAGATCTCAGAAAGCATACGTGATACGAAGCAGGTTGAATTACTGCTCATTAATATGCCGCGGAGAAATTTGAAAACTTTTAAGTTTATTAGTGTGCTCTGCCTTACACAACCACCTTTTAATTTTTGGATATCATGAGGTTGAAGGCCGGAAACTGTATATCGGTTTTATAACCTTTGGCTATCAAAGTCCTAAACAAATTCCAATAGACTAAATTGTTGACGTTCGATGCCAACAAGCATCATCAAATTTAAATAATACAACTTTTTAATACGATTATCACAATTAAAAAATATACTATACTGTTTTTATTTTATTTAACTTGTTTTGTTATTTCTTTTCAGTTTCAATGAGATACAAGCTATGCCAAAGTATTCTCATCTACATGTTTAGACTCATTTACGCATTATGCGGGTAGTGTTCAGAATGACTGCTTTCTGAAGGAGCGTGAAGATATTCCTAGGTAATCCCAGATTTTGTAGATTCTGGTGTTGGCCTTTAGGTATTATACCAGAAGCGGATAGAACTATGGGTAGTACTGTAATGGTTTCAAACCTCCACATCTTTTTAACTTCATCTCGAAGCTCCTGATATTTTCGCTTCTCGTCTGTTATGTGCTCTCAATATTGCATGTATTCGGAATAGCTATGTTTTTGAGGAAAGCAACCTTGCGTTCTTTATCATATACCACGATATCGGCTCTATTGTTGGGGATGTGTATATCCGTTATAATGGATCTGTCGTAATACATTGTGTACCTGGTCGATTCAAGCACTGGAGATGGTTCGTATTTATAATACGCTTTCCTCTCCTGATTGTGGTGGTGGAGATATTTTGTCTGGCTCGTAGCACTACATGCAGATATAACATGTTGAATTGTTTCAGGATTATTCCCGCATATCCGGCATTTATCATCTCGCATATTGGTGTCTTTGATGATATGTTTCATATAACTTTTTGTGTTGATCACCTGATCCTGTATGGCAACCATAAACCCTTCCGTTTTAGGAATCAGCTCCCCATTCATCAACCATGCGTTCGACGTAGCTTTGTCCACTTATGTATCATGAGGATTTTTCTCATGGAGTGACTTAATTCGCCATTCTACATTCTTCTCAATGTTACTTGTTATTTATTCGTTTCTTTGTTCGTTGGTGTTACTCAGGTTTAGTGGTGTGTAATCCTGGTCGGCAGAACAGACAGCTGCATGCAGTGGTGACGACTCTTTCCTTCCATGGACGTATTTACGCATTATGCCAATTTGCACACTATGGGATGTTGGATATCTGTAAAGTCTCTTTCGCCACCTTTTCTAGGTAACGTCATTTTGAGAGAGCTCGGTAGTGTTTCCTCTGTCTAAACAGCTCAACTCTGACTTTTCTCATGATATTCTCCAGATCAGTGCAAGACTAGTTGATAATCCCGAAAGAGTAGGTGAGGACTAAAATTGCTAATGTATTAAAGGTTTTGAAAATATTCTTGCTGTTTAGGTCTGTCGCACATACTGTCCTTACTCTGGTCATGAATTCTTGTGTTAGGGCTGATTTTATTTTATTATGTTCAATATTTCGCGCTTGCTCATAACCCAGGTATTTGTAGTGGTCTTCCTCATTCATGGCTTCAATCATAGCATCAAGTGGGACTCCCTTGTTCTCCTGTATTTAGATTGTCCAGCACAAACTTCATGCCGATGTCTCTTGAAAACTGTTCCACAAATAAGATGAGCTGACTGAAAGCCTCGTGTGATGGCTCATATAGTTTTGAGTTCATCCATATAGAGTTGGTAAAACATAATCTTGCTTTCACCATCTGTGTTCAGATTGTAACCTTTCCTGGTCTTTCGTAGTCTTTTAGACAGAGGGTTGGGGGCGAGGCAGAATCATAGTGTGTTTTATATGTCACCATGTTGTTATTATTATTATTTTTATTTTATTATTATTACAATATTAACACTTTAAGAATAATAAAGTTACGGTGGTTTAATTAATATATGTATGTAAACGTCATGTAAAAACAAATAATAGTTTACTCTCAAAACGTATAACAAATATGTAAATTGCAATTGCTTTGCTTAAATACGTATTTGAATGCACTTACGGTTTTTAAATTCTCCCGAAGGTAAACTGCTGGCCATTTGCTTTGTACATCTCAAAAGTTTTACCCGAATTTAAAGCGGTATATTTCAAAAACTAAAAAAGTTACAGGGATGCGGTTTTCAATGTTTAAAGGCTCTATTTATCTAAAATTGGTCAACGCTGCCTTGGTTCATCAAAATGGTCCATACATATAGGGTGTTATATAAAATCGTGCAAATTTTACAAAAGTTCGTAAGGCCCGAGTTTCTGCAATTTTTAGTTTTGTTTAATTTTGGGCATGTTATGATATTCTACGAACTATTATCTAAAACGAATTTGGCGGGTTTTTAATTCATTCCTTTGTTTTTAATATACGGGGTTAATTTAATAATTTCTGAACTTACAAAAGAAAATTCTTTTTAACTATGCTCTTATTATTTAAAATTAATAATTTTTACATATTTTTATCTTAATTAAGATTGCATTAATAAAAAAACTACAGCTGTATTATACAGGGTGTTACAGAATTTTTGAATCAGTAACATAACAAAGTTTTTGCAATTTTTTTAAAGATCCTCATCAATATAAGTTGAGCTAATTTTCAGAGATCAAAGACAAAATTGGCATTGACGCTGATACAATTTTTATAAACTATAGTCATATCTACCCAAACGGTTTTTTACCTTTTGAAAAAAACCTTTAAGTTGTTATAGAAACCTTTGTTATATAGGCTTTTCTATTAAATTTAACTTAATTACCTGTGTGAGGATAATCTTGGCAAATCAGCACAACGTTGGCCAACTCCAGACAATAAAGCCTTTAAACATCGAAAACCTTATCCTTATAACTTTTTAATTTTTAACCAATATCAATTTAAATTGGTTTAAGAAATTTGAAATGTGCAAAGCAAATGCCCAGCAACTCCTAATACTCCCATATGCCAATCTAATCGTAAAATTTTAGCCCTCCGCCATATTGACGCCGCCATTTTGTATTTTTAGTTTTGAATTTATAGTTATATCAATGTGTATAAAATTTTGCTCACCCAGGTAATTAAGTTTAAGTAACATAAATTCAATAGAAAAGCCTATATAACAAACGTTTTGTATAGCAACTTGAAGGTTTTTGTCAAAAGATAAAAAACCGTTTGGGTAAATATGACTATAGTTTATAAAAATTATATCAGCGTCAATGCCAATTCTCTCTTTGGTTTCTTAACTTATATTGATGAGGATTTTTAAAAAGTTGCAAAAACTTTATGTTACTGATTCAAAAATTGTTTAACACCCTGTATAATACAGCTGTAGTTTTCTGATTAACGCAATTTTAACTAAGATAAAATTATAGAAAAATTATTAATTTTAAATAATAAGAGAATAGTTAAAAGTAATTTTCTTTTGGAAGTTCAGAAATTATTAAATTTTATATTAAAAACAAATGAATGAATTAAAAACCCGCCAAATCGGTTTAGATAATGGTTCGTAGAATAACATAATACGTCGAAAATTACAATACAAAACTAAAACTCGGGACTTACGAACTTTTGTAAAATTTCCACTATTTTATATAACACCCTATATATTATGCGGAGGACCATTTTGATGAACCGAGGCAACGTTGACTAATTCTAGATAGATAGAGCCTTTAAACATCGAAAACCGCATCCCTGTAACTTTTTTAGTTTTTGAAAAATTCCGCTTTAAATTTGGGTAAAAATTTTGAGATGTGCAAAGCAAATGGCCAACAGTTTAGTGGCAAAGACGAATAATCCCTAATTCGGAGGTATAGTGTATCTAAAGTCAATTGAGACAGCGGAAAATTTGGGGTACGCTCAATTTACTACACCACTTATATCAAATAAATTTATTTTTATTCAGTTTACAGGTCCCCGTACAAACTTCGCGATACAGTCAACGTGAACTCATTATAAAATTTGTGGGCAGAGTATTAGAATTAAGCACTTTGTTTGGTTATATCCGTAATTCAATTGGTTAGATTTTTCGAGACGTTGATTTAACAAAAAATGCACAGAAAAGATATATTTTAAAATGTTTGCATTGCCTGCACTTGTTCAGAGACCTCGGGTCTATGCCAATGCCGTAGAATAACAATTTCTTTTTATTCCAGTCAATGTTTTTACTTACCTTGTAAAAGAGGAAGTATTGTAATCGTAAAAAATTACCCCTTCAGATTTTTTCAGATCTTTACGTTTCAGGGTCCCTAGATACCGAAAAACATTTTTTGTCCATTGCGTCGGTCTGTCTGTCGGACTGTCTGTTCGAGGCATAGCTAAAAAACTACTTAACCGATTGACTTGGTACCATTTTGGTAAAAATCGAATATGGCAAAACAAAATGGTGGCCTATTGAAATGTTATAAAAATATTATTAAAAATATACTTACCCAATTTGCCTAAAATTTTGTACAAAAATCAAGTATTATGTAGAAAAGAACTGATAAAATTTTGGTACGAATCGTAGATCGCGGAACAAAATGGCGGCTTAATAAAATATTTAAAAATTCACCATGAATGAAATACTTAATTTCATTTTCAAATTGTGTGCCAAAACTAATTGTGATATAGAGAAGAACTAGTAAAAATGTAGTATTAATTCAAAATGGCGGAACAAAATGAAAGCCATATAAAATATTTGTAATCGTGAAAACAAATCAATCTCTCAGGTTTTAGATATTTTCAAGTTTTAGCGCCCCTAGATGCCAAAAAGTATGTTTTATCAATTCCGTCGGTCCGTCTGTCTGACAGTTCGCGACACTGCTTAGAAACCACTTATCAGATTGACTTGATATTTTAGTTAAAAATTATGGGTCATATGGGAATGACCTGATAACATATTTTGGTAAAAATCCAATATGGCTAAACAAAATGAAAAAGTGTAAAGTTAAAAAAATTTTTACTAAAAAACCACTTAGCCAACTTATTTCAAATATTGTACAAAATTCAAGTGTTATGTAGAAATCAACTGGTAAAGTTTTGGTATGAAACCAGGATGGCGGAACAAATTGGTGGCTTAATAAGATATTTAAAAATTCAGCTTGAAAATCAACTTAATGGACTGATTTCAAATTGTGTGCCATAACTAATTGTGGTATAGAGATGAACTAGTGAAACTGTGGTTCTAATTCAAGATGGCAGAACAAAATGACAGCCAAATAAAATATTTGTAATCGTGAAAAAAACCAATCTCTAAGGTTTTACATATTTTCAGGTTTTAGCGCCGCAAGAAGTCAAAAAATATGTTTTATTAATTCAGTCGGTTTGTCTGTCTGTCTGTCAGTTCGCGGCATAGCTTAAAAACTACTCATCAGATCGACCTCAAATTTTAGTCAAAAATTAAGAGTCATACGGGAATGACCTGGTAATATTTTGGTAAAAATCCAATATGGCTAAACAAAATGGCACACGTAACCGTGAAAAAATCAGTCTGTCAAGTTTTACATATTTTAAGGTTTTAGCTTCCCTAGATGCAAAAAAATATGTTTTATCAATTCCGTCGATCCGTCTGCCTGTCTCTCAGTTCGCGGCATAGCTTAAAAAGTACTCATAAGATTGATTTGAAATTTTAGTCAAAAATTAAGGTTTTTTTTGCGATTCAAATAAAGTTTAAAACTGAAATATGCTAATTCAAAAACCTCTCTAAACGATCAAATTTTTTAATAAGTATTTGACTTTTAGCCACTTCCCTATTTACCTCCACCCCTCAATCAAATAAATTTTAAAATTGAAATATATATACCCGAAAGCCTCCAAAATAGCATATTACCTACTCTGTCTTTAACGAAACTTTTAATTTTTATCCTCTTCCTTTTCCCCTCTGTGTAATTGCAAAGTAAATATATTATCAAATAGGTTACAACTTGAATAATCTCTATACCCATAAACCCATAAACCCATTAAAATATATACGTTGTATGCGATTTATTTACGGAGAATACATTTTTTTGCCATTTAGCTCCCTATTTCGTCCCCATCCCCTGACCAGATCAAATAAAAAACGAATTGAAAAAAATTGTTAAATGCGAATAAATAACAAAAAAAGTTCTAATAGTTAATCTGTTACAAAAATAAGTTTAAATTTCTATCACGGCGCCCATGCTTCAGAATGAAATCGCCGACTGTTGACGGATATTTAGTTTTTATGTTGTCTCAATTGACTTTAGATAGACTTTACCAGAGTGCTACATACTGGCAACACTAGCTGTAAAATTGTGCCCAGCTCGATGGATCCCTATTATAGGGAATACAATTCAAAGTTGGGATCTATTTAGGGGGAGTTTTATTTAATATTGGATGGATCATCTATATGGAGAATTATCTGTCTTTGGTAGTAGGTAGTAAGGTCTAGATTCCTTGGTGGCTACCAAATAAGGTTCCTCTGGTAAAAATTCAAAATCATATGTAGTTAACTCGTAGTTATTTTGGAGAAAGTTGCTCCAGAACTAAAGGGAACGTATGTTTTCTTTCTTCGACATGTCTACCCACATTAAAAAATTCTAGTCTCTGTTGGATAACTTCTCAAGGCCAGTAATATTCCTTATGTCTAATAAATAGTCTATTATATGGACATCCCTATCTGGGGTTTGACAACTTAAGGGGCAAGAAATGGTCTAGCGTTTAGAATTTACAATTTTGTGGACAGGCATTTGCTCGCTTGCGACCTATCTACGTAGAATTTCAAGACATTTTCCATCTCTGCTGCCTTGCTTAAGTAAAACTGTGGATACAAGGTTGAAAGGTTAGATTCTTGCATTAGTGTTTTTGAATATGTTTCTATTTGAAGTAATAAAGTCAAGGATTGACTAAAAAAATCAAGTTAAACCTGCCAAATTAATAAAACTGTATCATTTACTTAGTGTTATAAAAAATTCCAACTTTGTCGTTCAGTTATGCAAGGCTCAACCCCCTCCCATTGCTCGACGCCACCGCCGCCCTTTCACCGGTTTTTTATTGATTTAAAATTTTAAAAGGCAATTGACGCCGTAGAACATTTTTAATTAACTTAATAAAGCATTGATTTTTAAAACTTAAATCAACGTTCACATTTTCTTTTTACAAAACTAATTTTAAATACAAATAAGTTCACTTTACTTCCTAGTAAAAGGCAAGTTGTCAGTGAGTGAGTGGACGTGTGGTTGTAAACAGTGGCGAACATATCATCAGGCAGTTTGGTGCGGTACCCGGAGGCATTTAAGCAAAATGTACCATTATATTATATAGTCAATAGTGCGATTATATTTGGCCTAGACCAAACGCTGGTACGTTTTGTCAAACGTGACTAAAACGCGGTACATTTTGCCATGTCTCCTTCCCATAGCTTAATCTGACAAAACAAGGTACATGCTGCCAAACTGCATTAAAACGTGGTGCATTATGCCTTAGATCGAATGGCAATAAGCCTTTTCTTGGATCTAATTAAAATATTATTCAGAAACTGCAATACAATATAGTACTCATTTGCAATAAAATTTATTGCTCTTGGGTTTTTAGGAATAAGTACTGGTCTGTTTTTGCGTTTATGAATTTTCTAAATAGCGATGGGTTACAATTCCCATAAATTGTCTTCATTCCATTTTTCATACTTGCTTTTACATATGCAACTTTTATTTCATCATCATCAAGGATATATTGGTTTTGTTCTCGAAGTAGATTCTCAATCTCCTCTGCGCTTAAGTTGCCAGTCTTTCAACATCATTATTACTGATACATTTAATAGTTATTCTACCGTTAACCATTTGATGAGTGTTTCTTATACCGACTTTTATGTTAGCTGGTTGTACATGTTGACACAAATCTCTTTTTGTAATATCAGACGGCTGCACTTTTTTTGGGACTATTAGAAGCCTAGGTAGGTATATTCTCTAGTTACGCGACTATATGACCCTATAGACTCAGATCTCTGCGAGTTCGAAATTCCTATTTCTAAGTCGGCTATTTTTTGTTTAAGCAGGGATATTATTTCTTTCTTACTTGAGATTATATCTATCTTCCCCTCTTTTATTTTAAATTTAAGTATAATTATACTTAATTAAGTTCATATTATCGTATTCGTATATAAATATTAATAATTTACTTTGATTACTCTTTGCGCAATCTATACACTAACACAATAGCCATTCGTATTTTGCATTTTTATTGCTATAAATTCCTTACTCAAATATATCAATATTGTTTATTTTTCCTGCAAGAATACTTCTTCAAAAAACTTGTTTATGCGCGTGCATAAAAAAGAATATCTCTAAAAAAAATGCTGTCTGATTCTGCTAACTGACCTCCATATTTAACGCAACATTAATAATTAAGTTATTAATCATAGTTAATACCCCGTGAACTTAAACATCATCAGTACTTGTGCCTTTCCGACTAAGAAGACCTAGGGACCCCCAACGCAGCGAAGAAAGGATTTTTCAGTAAGTGATCTTTTTTTTAATCAGTATCCTGTCTAAATTCGCTTATTTGTTCGTTTTTGAATTTAATATTTTTTGATTTTTGATGATTTTATAAATTATTTTACTAAGGCAAACTAGTTTTTCTTCTATCTGATTACTATAAAAGGTCTATAACATTACAAGTACAATTTAAAGGCAAAATTATACTAACTAAACCCAAGTTGGCGGATTGATATGGCAACAAGTGTGACAACTTCGCTAGAAATACAGTCACGCCTTTATTATTAGAAAAAAGTTTCAAAG
Organism: Kuschelorhynchus macadamiae; assembly: GCA_030620095.1. Lineage (NCBI taxonomy): Eukaryota > Metazoa > Arthropoda > Insecta > Coleoptera > Curculionidae > Kuschelorhynchus > Kuschelorhynchus macadamiae. Next base: position 299,096 of record JAUTXW010002030.1, read on the forward strand.
AAGTAGTTTAAAGGTGCCGGCGGTGTATTTTCACTTTTTTGGTGTTTAAACTAATTTGAAAATCTGAAAAGTCAGATTTTCTTTAAAACTTTTTTATTTGTAATAATTTTTAAAATCTGTAAAAACACTTTTGAACCAAGTGTTCCCATAGAAAACATTTGTTATATTAGTTTTTAAACTCGATTTTTGTCATTATTCTGACCATCATCAACTTCATTTTTTCTTATGGCCGCCATAATGGATTATTCCAATTTTAAATAAATGGCACTCCAAGAAAAAAAGTTGATGATGATTCACAATATCCGAAATGTTGAAAAGTATTGTGACCGAGCAGAAATAACATTTTTTCAAAATGTCTCAAAAAGCAAGGAAGTTAACATACTTTTAACTGGCTGGCACCTTTAAATTACTTAAAAAATTCTTTAGAAATTTTCATAGTTTCTAAGATTCCGATACAGGCATTACCAAAAAGACCCATACTGTATGGTACATACAACTAATTTATAATATATCTATATTTTTATAAAATAAGCGATTTATCGGTTTTTGGTCTAAGACAATGCACCACGTTTTAGTACAGTTTGGCAAAACGTACCTGTGTTTGGTCCGACCAAGCTATGCAGAAAGAAAAATGGCAAAACGTACCGCGTTTTACTTACGTTTGGCAAAACCAAAGTTTACTGAATTTATTCAGTAAACTTTGGCAAAACGTGCTAGCGTTTGGTCGCGACCAATTACAGTAGCGAAAATCGCTTTATTAACTATATAATGGAAAATTTTACGGAGGCCCAAAGTCAAAGGAGCCCACGCTAAAATCTTAATTATACCACAAATACTATTAAAAAAATCGGTAAATTTCCTTTACCTGCAACTCTCCTCGTTATGATTTTTTTCCATTTAATAGGAGTGTGACCCAATTTAGTTCAGTACATAGCAACAGTATATGTGCTACATATCCTGTCATTTCAAAATTTTATATTGGGCGCCATTTTTTTCCATCATATTGGATTCTTACCAATATTTTACCAGTTTCTTTCTAACCATATTACATTTGACTTTTCGCCATAATTTAAAATAACTTAAATAAGTAGTTTTTACATTGACACATACCGTCATTTTCTTACGCCATGTTGAATTCGTACCACTTTATCCTGTTTTCACATTTAATTTTTCTGCAAATAAGGTCAATTTTTTTAGTTATAATTTTTTTAACATTGTTCTGCCGTATTGGATTTTTACCAAAATATTACCAGGTCATCCCCATATAACCCTTAATTTCTGACTAAAATTTGAGGTCAATCTGGTAAATAGTTTTTAAGCTATAACGCGAACTGACAGACCGGAATTGATAAGACATATTTTTTGGCATCTAGGGAACTCTAAAACGTGAAGATATGTAAAACCTGAGAGGGCTAATTTTTTTTACCTATTACAAACATTATATTTGGTCGCCATTTTGTTCCGCCATCACGAATTATTAATACAGTTTTACAAGTTGATCCCTATACTACAATTAGTTATGGCAAACAATTTGGAATCAATCCATTAAATAGTTTTTTCAGACTGAATTTTTAAATATTTTATTATGCCGCCATTTTGCTCCGCCGTGTTGGACTCGCACCAAAATTTTATCAGTCGATTCCAACATAAAACTTGATGTTTGTGCAAAATTTACCATTTCACTAGGTCGCCATATTGGATTTTTACTAAAATATTAGCAGATCATCCCCATATACCCTTTTGATCAAAATTCAGATCAAAAGTCAATCAAGTAAGTAGTATTTTAGCTATGCCGTAAACAGACAGACAGTCAGATAGAATTGAGAAAACATTTATTTCGGCATCTAGGGACCATGATACGTGAAGATCCGAAACAATCTCGGAGGGTGATTTTTTCACGATTGCAATATTTCCCATTTACGAGGGATGTAAAGGAACAAAAATTCCTTAACTTTCTATAAATTCGTAGTCACTTATTCCTGGAATAACAGGGTTGTAATCTGTTACAGTCAAACCAATTCAGCAGCCCGAGGAAATGGATCAAATAAAGAAACTTCCAATTATGAAAAACGATTAATAATAAGTTTATCCCCAAAAAACCCAAAGGGCCCTTCTCAAAAAATCCGAAACAAGAAATAATGAGCTTCAGTCAAATCTTCTACTCGTCTGTTACACAGTAGGGTATAGTTTCTCGAGTATAGCTGTGCTATTCGAAACTTATGGACGCTGCTTACCACCTAAACTATAGGCTATTTCATACCGGTCGTCGTGACCAGTGGAGGAGTGGAATTAGTGATTAAAAGCTGTACTAAATTGTGGGGGAAAAATAAGACTATTGATAAAGAAGTAGGAGATTAAGCGAGATACGAAGTTTCTTTTTGGAAATTGTTTTAGAGCGGTTATTGTTTTAGAGCGCATAAGTTTAATCTTACCCAAAAGTAATTTATCATTTCGAAGTTGTCGAGAAAAGATTGAAAATTTAAATGGATATCTTTTGGCAACTTTTGGGACCTCTATCGCATTACTATAAATGCAAGTTTTAAAAATCGGTAAACTTCCTTTACCCAGAACTTCCCTCGTTATGATTTTTTTCCATGTGTTAGGAATAGTGAAGTGTGACCCAATTTGGTTCAGTATATAGTCACAGTATATATGTGTTACATATAGTGTCTTTTCAAATATTTTTCTTGGGCGCCATTTTGTTCTAGTCTATGGATTCCTACCAATATTTTACCAGTTTCTTTCTACCTATGCCACACTTGACGTTTGGGCATAATTTAAAACAAATTCACTAAGTAGTTTTTTTACATTGACACATAGCGCGCTATTTTGTTACGTGATGTTGAATTCGTATATATTGACTCTAAAGTAAATTGAGACAACATAAACGATTTTTTTGTGAAGCATGGGCGGCGTGATAGAAATTTAAACTTAGTTTTGTAAACCGATTAACTGAATAAAAGTAAATTTATTTGATATAGGTGGTGTAGTAAATTGAGCGTACCCCAAATTTTCAGCTGTCTCAATTTACTTTAGATACACTTTACCAGTTTAACCTATTTTTACATTTATTTTTTTTGCAAAATTTAAAGTCAATTGAACAAGAATTTTTTACGTTGATTTTTAAAAAAAATATTTGGCCGCTATTTTGTTTCGCCATCTTAAATTCGAACCACAACTTTACCAGTTTATCTCTATATCACACTTTATTCTTGCACAAAAATTGAAATTAATTTAATAACTAGTATTTTCAGGATGATTTTTAAATATCGCTATTTTGTTTTGTTATCTTGGATTCACATCAAAATGTTACCAGTTCATTCCTATGTATTACTTGATTTTTGTGCAAAAGTTAAGGTAAATTGGATTTTTAGTAATAATTTTTTAACATTGTTTCGCCATGTTACCGCCAATCTGGTACGTAGTTTCTAAGCTATGCCGCGAACTGACCGACGGAATTGATAAAATATATTTTTTGGCATCTAGGCACGCTAAAACGTAAGATATGTTAAACCTGAGAGGGTATTTTTTTTTACTATTGCAAACATTTTATTTGGCCGGTATTTTTGTTTCGCAGTTTTACTAGGTTGATCCCTATATCATAATTAAATATGGCACACAATTTGAAATCAATCCATTACATTAATACAATATACATGGCATTCCATTTAGAAAACGGATGGTGCCACCCGTTTAAGGTAGAAGCGGCAACACGTCATAATTTAATTTTTATTAAAAAGAGAGGTTATGTTCCAGATAACACTGAGTTTGGGGCACCCTGTAGATATATACATACATATATGGGTAATTATTAATTGAATGCTAATATTGAAGAAGGTACTTTTTTGGATTATTTTAAAGTTAGAAGTTCAAATAATCATGGGTCCGGAAATGCCTCCTTTCCGAGATGCAGGGTGTTCAAATTTTAAGAAAAAACATCGTTTTTACCCAATATTTTCAAAACGTCTTTTGATATTTCTTTAAAATTTGGTAGGTATTAAGCACGCATAAAAGTACATTTTTAGGCAAAAATTTTGTGTAAAAGCGTATTTAATAGCGAGTAAGATTTTTGACATACATTTATGAATTAGATTTTTAATTTCATTAATTTTTATGAACAAGTCAAATGTTACTATGGTTTGATGCTTCGTTTTCGAGTAAAACTCCAAATGAAATTAAGTTCAATTTTTAATAAAGAACGTTTATAACTTAAAATTACAAGAAAAGGCTTGACAGGATGCGATTTCCTAATTCTTCTTCAGTTGGGATCGGCACTGCGTAAACGCAGAACAAGGAGTCTAAACTACTGAAGATCTAGGCGGCCATGACTAATAAAGCGTCACAATTTTTGATATTTTTTTCACGTAAATACAAGCACAGCATTGAAGTTGACAGACTGAAAACACTAAATAATTATTATTAGAGTAAGAGCTAAAATTTGATAAAAGAATGGCAAATTTTAAAAATAGTGAATTGGCTGCCATGAATTTTATTTACGGGTTCGCTTACGAAAATGCATACGACGCCAGGCGGATATATCATCCTGACAAAAATGCATCCGAGATCGTAACTTTCAATGTAGACCAACATGCTAATGGAGTTCATCAGACAGTACCAAAACTGAAACTTGAGGAAGCGGTTTTACGTAAAGTTGAGGAGAAGCCGGAAACTAGCACAAGGAAGATTGCGGCAACATTTAATGTTTCACATGTGCTTGCTTATCAAATTCTCGCACACAATTCGTTATACCCTATCATATTTAAAGGATCCAAGCATTACTCCATAGAGATTTCCCGTTGCGTATTAATTTCTGTGAGTGGTTTTTTCAAAAGCTGCTGGAAAATCCGTTACAGGCACATTATTTTTACGGATGAAGCTAATTTTTCTTGAAACAATTAGGAATTTCCCTTAAAACGATTTAGGTGCAAACAAAAACCCTCATGCAATTATTGAATCAAATCATCAAGAACAGTTCTCATTTAATGTTTGGGCTGGTATTATTGATGATTATTTGTTTGGTCCATTTTTTCTCCCAAGAAGACTTTATGGACAATCATATTTACAATTTCTTCAAGAGAACTACTGCTACTACTTGAAGATGTTCCTCTTTTATTGAGAAACCAGATGTAACTAATGCACGATAGGATAGGAGTGCGTGATTTTTTAAAATACACCTGACACAATCATTGGATAGGTCTAGGAGGAACTCAGTCATGGCAAAGTTTACAGAAGTAAACTTTTGGTCATGGCCGCCACATCTAAACAATTTAGGCTACTTTTTCTGGGGCCTTTTAAAAAGTTTAGTTTACGCAGTGCCGATCCAACCTGAAGATGAGTTACGAAATCGTATAATAGCATCCTGCCAAGCTATAAGAAACACTGCAGGAATTTTTGAAAAATACCCATGCGAAGAAGAGTTCATGCTTGCAAACGTGTAGGTGGAGGACACTTCTAACAATTTCTGTAAATAATCTGTGTGTTTAGTTTGTTTGTCCTTTCTAGAAATTTTGAATTGTAAACTTTTTTTATTCAAATTGAAGTTGATTTGATTTGGAGTTTTATTCAAAAATGAAGCTTCAATAGAAACGTTATAACTTGTTGATAAAAATTAATTAAATCAGAAATCTAATTGATAAATATATTTCAACAATCTAGGATTACCCGCTATTAAATAAATTAAGATAAGAATAAAAGATGTGTTGCCATTGTGCTCATAAAATGAATTTTATTTTATTTATGAAAAACCGGTCATCGTTCAGCAAAAATTCAAGAGGTCATTTTCATTAAAAAATAATAGGAGATTACGAAAGTAATTTTTATTCTGGAAAAAATGCAGTGGCGGAACTTTTTTCGTTTAAAAATATAAAGCATGTTAGAGGGGACGCCACTGAGGGGCTTTTAAAAATAATGTTAGCCTAAAAAATGTACTTTTATACGAGCTTAATACCTATTAAAACAGAGAAATATCAAAAGGCGTTTTGAAAATATTGGGCAAAAACTATTTTTTTCTTAAAATTTTAACACTCTGTAAAGTCAACAGTTTTTGTGAAAATAAAGGTCTAATATCCATAATTTAAAGTATTACGTTTTAATAAAATACCTGCACCCAAAAGGTTACCTGATATGTTTGACTATGTCAGTTTTCTTGATTTATAAAAATGGTTCGTTCAACTGACACCCACAGAATTAAAATTTTAATTATACTGGGTTATGGGGATAGAATGCTAAACCTGCGAGGTGTTTGTAACATTTTTAATGAAAAATATGCTAACAGAAATCCAATAACTAAATCTACCGTAAGTAAAGTTGATAACAAATTTCGTGAAACTGGAAAGGTAAAAGATTCTGTACGTTGTGGCAGACTTAACAACAGATGGTGATAAGATTCTACATTTTTTAATCAGTTTAGAAGAAAATCCGCACGTTTCTACCAGAATATTAGGCAGAGAAAATGACGTCTAACACATGTCCGTAGACCGACTTCTAAAAACCGAAAAGTTTCATGCATACAAAATAACTTTGGTGCAAGAACTCTCTAAGAATGATCACGATAGACGCTTGGAATTTTATGAAATGATGCAATCTAATTATTTTTTCTGACGAAGCAACTTTTTACTTCCCTCGTAAAAGGGAAATATTTTTTGTATGGAAAAGTTAACAGGCTTAATTGTCGATATTGGGCGAGGGAAAATCTATATTGGATACGTAAATATCATACCGAATTTCCCCAAAAGATAAATGTTTAGTGTGATATACAGGGTACAGAAATAATCGGTTCCTGCTTCATGGAAGACACATTAACTGGAGAAAGATATTTGAATCTTTTAATAAACGAAATTGTCACAGCTATATTGCAGAACTATTTCCGAATACCCGTAAGTTCATTACTTTCAGGGGAATATTTAGGCAATGTTTTTTTTGGAAGAAGGATTGGACGTAGGGGTACAATAGAGTGGCCACTTCGGTCTCGGCACTTAAAGCCCCTCGACTACTTTTTGCGGGGACAACTTAAAAATGTGGTGTATAAAAGTCGAGGATTTAAAGGAGCGAATAGTAAACGAATGTAGACGAATCGAGAAGACTGGCGTTCTTTTTAATGTATTAAATATTTTCCCACGGTATTTCGCCTGCTTTAGGAAGTAAACATTTTAAACACTTTACTTAGTTTCATTAATTTATTGTTTATTGTATTAGGTATTTCTTTTTTGTATTGTATTAATTCCGTTGTTTTTTACAACTTACTTTTAAAGTTGAGATGCTGTTTTCTCTTGCCAGAACGTACAACATCTTTTACCTTTCCAGTTTCACGAAATTTTTTATTAATTTTTACCTACGGTAGATTTTGTTACCGCATTTCTGCTAGGATATTTGTCATTAAAAATGTTACAAACATCGAGCAGGTTTCGCATTCTATCCCCATAACCCAGTATAATTTAAAATTTAAATTCTTTAGGTTTCAGTTAAATGATCCATTTTTGTAAATCAACAATGACATTGTCAAACATATCAGGTAACCTTTTGTGTTCCGGTATTTTAATAAAAGGTAATACATCAGTGGCGGCTATTCAGGTGAAGTAGGTGAAGTGCTACTTCACCAGGAAAAATAAACAAGCAAACATCTAACTATATTTATTATATATCTCTTAAAATTTTAGTTTTTACATTCATTTATTCACCTAATTGGTAAAAAATAAACCGTACATCTCGAATAAATATTTTACTTGACCGTTGGCGGCATGTCTTTTTAAAACTTTCATTTGAACTTTGTTATAACAACTATAACAGTGGCGCAAACCGCTTCGACTTTGCTGGAGGTGCTATGTTTAGTTTACGATTTTCCTGCTATGTTGGCATGACAACGCGTTCGCGATGACGTCGACCGCATGGAAGAATAATATTAACCAGCGCCATACAACGCTCTCGTGAATTGCAGGCGCAGTACACTGCACCCACGTGTCGTTCAGTTTGCGGTGGTTGTTTACTTTTATTTTCGCGGATTTCGCTGCAACCGGTGAGTTCCTTTGCAGTTTGGTTGGCTGTTTTGTGTTATATTTATTTATGGTGTTGTTACAACTTCAAATTCGAAGTTAATAAATATGATTGTTCAAGACTGGAATAAATTAAAAGACGCCTTTGAATTTATTACAAACTGTGACAAATTTGATGAAAAATCAATCCGCCTTGCGAAAGGATTTTTAGATGAGATGAACGATTTTGAATTCGTGTTTCTGGCAATAGTGTTTAATGACATTTTCTCAATCACGGACATACTATTTGACGTTCTTCAAAAAAAAATCGCTTGACATTCATTTTTGCATATCCAATATAAAACGCTGTCGTGAGGCCCTCTGCAAAAAAGGAAATGAACATTTTTTTAATACCATGTTTGATAAAGCAAATTCTATTACAGAAATAAATCATTACAAACGTGAGCTTGCTAAGCTTTCACCTGAAGAAATTATGGCTAAGTATAGAACCCTTTTTTATGAAATATTGGACCATATTTTAATGGAAATGACACTAAGATTTCAAGACTGTGAAAAACTTACATTTTCATGTTTGGCAGGTTCTGCTAAATTTTCCGACTGGTCCGTTTGAAAATTTGTTACAGTTATATGGGGAAATATTTTCAAAAAGTCAACGATTTCAAAATGAGCTTGCCATTGAGTGTAATTGGAACATATCGCTGCAAGAGCAAGTGAAAAAAATTAATGAAAATAGATATATTTTTTTTACCGAAGCATTAAATTGTTTTCCGTTATTTTGACATTACCGTCAACAAGTGCTTCAGTAGAAAGAAGTTACTTCTCTTGGCAATATTTCGGTTTAAAAGGAATTTCTGGAGATTAGGACAACCCATCCATTTTATGAAGATGTCATAAATAAATTTGCTGCTTTGAAGGATAGGATAATTGATTTAGTATACAAAATTTAGGTAAGTCGTAAAAAAATATTCTACCCCCTCCACATATAAAAAAATTCTGGAAAAAAATTATTGCGATATTTTCGTGCTTCATTTGCACTTAACTTACTTTTTCACCCGCCAGCCGCCACTGTAACACATTAAATTATAGATATTAGACCGTAATTTTCACAAAAAATGTTGACTGTCATAAAAAGTGCCCTTAGTAAAAAGTATTGAGAATTTTACCCAAAATTCCTTTTATAACAGAAAGACGGTAAACTTGGCAGCAATGCGGAACTCGCAATTGGACCCGGCCTAATTTCATACCTAAGTGTACATATTTTCATTAAATTCAGGTAAGCCGTACCTGACATATTTCTCCGTTTCGTTACTTTTGTTACTCGCTCTATGTATAATTTTTTTAGAGGCAAATTATTTTCGAAAAGACGTAGAAGATTGGAATAAAGACCAAATAAAAATAATTTATTGAGTTAGCCTTAGTGGAAATTACTAAACAAATATAGTTTGTCTATTTTTTATACTAGTACCAAATACAAGGCAATTCTGACGAAAGCTGCGTCGATAATCAATATGAAAACTGTGGCAATAGGCTTTTTGCCTCGACAGAACCTTCCTTAAGATTTACTTAGTTTAATCTTTATTGCCTTTGCGGTTAAAAAAGTCTAGTAGGGGAATTGGTTATGAGATGTGTGATGACATCAACGTTTTTGAGATTTTGGATAAATTTAATAAATATCGAATCTTTTCCTTAGTAGATAACGGTTTACAACTAAGCGCGTTTTATAACGGACGTTTCTCATGGCCGGAATACGTTGTTTTTTGGAATCATCGTATTTTGCCTATTTGAAGTTGATCCCGCAATTGATCATTTCAATTAAAAGGAAATAAATAAATAAAAACCAAACCATTAGTAACGATTGGATCGTAGCCATTTCCGCGGCATACAATGGATTAACTAGAAATGGGATGCTGAGATATCGTCAATTAACATAGCTTAAATAGATATAATCGGATTACATTCGCAGCAAAAAGCCTAATATGAATTACCCAGAGAGTTATAAAGAAGCACTGGACGTAATAAACAGGGTGATAGAGAAAGTAGAAACAATTCTTTTTTAACCAATTTTAAAAAAGGAGGAGGTTCTCAATTCGACCTATATGTATTTTTTTATCTTTGTTCGCGCATATTGTCTAAAGGGCTTGGCTGATTTTGATAAGTCATACGCCATATTGTAGAGGACGTTTGTCTGTTGGTCCTACATATTTTAATTTGAAATTCATCCACCGGCTTTTTTGTAATAATAATATAAAAAAAATCCGTAAATTTCCTTTACCCGGATCTTCCCTCATTATGAATATTTCCTTTTATGAGGAATAGTGAAGTGTGAACCAATTTAGTTCAGTACATAGTTATTTAGCAACACGTATATTTTGTCTTTTCGAACATTTTTATTGGACGCCATTTTGTTCCAATATATTGGATCCCTACCAATATTTTACCAGTTTCTACCTATGTCACATTTGATTTTGGGCATAATGTAGAATGTATTCAATAATCTATCCTTATATCGTAGTTAATTTTTCTCCAAAACTACAGTCAATTGAATAAGAAGTTTTTTTACATTAATTTTTTTAATAATAAGCCATTTAATAATAATAAGACATTTATTTCCAACGGAGTCATCCACTTACAGGAAATACAAAACAATAATTATAGGTAAATTTAGTTTTACAACAATGTTAAAGTAGAGAGGAAATTAATAAAAGTAAATTAATTATTAATTTAAATAAATGGAAGTAATGGATCTTAATTAGGAACAGTATTAAAACTATAACTAACCCAATCCCGAAAGAACCTGACCTAAAGAATCATTGAAGATATCCTTATCATTACAATGTATATTAAAAAGATTACATATATAATATACGGGAGATCTTAGTAACATGTTTGATCTTGGACGAGTACAGTAGAATGTTAAACTATTTCTTACGTTTAACCTAGGTACAATGAGGTGAATCTGATTAAAAAGGTATATACAGTCTATTTCGTTGTTCAACAATTTATATAAAAACGAGATAGCCAACATACGTCTTCTTCTCTCTAGTGACATAATTTGAAATCTACTAAGTAACACATCATGATCCGCACCTCTTTCTGGATAAACACCATCACACTTATACGATAGGTATTTGAGTAACCTACGTTGGACAGATTCAAGAGCGTTAATGTCAATTTGATATATTGGATGCCAGATCAGTGATCCGTATTCTAATTTAGACCTCACAACGCTAAAGTAGAGTAATTTAATTGTGTTTGGATATTGAAAAGTTTTACAGTTAAGAAAGATAAACCCTAAAGATTTAGATGCTGATGAAATTATATTTTTTCATGTGTGTCTTAAACTCAAAATTTTAATCAAATGTAATTCCAAGATCTTTCATTTCACTACATCTCAATAGACTAAAACAATCAATCTGATAATCAAACATGGTAAATACTTTTTTACGGCAGTAAGTAACTATGTAACATTTCGAAATATTTAAATATAGTTTATTGGTACTACACCAGTTGTTGACTAAATTTATTTGCTCTTGGAGGTCTTGACAATCCTGCAAGGTATTTATGCTCTTGTAGGTTTTAAAGTCATCCGCAAAGACAAGTTTATCAGTGTTGAGTATTTTGGCCAGATCGTTAATAAAAAGAAGGAAGAATAGTGGTCCTAAATTGGATCCCTGGGGGACCCCCGAAGTGACTGTATAGGTATTTGATTAAAAACATGTTATTTGGCCGCCAACTTTACCAGCTTATCTGTATATCACACTTAATGCTTGCAAAAAATTTGGAATTAATTTAATAGTTAAGTATGTATAATAGCAGAAATATATAATTTCTGCAGGTGCAAAACGGCTTACAAGAAGAATTGCTTTCGATTATGTCACAGGGTACCCTCCTGCGATCATGATTTCTGGGCCTCTACCCTCATCAGGCAGGCTTGTGCCCAGGGAGATCTGAAATAACAAATTGCTCGATATGACAAAATCGAAAACGAAACGTCTATCATACTGAAACAGTATAGCACCACCTATTGGGGCTCCGGTGATTTCCGGCTGCAAACCTATAGGTAATTTAAAAAGCATGCACTAGCACCATCATGCGGAGAGTAGATACTAAAAATCGATAAAAATGTGCTCTCACACATCTTTATCAAGAGTTCTTGGCCGGAAAAGATATATGTATTATAATAGCAGAAATATATAATTTCTGCAGGTGAAAAACGGCCTACAAGAAGAATTGCTTTCGATTATGTCACAGGGTACTCTCTGCGATCATGATTTCTGGGCCTCTACCCTCATCAGGCAGGCTTGTACCCAGGGAGATCTGAATTAACAGATTGCTCGATATGACAAAATCGAAAACGAAACGTCTATCATACTGAAACAGTACTACAAGTTAAATGTAACATTTAGCACCACCTATTGGGGCTCCGGTGATTTCCGGCTGCAAACCCATAGGTAATTTAAAAAGCATGCACTAGCACTATCATGCGGAGAGTAGATACTAAAAATCGATAAAAATGCGCTCTCACACATCTTTATCAAAAGTTCTTGGCCGGAAAAGATATATGTATAATAGCAGAAATATATAATTTCTGCAGGTGCAAACCGGCCTACAAGAAGAATTGCTTTGGATTATGTCACAGGGTACCCTCCTGAGATCATGATTTCTGGGCCTCTACCCTCAGATCTCCCTGGGTACAAGCCTGATGAAGAGAAATTATATATTTCTGCTATTATACATATATCTTTTTCGGCCAAGAACTTCTGATAAAGATGTGTGAGAGCGCATTTTTATCGATTTTTAGTATCTACTCTCCGCATGATGGTGCTAGTGCATGCTTTTTAAATTACCTATGGGTTTGCAGCCGGAAATCACCGGAGCCCCAATAGGTGGTGCTAAATGTTACATTTAACTTGTAGTACTGTTTCAGTATGATAGACGTTTCGTTTTCGATTTTGTCATATCGAGCAATCTGTTATTTCAGATCTCCCTGGGTACAAGCCTGCCTGATGAGGGTAGAGGCCCAGAAATCATGATCGCAGGAGGGTACCCTGTGACATAATCGAAAGCAATTCTTCTTGTAGGCCGTTTTGCACCTGCAGAAATTATATATTTCTGCTATTATACATATATCTTTTCCGGCCAAGAACTTTTGATAAAGATGTGTGAGAGCGCATTTTTATCGATTTTTAGTATCTAATAGTTAAGTAGTTTTTTCCACCATTTTGTTTTGCTATCTTATATTCATACCAAAATGTTACCAGTCAATTTTTATGTATAACACTTGATTTTTTTGCAAAATTTGAGGTAAATTGGATAATGAGATTTCTTAATAATAATTTTTTAACGTTTCACTAGACCGCCACCTAGTTCCGGCATATTAGATTTTTATCAAAATACTACCAGGTTATCCCAATAAACCCTTAATTTTTTTCCAAAATTTGAATTCAATCTGATGAGTAGTTTTTAAGCTTGCCACGAACTTACCGTCAGACAGACAAATCGACAGGTGGGTCGACGAAATTGATAAAACATATTTTTTGTTCCGTCATCTTGGATTCATACCAAAGTTTTCCAGTTGATTCCTACATAATACTTGATTTGTGTACAAAATTTGAGATAAATTGGATAATTGGTTTTTTTAGTAATAATTTCTTTAACCATCCATTTTGTTCCGCCATTTTGGATTCATACCAAAATTTTACGAGTTGATTTCTACATAATACTTGATTTTTGTGCAAAATTTGAGACAAATCGGATATGCACTTTCTTAGTAATACTTTTTTAACAATTCATTAGGCCGCCATTTCTTTTTGCCATATTGAATTTTTACCAAAATGTTACCAGGTCATCCTCATGTGACCCTTAATTTAGTAGTAGTTTTTGAGTTATGCCGCGAAAAGACAGACCGTCAGACAGACAGTCCGACGGAGCCGAGAAAACATGTTATTCGTCATGTAGGTACCCTGAAACGTACAGATCGAAAAAAATCTCGAAGGGTGATCTTTTCTAGATTACAATACTTCACTTTTATGAGGGAAGTAAAAATACAGGTATAAAGGCAGTGAGTTTTATATTTGTTTAGATATTCTTTTCAAACTAAAGCATTGCTACCACGTTATGTAATTTTATGTATACAGGGTGACCATAAAAATGTGCAACCTCAAAATCTAGTATTTTTAACCGAGTTCAAAAAAGCAGGTTATAGTTTGACCCTATGTATTTTTTGTATGTTTGTACATTGATTATTCTGCTATAGTTTGACCAATTTGGATACAATTTTCAAGGGATATTGCCGGAATGGTCCCATAGCAAGGATATTAAAATAATGTTAAAAATGGCTGAATGGCGGCCATTTGGTTGTCTTTTTTTGTTTATACAAGGAATTTTTTTATATATTGACCCCTCCCCTTAACTTTTTTATTTGACGCTTTGGAAAAAAGTGTTTAAAACAGAAGTTTAATGGTTTAAAATAAATTTTTAGGAGAACTTCTTTTCACATATACAGGGTGATTCAAAAAGTCTGGGCGTGGTCCTACTTATTTATTCCAAATAAGTACCCTATTTTTGTATTTCATTTTTGCGTTTTCCTGAATATTTGACAAATTTTTTATGTAGCATACCCTATACCTAACTTTGATGTATAGAAAGATATTAACGTACGAAAATTACCATTTTTTGTTGATGTTCTAAAAATGTTCATTAAAAATCTGGCCTGGCCTATTTGGTGATTCACATTGATTGTTTTAATGGCAGGTAGACTTTCAGTCAATGTCTTTAGAAAATGCCATATTCAGATGAGGAAAAATAGGATATACTGCGAATATTTTATAAAAATAACAAAAGTGGTTATGCAGAGAGAAGGGAATACGACCAACAGTTTCCGATTCGCTTCCAACGCGAACAACATTTAAAAATGTTGAACTTGGATTTCGAGATAGAATGTCTATAAAAAGAAAACAACCGACAGTAGTCGTTAATGCGGAGGAAGAATTAAATATTTTGTTATATTTTCAAGGTGGTTTGGTTTATAAAGTAACTTATTACTATTAGTGTTACTTATTTTTAGCAAATCCTGCATTCTACTTTAAAAAAGCATAGTTATTATCCTTATAAAATACTACCCAGAAATTAACAGAAGATAAAAAAGAACAGAAGAATTACGTTTTGTCAAGAAATGTTATTATTAAAAGAAAACAACAATTTTTTTTAAAAATCTTATGGTCTGACGAGTGGACCTTCAGTACTGCAGGGTTTCATAACCGGAAAAATGTACGATTTTGGGCAATGCAAAACCGTCAAGTAACTAGTGAAATTAAGATACAAGGTCGAAGATGGTTACATGTGTGGTGCGGGCTCTTAAATAATAAAATAATTGGGCCAATTTTTATTGACGGTCCTTTAAATGGGGAAAAACATTTAAATTTATTGACCAATGACGTAGAAAATTGTCTGGACAACTCACCACTCCGTCAGTACAATGAAATTATATAACATCAGGATGGAGCCCCACGACACATCGTTTTCCGGCTACAAATTGCCTTAATATAAAACACCAAATGTGGATTGGTTGTACTGGACCGATTGGCTCGCCGCCGATAGTCCCTACTTGATGCCACTTGATTCGTTCCTGTGTGGATTTTTGCAGAATAAAATGTATAAAAATCCAACTGAAGACGTAGAGGTTTTACGAACAAGAATAATTGAGGCTATTCAGGACACCAATGACAATAATTTTCATTTTAATATTAGCACTATAAATAAAATCGAGAGTGATTACATATAGTGTTATAAATAGTTTTAGTAGATAATACCATTTTATATTTTTTTTATGAAAAAAAACAATGTTTTTTAATATAAAAATATAAAAACACAAACGTCAATATTTTTTTATACGTGAAAGTTAGGTATAGGGTATGCTACATAAAAAATGTTTAGAATAGTCAGGAAAAGGCAAAAATTAAATAAAAAAATAGGGTACCCATTTGAAATAAGAAAGTAGGACCAGGCCCAGACCTTTTGAACCACCCCGTATATGTCACAAAAACTTTTATTTTGGATCCTTTTTTCCAAAACGTCAAATAAAAAAGATAAGGGGGGATCAATATATAAAAAAATATCCTGTACTTCGATTGTTCCGCGATGGTTTGACGAATTTAGATGAAATTTTCGGGATATATTCAGGTCTTTCTCGGAGTGGTCCCATAACATGACTTTGAAAAAAATGTTAAAAATGGCGGAATGGCGCTAATTTGTTTTTTGGCGCCAAATTATATTGCAAGATTTTTTTTAATATTCCACGCTCGTCTCGATTCTACGCGTTCACCATTATATCAGGAAAAAATGTATGTAGTGGATCATTTGTTAAACATGATTTTTACGACAAAACTTGTATAGATAAAACTAAAAAGGATGAAATAAAAATGTTTGTAAAAAAATGAAACCGACTTCAAAAAAATACACTAAAAAGTGAAAAATAATATTTTCTTCCACCTTGAAAATTTTACTCCGTGAAGTCGGCGCTAAACTTATTCTTAATTATTTGATAACAAAAATATAATGTGTTCAGCCAGTTCGGTGTTTTGATGTCTAATACTACGCGTATAAGTTCTTACTGTTTTTATTAGCTTGGCGCCGATTCACGAAGTAGAATTTTCAAGGTTGAACGAAATATTATTTTTTACTTTTTAGTGTATTTTTTGCAAACATTTTTATTCTATCAAAAGATTTGTTAACGCTCAGAAGGTGTACAGAACAAATTACAAAAAAGTTCTGGACACAAGAGAAAAAGCTCAAAATTATTGATTATTAAAAAATATCAAATGCATAAATATTATGTTTCTTTTTCAATTTTCTTTTTAATTTATCTTGTCTTATTTTGCATGTTTAATATCGTGAGAACAATTCTATAGTGTGACTTTGCTTTATTTTTAATAGTTCACATTATCGAGCCCCTTCTTATTGTTTGTTTACTAACAACATTTAAAATTGTTAAAAATATTCGGAATAAAATGATGACTGCAATTTAGTGGAACAATAAGATAAAAACATGGATCTTATACTTATTGAGATTTGCCGCCTGGTATTTTAACAAAAATTAAAATTTTCAAACCTTTTTATTCAAGATGATAGTAAGAAATTGAGCTTAGCAGTCGTTAATTACTGTCATATCCAAGACATAATCCTCCGGGTTTATATTCGTGCAAATTTCGCTTTCCGTATTTTCGCAAAATAGAAAAATGACGCCCGAACAAATTAAAAGAAATCCTGTTACCTGATTTAATATTAATTGTCACGGCAAATACAATTAGCACAAAAACACACACCTGTCCGGTTCCCATCTTATAATATATGAAGAGGATGAAACCCAAATGTAAACTAAAAACAAGTTCAAAAGAACAACGGTCGGCTCCTCTGTTGTGCCACTTTTCCCACTTTCTGAGTATTTATTACTTTCTCCTAATCATATTCGGTATTGAGAATAAATATTTTAGGTCCATGCATTAACATAATGTTGGTATATTACGCGTACAATGTTGGAACGATTTGTTTCTGTCACAGTTGCAACTTTTGAAATCCTATATAAGCGTATACCCGCATGTATAATAAATTATATTGCATACTTTACTTATTTCTTATTTTGCCACAGTGAAATTGTAAAACTTTTACCTTTATCAAGTACCATTTTTAAAACTCACATCCTTATTCAGTTTCTCGTATAAAATACAATTATTCTAGCCTTCATTTACCAAAGTGTCAAGAAATGCAGTTTTGACGAATTGTATATTAGCTTTATTTGCCTATCCGTAATTTTACTCTGAGAAAATATGCTACATTCGTTTGTATTAGTAACTCCATATTTTCAAAAGAGAACGTGCTTGCATTGTATTCCTAAATTTAAGGAAAAAAAATCGGTAAATTTCCGGGTAAAGGAATGAATTTTTCCTTTTATTTCAGTGAGGTGTAACCCAATTTAGTTCCGCACATAGTCAGTTAGTAACACATACATACTGTCTTCAAACATTTTTATCGGGAGCCATTTTGTTCAACCATATTGGATTCGTACCAATATTTTATCAGTTTCTACCTATTCCATCCTTGAATTTTGGGTATAATTTAAAATAAATCTAATAAGTCGTCTTTACATTGTTCTTCTAAGACCGCCATTTTTTTCTGTCATGTTGAATTCGTACCAGCTCGTCTTTATATCATATTTAATTTTTCTGCAATTTTTATTTAAGGTTGATTAAACATTTTATTTAGCCGCCATTTTGTTCCGTCGTCTTGAACTCGTACCACAATTTAATCGGTTTATCTCTATATGTTCAGGGTTATTTTTTATAATTTGCCACCCCCTGAGAGGTTTATTTTTTAAGATACAAAGATATGGTTCCTACGAATGTTATAGGGAATTTCCTAAAGATTTACATGGCGGCAATTTTAAAAACAAAAGACGATAGGAAAATCTTTAAATCAACATCAACTTTGTTATTTTAAATGGGATACCCTGTATTTTTTGACATTTTTGGATTCTGCTCATTTTCCCCTTTCCAAAAATATATAATTTGACTATATTCGAACAGTAGTTTTTGACTTATTCCACGTTAAAGTTACCACATATGACAATTTCACAGATAAGCAGCCATACTTAAATCGCGGTACCCATGAAATGATGAAATGTCAACTACAAACAAAGGAGCCCTGTTGGACGGGAACGCAATCCATAGATACTTAAATCGCTTTACCCATGGAATGTCACCAACAGAAACAAAACAGGAATTTGTAAAAAATATATATTTAATGTGATTATATATAGTAATACAACGATAGAAATTAGGAATTAATATTTTTACAGCCTATTTACGTGACCCCCTTCATTATCCAAGCAATTTTGGCTGGCTCTTTCCAGTTTCCTAATTGCTTGGGTAATGAAGGTGGGACATTCTGTATTTAAAACTCTAATTTCGTACACTATTTTTGTCGCAACACTGTCCGTGCTATTATGATACACTTTATCCTCTAGGTATCCCCACAAAAAATTGTCCAAAGGTGTAAGGTCGGGACTGTTCGCGGGCCAATGAATATGGCCATATTTACCTAACCACAAATTATATCGAGCATTTAAAAAATCTGTGACCTCTCGAATGTTGTGTGGTGGTGCGCAATCTTGGTGCCAAATTATTTGGTTATAAGTGTTTAAAAGAAGCTGGTCCAAAAAATGTTCAATTTCTTTATTTAATAGATTTAAATATCGTTCCCCCGTTAATATACGCTCAATAAATATCGGACCAATAATTTGGTTTTCCAAGAGGCCGCGCCACACATTTATTGACTTCCGCCCTTGTCTCTTTCGCTCGATTTTTTGTTGCCTAATGGTGCTTGTTTTTTCTATTAAACGTTCCGGCTGTGGTAAAACAATCCTCATCAGACCACTTCTGAATAACAGCATATCTTACCTCAGTCTGGTCAGCATATCCTCACAGAAGTGGAGGCGTTAGTTAAGCACTGGTCTAATTTTATACGGGTGGTATCAATTAGCATTGAACGGATGTAGAACGACTTTCCGGTTATCCGAGAGATGTCCAGAATCGATCTGCTTGGATTTTCTAAAAATTAGTTTTAATTTAACTTTTTAGACTACCTAAAGAAAGAATTTATTACCTTCAAAATATAATAATATGGATAATTCCTCGTCCAAGTCAAAACTTGCTTGTCTTCTTTGCCTCTGCAAGGTTTTTCTTTGTCCGTGGTTTTTTATTATATATGCAACAGTTTTTCTTGAGGAAATTCTTGCACTAGGATATACCAGCCTGTAGGGAGTGGTAATTATAAAAAATAACCCTGTACAGTACATATTCCATACCCGGTCGTACGTATCTGGAATACGAAAAGAAAAATAAATTTGAAATATTGACTAGGCCCATAGCGTTTGCAGTGTTCCCAGATCTACTGGTAGTTGGCATCATCTTTAGAATTTTAAATGGGACAGCCTGTAGTTTATTTTATGTTAGATTCTGCGAAACGATCTAAGTTTTTTTTTGTATAGGATATGTTTCCATTTCTGTTACCGTTTCTTAAATATTAATTATTTTGTGTCTCTAGATGTTAAATCAATGTAAAATTTTAATATTACTTAGTCAACACGTGGTACTTTAATTTCAGCGACATAGGATCGCCGAATTTTATACAGAGTGTCCTAAAAACTAACTGCAATTCAGATTTTATAAATTTGATCAAAAGTGACTTTTTTAAAAGGAACATTATATATTATTGAAGTGTTGAATAGAGTTGACAAATTGAATTTTTCTCATATAGGGTGTTCTTATACCTATTTTGAACTGCTTTTGATTTATAAGCGATTTTGTGAATAATTATTGCTATTAATATTCGACAAATAGACATTAAAGATGTCGATTTATAAGAGATTTTATAAACAATGAATATTGATATTCAAGAAATAGACATTAAATATCTAAAACCCTAAGTCTTTTATGATGTAGCTACAGCTGAGGTGATGCCAAACGATTTTCTTTTAATATAAAGTGTGGTTCTGAAAAGAACCGATTTTGTCAGTAAATTAAAACTTTTAGAATTCTTATTTAATACGTCAGAGGTAAAGTGCTGACTATTTACAGCAATGGGTAACACATTTCATCATATCACAGGTAGTAGCTCTTTGAATGTCTAGTGGATCAAGTTGTTCAAAAGCGCGCTTTATCCGATTTTCTAGATCTTCTTTTGAATTTACTTGTGTTTTTTCTTTAATCCTACCCCACAGAAGAAAGTCTAATGGAGTAAGATCTGGAGATCGCGGTGGCCAACTCCATGGTCCTTCTCGTCTTATCCACGTATCTTCAAACATATCATACAGTTCGGCGGAAACTTCATGGTTACAATGGGCAGGAGCTCCATCCAGTTGATACCAACAATTTCTCAAATCGATAGCGGTAGATTATCCAAAAAGTCATATACGGCCGTTCTAGAATTTCAATATACTTTGCAGAAGTTAAATTTTCGTCACAAATGTTTATTGAAAATTGCCTATCCATCAACAAACAAAAAACAAAAACATTAAAACTAAATTTTTGTTGGTACCCTTTTTCTTTTATAAAGTGTGGATTTTCTGCAGGCCAAAAATGATTATTTTGACGGTTAAAGACTCCTTCGTCTGAGAATTTTACTTCATCAGTCCAAATTATTCTTTTCAGAAAATCTGGCTCCTCCTGTGTACGAATTAATAACATTTCGCAAATATCTACATGCTTTGGAGGATTATCTGGTTGTAATGCTTGTAATGTAATTCGTTTGTAGCCATGCATATTGTTTATGTGAAATTCTCCATATTGATGTTCAAGTTATCCCTAAATCATTTTTGGCACTTGTTATTGGAGCATAGCATAACATTAGGCATGAAAATACGCTTAAACGTTAATTTCATTCTCTTCGTTTTCAGTTAATAGGGTGAAATTGAATTCTTAAAAGGTAAAAAGTTACCTTCAATTCTGAGAAATTTCCTTGGGTTCATTGCCGGTAAATTCGGAAAAAGAGCGAAATCTTCTGCAGGTTCTTGTAACAATTCTTTGCTACTGGTCGTGAATATGAAAAAAATTTAAAATATCCGCATTTGAATAACTATTACTCTAGATTGTCGCTAACTTAATCTGACATAAACTAAAAAGTGAGACACGTCATGCTATTATCGTTACCTATTGCAGCTGTTACATCATAGCACACTTGGAGTTTTAAATCTTTAATGTCTTGTCGAGTATTAATAGTAATTATTCATAAAATCGCTTATAAATCGAAAGCGGTTCAAAATAGATATACTCTAGATTGTCGCTAACTTAATCTGACATAAACTAAAAAGTGAGACACGTCATGCTATTATCGTTACCTATTGCAGCTGTTACATCATAGCACACTTGGAGTTTTAAATCTTTAATGTCTTGTCGAGTATTAATAGTAATTATTCATAAAATCGCTTATAAATCGAAAGCGGTTCAAAATAGATGTAGGAATACCTTACTTGAAAAAAATTCAATTTGTCCACTCTATTCAACGCTTCCATAATAAAATCGCTTATAAATCGAAAGCGGTTCAAAATAGATATAGGAATACCTTACTTGAAAAAAATTCAATTTGTCCACTCTATTCAATGCTTCCATAATATAAAGGGTGTTCCATTTAAAAAAGTCACATTTGATCAAATTTATAAAATCTGAATTGCAATTAATTTTTAGGACACTCTGTATAAAAGTCGGCGATTCTATGTTGCTAAAATTAAAGTACCACATTTGACTAAAAAATATTAAAAGTTTACATTGATTTGAGACGAAAATATTGAAGTTTCAATTCACATAGGTTTCGTAAAAAAAAAACACAAAATAATTATTATTTAAGAAACGGTATAATAATACCGTTTATAAACTATAGGGTGTCCCATTTAAAATTCCAAAGTTGATGCCAGTTACCAGTAGATCTGACAACACTTCAAACGCGAAATTATTTTTAAAAGCTAGAGCGCAGCCTCCTATGGCGGTAGTCAAAAACGTCAAATTTTTTTTTTGTTCTCCAGATAATTCTAATGTACCGTCGAGTTTGGAATACCCTGTATAACTTTTAATGCAATCACAAAATTTGAAATAAATCTAATAAGAATTTTTTTCTTACGTTACACCAACGTCACAACAAGGAGACCATAATCCCTGTCTGGAACATGCCCTGCAATGCCGCATGCGCAATGATCCCTTTCAGTTAAACGCGTTCGCCGTTTAGATTAATTTCAAATTTTGTGCAAGTATTAACTGGATATAGAGATAAACTGGTAAAATTGTGGTACGGATTCAAGACGGCGGAACAAAATGGCGGCCAAATAGAATGCTTAAAAAATAAAAATTTGCAGAAACATTAAATGAGATATATGGATAAACTGGTACGAATTCAACGTGACGGAACAAAATGGTCTTAAATGTTACTAGGTCATCCCCATGTGACCCTTAATGTTTGACCAACATTCGAAGTTAATTGGCTAGGTAGCTTCTTAGCTATGCCGCGAATAGACAGACCGACAGACAACCCGACGGAATGGAGAAAACATGTTTTTCGGCATCTAGACTTTGAAAGGTGAAGACCTCAAAAAATCTCGGAGGGTGATTTTTTCACGATTATAAGACTTCCCATTTACGAAGGAAGTAAAAACAAGAGCATTATCAAATAAATAATGTCTTTATTTGTGTATTATTTTTGTGTTTATGTCTTTTTACAGTGCAGCTAATTACTGACATGGATCATGGATTGTGATAAATACAATAAAAATTCTTTACCCTTTGTTTTAAAACACCAGTTTAGCTTTAGTTTATAAAACCTAAATTTCTTTTTAGTGATTGGTTGACTAGTACAGGTTGTCAGCCCTGGATTTATAAACAAAAATCTTCTTTGGTTTTTTCGCAACTGAATACTCTATTCAGGTGAGAAAAAGTGAAAAAAGATATTTGTTTGTCATTGTAAATGCCACATAACATTTAAAAATAACTGGATTTACATTCAGCACAATAGGACAACTGCTCTAGGGTCCCGTACACTGGGTTGCCCTGGTGGCGGACTAAGAGTGTTTGGCGTCTGGGGCAAAAAACACAATATACCCCCTAGAAACTTGCGGGTCAGGGGAATCGCGCCCTTAGTCCGCCACTGGGTGGCCCCACTGTAATTCATGAACAAATTTTTGTTACAATTCATTTTTATATAGCACAACAACACAAACAAAACTAATATAGGTAAGAATTCAAAGTAAGGCATATGATATCATTAAATAGTTTGGTTTAATAGAAAATTTAATTTTTAGCAGTTAAGACTAGTTTCTGTTGTCTTTAAATATTTTTATTTAGATAATAGGCCAACTTAATCGTTGTTCTTTTTTGTAGTTTTAAAACAAACTGCACTATGAAAGTTAAGAAAGTTCCGAATTGTATTGGATTTATTTTTAAAATGCGACTACAAAAGCATGTAGAGTGTTGCAATAAATAACTTGTAAAATGTAAAAAATCAATAGATATACTTTTTCAGGCACAATGGCTTGGGGTCCGCTTAAATTCATCTTATTTTTTATAAAAACTAAATTTAGAAAATATTGCCATTTAGTCTCAATGCAATTTAGATGAGACCACGTCGGTGGAAGACGATGACGATTAATTCTCTGTTTTTCAAAATTTGTCTAAATTGACCAATTCTGTGTGGACGAGCTATATCGTTTAAAAAGACAAACTTGTCATCAGTTGCTTTTGGAATGGTAAGTATGACGTTTTGAACTTCGTGCTGCTGATAGTCTTCCATTTAGGAAATTTTTATAAACATGTACATCGATTCGTCCTATGAAACATATTTCTTCAGATCGTTATGGTTCGTCCTCTAAAAAAATAAATAACTGTCACAGCACGTTTTGTTTCTTAAATTAATATTGACTAGACGCCTTCGTATGGTCTCCCGTAAAATTTATATTCTATGGGCCTCCTTCTATGGGCCTCCACAACTTACTTTTAGTAGTTTGCAAGTAGAAAAACCGTTTATGTTTCAGTTTTCTCTTTGAACCGACCGGTAAGTTCATGGTCGTTAGAAGAAATTCCCATTAAGACAGCGTGCAGCATTGAAAATGTTTGGTTAGTTTCTGCTCCTGTTGATTCGCGCCTAGGCATTATTATGAATTGAACGGTAAAGGAAATTTATCGATTTTTTTAGTTTTGAACCCCTTATATAATTTTGTACATAGTTGCATCATAAAGTTAAATCAAACCTCACGTAGAAGGGCCTAACAATCTGCGGCCTTGTTCTGCTTACTTATTAATACTTGTATATTATATAATAATAATTTATAGAAATGGCAGTTGAAAATGCACTTACCGAAGCCTTCTTTGTCCAGTCCGTGGAAGGTCTCTCTTTCGTGGTAGTTTTCTTCAACCAATCTTCCAGCGAGAAGTGGACTGTACAGCGGCGATTACGCATACACATACATGCATGTGCGCACACACACACTCTCACATATATAGGGCGAAAAATTTTTAGAAATGTGTGAAATTAAAAAAGAAGAAAATAGATTAATTCTTAATTTCCGAAAATTAACATAAGTAAAAAATAGTGCACAAATAAGTAACAAATACCACAGCGGTAGCAAGATAAATATTTTTTTCTTTGTAACAAAGAAATGTCTCTACTTATTTTGTGATCTAGCACCCTAAGAGATCTAAATTCGACCCTGCAAGTTGTGGAAATAAACGTCTGACGACAAAGTAGTGGTGGATGCGGCGGCGATATTGTTATAAACATAAAAATACAGAAAAAAAGCAATAGTATAAAAGCTGAAATTATATATATGTGTGTATATATATATATATATATATATATATATATATATATATATATATATATATATATATATATATATATATATATATATATATATATATATATATATATATATATATATATATATATATATATATATATATATATATATATATATATATATATATATATATATATATATATATATATATATATATATATATATATATATATATATATAATATCAAAAACACATTATGACTGCCGTGCAAAAGCCAAGATTTTATCATAATATATTTAAACATTTAATGTGTACGAATAAAATAGTCTGATAAATGTATGTGGGTGGAAAAACCTTATCAGGTGCTTTCAAAGATGTAGAGCAGTGGCTTACGCTCACACGCGCTCTGCATCTTTAAAAGCGTCTGACAAGGCTTTTCCACCTATGTACGCTTATCAGGCTACTTTATTTTTACACCTTAAATGTTTACCTATATACTTAAGTTTCAGCTTTTATAGTATTGATTTGCTGCTATTTGCAACCGATGTTCTTTCAATTCATCTATATCCGAGAAATTCATTCTCTCATTTCCTCACTTCAATAACTATTTAATTGGTTTTTAACTTTTATGAATTGTTATACGATAAGTAGGTTTTGTTTTTAAGTAAGATTTTAATATTACTTTTTTATAAATAAATACATTGGCATGTCATATATATGTATATATGTATATATATATATATATATATATATATATATATATATATATATATATATATATATATATATATATATATATATATATATATATATATATATATATATATATATATATATATATATATATATATATATATATATATATATATATATATATATATATATATATTCTTTATAATTTCACGGCTGTTTGAAAATGAAATGGACAACACGAAATAGCGGGGTTGCAGCCTAATAATCCTATTGATGTTACTGGGACATTAAATAGATGACTCTATTTACTTTGTGAAAGCTTTCGGATTTATTTTAATCCTTCATCAGTCACACTACAAAATGGTTTGTTAATATAAAGTAAATTATTAAAATATTTTAGACTTACTGTAAGTGAGGTTACAAATATAAACAGCTATCCAATAGGAAATTCATTTCTGTAAACTAAAAATCATCTGTCCAGTTCTTCCTTCTTGGACATTCACGAGGCCTGTAACTCCTTTGATTTGATCGGTAATATGCCTAGGGGGGTCTTGGGTTAACCCAGTTTTAGTTGTCTTAAAGATAAAACAAAAAGGCATAACAAATCAAATGTAGTATATAAAATAGATTGTTTACATTGCAATAAAAAATACATAGGGCAAACCTCAAGGCCTCTAAAAGATAGAATAATATCTCATAAAAGTGATATAAGAATAAAACCCGAAGCATGTGCCCTTTCCCAACACGTAAGAGACACAGGTCATTCAGCAAATTTCGCAGAGGCGGAGATTCTCGAATGTGAAATTAATTATTTTAAAAGAAATTTTCTCGAAATGGTGCACATAAATAATCAGGAAAACCCGATGAATAAAAAATCGGATATACAGAATCTCAATATAATATATAGCAATTTATTAAACCTTAAAACCAAATAATCGTCCTGGCCTTCAAAACACAAAAGGATTATTTTTTTTTTTGCTATCTAAAAAAGAAACAAATAGGTGCATATATTTTATTCTTAATATTCTAGTTAAGCCTCGACTCCGGTCGAATACATGGAAACCTACCTTTCAACGGTTTCGTGTGTAGTCAAAAAAATTTTTTTGTTATTGTTTTTTCCAGTCTGTTTGTTTTGTGTTAAATACTTATATAAAGAGGTGTTCCTTTCATTCACAGAAATGAATTTCCTATTGGATAGCTGTTTATATAACCTCACTTACAGTAAGTCTAAAATATTTTAATAATTTACTTTATATTAACAAACCATTTTGTAGTGTGACTGATGAAGGATTAAAATAAATCCGAAAGCTTTAGTAAATATATATTTAATGTATAACATCAATAGGATTATTAGGCTGCAACCCCGCTATTTATATATATATATATATATATATATATATATATATATATATATATATATATATATAATATGTTTTCATTCCGGGTGTACATCCGTTCACTACTGTCGTTCTGAAAAGAACAGTTTTGCTGACGTTTCGCCAAAATCACATTTGGCATTTTCGAAGCTTTCTTTCTCCCGTCTGAATAGAGACTGAAGTGTTGGTGACTG
Organism: Kuschelorhynchus macadamiae; assembly: GCA_030620095.1. Lineage (NCBI taxonomy): Eukaryota > Metazoa > Arthropoda > Insecta > Coleoptera > Curculionidae > Kuschelorhynchus > Kuschelorhynchus macadamiae. The sequence goes on from JAUTXW010002030.1 coordinate 326,679, forward strand.
CGACGCTTCCTTTTATACCCCCACTCGGGGCCGAAGGTTATATCTGCGCAGGCGTTGGTCGTTATTTATGTTTTCCGGATGGTGCTGTTGTTGTTGCGCTAATTGCGTTTGAGTTTTTGCGATTTTAGATTTGTCGATTATTGTCTTCCATACTGTTGGTAGTTTTAATGATTCGTCCCTTTTATTCAAATCACCTTGTTTTTCAATTTCTATGGCTTCTCGGATTATTCTGGTCTTATAATGTTCTATATTGGCAATCTCCCTACACCCATCGAAATTTATTGTATGGCCGGTTTCCTGATGATGTAGGAATAAAGCTGAGGTTGTCTGTTTATTTCTGATGCTGAGTTTATGCTCTTCCACTCTTGCTGATATTCGCCTGTTAGTTTGCCACACGTACAACTTTTCACAATCCTGGCACGGAACACTGTATACTCCGTGGTTTTCCAGTTTGATTTTATCTTTTGGGTTTCCAAGTAATTTACCTATAGTTGTTTGTGGCTTGTGTATTGTTTGTATGTTGTGTTTTCTAAGAATTCTTCTTTGTATCTCCATGCTAATCTTTTATAAGGAAAATTGGAGGTAAAAGCAAATTTACCGATTTTTTTAGGATTTAGGAGAGAAGTAAAAAGCACCATAAATACAAACACGTGGTCGACCAGCGTGCGAACTAGGCCCTTTGGTTACTAATTTGGACAGTAGAGGGTAGGGAGAAACAAGAATAAAATAAATTAAGTTTCAGTGAGCGCCACCAGATTAATGACTACCCAAACTGCCTGACTATAGATCTTATTACAGGCACTTACTTGTTCACCAAATTATAAAATAAAATATTTAAAAACAGAGCTGTGAGCTAAATAAAACTACAAGTTAAAAAAAACAAAGATCTATTACCAAAGATTGGTTTGGGTTAAGTATAAAAGTATTTTTACAGTACATAAGAAAAATAACAAAAAAAATATCACCAATCTGTTGGGCTAGTTCGGTGTAGGCTCGTGCTGGAACCAAGGTTAGGTGCCGCTAGCACAAAGTAGTCGGTGTTTAGAATCGGCAGGCACACATAAGTTAGTAGGCACCAAAAGTTAGCTATGTTACAAGACGTTAGCCTGGTCTAAGAAAGCTTCGTGTGCGTACCAAAGTAGCCTAAAAAGGGGTTGATAAACTATGCAAGAGCCAAATGGCAGCAAGGCAACATATCAGAATGGACAATGGCGGTCTGCTCGAACTCGCAACAATACAAATCCTCTATTTAAAAAAAAATTCTTGGCCAATTTTTACGGAACAATATCAAAGACAATACTAAAGAAGCCAAGGAAATTAAATCTATATTGGGAAGAAATCGCTTTGACGCATTTTTAAGATAAACTTGGATTTCCTCCCCAAGTTCGAGCTGAAGCCCTGTCGATCTTTACAAGTAACCAACGAGTGTCCTTGCTAAAAGGTAGTCCTTTGTCCTCTCCTCGGCAGTTCCCAAAATCTAGCAACCATTCTCATTTGCTGAAACCTCACAGCTGATGACAACTTTGCCCTGCCGAATTGAACGTCAAGGGAGATAGCCTAGCAATAAGTAATTAATCACCCGAGCCATTCATTAGTTGGGAAATCTCACCCAGAATATGCAGTCATACGTTTGACAATGTAGGAATCGCTACAAAGTAACCAAGCGCCCATAGAATGACGGATGTCCACGGAGCCGACCGAACACGACAAATGGCAGCCTAGAGGCATTACACGCCCACACATAACCCAAAATTACAAATATCAAGCATATAATTTCTTTAAAACCTAGCCAAAAATATAATGAATCCTCTTATTTGAGACTAGCATTTGTTGTGGGTTCAAGATATGATAAAGTAATCAAGAAAACCAAGAGCTAAAGGAATAACCGATTCGAGAACAGGCTTTGTTAGGCTTTTCCAGCTGCAAAGAATAATATAAAAATACATAATATATTGTAATTATGAAGGTTTACTAATGATAGAAATCTTCCAAGAATACACAGAACTATGCAAAATAAACACGTCAATCATATATATTTTAAAGCAGTCTTGAATGATATAAATTCAATGATACATTTCGAGCAATATATATGAATACAGAATATATTATATGTATATATATGTATATATATATATATATATATATATATATATATATATATATATATATATATATATATATATATATATATATATATATATATATATATATATATATATATATATATATATATATATATATATATATATATATATATATATATATATATATATATATATATATATATATATATATATATATATATATATATATATATATATATATATATATATATATATATATATATATATATATATATATATATATATATATATATATATATATATATATATATATATATATATATATATATATATATATATATATATATATATATATATATATATATATATATATATATATATATATATATATATATATATATATATATATATATATATATATATATATATATATATATATATATATATATATATATATATATTTCTATGTCTGAATTTCTATGGCTTCTCGGATTATTCTGGTCTTATAATGTTCTATATTGGCAATCTCCCTACACCCATCGAAACTCTAGAGTTAGAGGAAAACAACAAACTACCGTTTTTAGATGTTTTGGTCACAAAACTGCATAACGGACATTTCGAATACACCGTTTATAGAAAACAAACACATACAGACAGATATTTAAATGCACACGATCACCCAGCACAAATTCAAGCTGTGGCAAATACTCTAATATCCAGATCCGTGCGATTAACTGAAACACAGACGAGACAAAACGGAGTTAAGGTAATATCTAGTGCTTTAAAGAAAAATGGCTACACAAATCACACCATAGAGAAAGCTATTAATGCACAGGTTTCCCGAATAACGAACAACAAAACTTATGAACCGGGAAAGCAACAAGTAGTTTTACCATATGTAAAAGGCACAACAGACAGAATCGGAAGAATTCTTAGAAAACACAACATACAAACAATACACAAGCCACAAACAACTATAGGTAAACTACTTGGAGACCCAAAAGATAAAATCAAACTGGAAAACCACGGAGTATACAGTGTTCCGTGCCAGGATTGTGAAAAGTTGTACGTGTGGCAAACTAACAGGCGAATATCAGCAAGAGTGGAAGAGCATAAACTCAGCATCAGAAATAAACAGACAACCTCAGCTTTATTCCTACATCATCAGGAAACCGGCCATACAATAAATTTCGATGGGTGTAGGGAGATTGCCAATATAGAACATTATAAGACCAGAATAATCCGAGAAGCCATAGAAATTGAAAAACAAGGTGATTTGGATAAAAGGGACGAATCATTAAAACTACCAACAGTATGGAAGACAATAATCGACAAATCTAAAATCGCAAAAACTCAAACGCAATTAGCGCAACAACAACAGCACCATCCGGAAAACATAAATAACGACCAACGCCTGCGCAGATATAACCTTCGGCCCCGAGTGGGGGTATAAAAGGAAGCGTCGCAGTCACCAACACTTCAGTCTCTATTCAGACGGGAGAAAGAAAGCTTCGAAAATGCCAAATGTGATTTTGGCGAAACGTCAGCAAAACTGTTCTTTTCAGAACGACAGTAGTGAACGGATGTACACCCGGAATGAAAACATATTATATATATATGATATGATCATCAGGAAACCGGCCATACAATAAATTTCGATGGGTGTAGGGAGATTGCCAATATAGAACATTATAAGACCAGAATAATCCGAGAAGCCATAGAAATTCAGACGCGATATATATATATATATATATATATATATATATATATATATATATATATATATATATATATATATATATATATATATATATATATATATATATATATATATATATATATATATATATATATATATATATATATATATATATATATATATATATATATATATATATATATATATATATATATATATATATATATATATATATATATATATATATATATATATATATATATATATATATATATATATATATATATATATATATATATATATATATATATATATATATATATATATATATATATATATATATATATATATATATATATACATATATATACATATAATATATTCTGTATTCATATATATTGCTCGAAATGTTTCATTGAATTTATATCATTCAAGACTGCTTTAAAATATATATGATTGACGTGTTTATTTTGCATAGTTCTGTGTATTCTTGGAAGATTTCTATCATTAGTAAACCTTCATAATTACAATATATTATGTATTTTTATATTATTCTTTGCAGCTGGAAAAGCCTAACAAAGCCTGTTCTCGAATCGGTTATTCCTTTAGCTCTTGGTTTTCTTGATTACTTTATCATATCTTGAACCCACAACAAATGCTAGTCTCAAATAAGAGGATTCATTATATTTTTGGCTAAATTTTAAAGAAATTATATGCTTGATATTTGTAATTTTGGGTTATGTGTGGGCGTGTAATGCCTCTAGGCTGTCATTTGTCGTGTTCGGTCGGCTCCGTGGACATCCGTCATTCTATGGGCGCATGGTTACTTTGTAGCGATTCCTACATTGTCAAACGTATGACTGCATATTCTGGGTGAGATTTCCCAACTAATGAATGGCTCGGGTGATTAATTACTTATTGCTAGGCTATCTCCCTTGACGTTCAATTCGGCAGGGCAAAGTTGTCATCAGCTGTGAGGTTTCAGCAAATGAGAATGGTTGCTAGATTTTGGGAACTGCCGAGGAGAGGACAAAGGACTACCTTTTAGCAAGGACACTCGTTGGTTACTTGTAAAGATCGACAGGGCTTCAGCTCGAACTTGGGGAGGAAATCCAAGTTTATCTTAAAAATGCGTCAAAGCGATTTCTTCCCAATATAGATTTAATTTCCTTGGCTTCTTTAGTATTGTCTTTGATATTCTTCCGTAAAAATTGGCCAAGAATTTTTTTTTAAATAGAGGATTTGTATTGTTGGAGTTCGAGCAGACCGCCATTGTCCATTCTGATATGTTGCCTTGCTGCCATTTGGCTCTTGCATAGTTTATCAACCCCTTTTTAGGCTACTTTGGTACGCACACGAAGCTTTCTTAGACCAGGCTAACGTCTTGTAACATAGCTAACTTTTGGTGCCTACTAACTTATGTGTGCCTGCCGATTCTAAACACCGACTACTTTGTGCTAGCGGCACCTAACCTTGGTTCCAGCACGAGCCTACACCGAACTAGCCCAACAGATTGGTGATATTTTTTTTGTTATTTTTCTTATGTACTGTAAAAATACTTTTATACTTAACCCAAACCAATCTTTGGTAATAGATCTTTGTTTTTTTTAACTTGTAGTTTTATTTAGCTCACAGCTCTGTTTTTAAATATTTTATTTTATAATTTGGTGAACAAGTAAGTGCCTGTAATAAGATCTATAGTCAGGCAGTTTGGGTAGTCATTAATCTGGTGGCGCTCACTGAAACTTAATTTATTTTATTCTTGTTTCTCCCTACCCTCTACTGTCCAAATTAGTAACCAAAGGGCCTAGTTCGCACGCTGGTCGACCACGTGTTTGTATTTATGGTGCTTTTTACTTCTCTCCTAAATCCTAAAAAAATCGGTAAATTTGCTTTTACCTCCAATTTTCCTCATAAAAGATTAGCATGGAGATACAAACAAATATACATTTTTCATCTCCACATTGTCCAGATCTAACATACATACATACAAACATACAAACATACATACATAGCATTTTTTAAATTTTGGTTTTAATATTTTTTATTTTTTTTTGTCTATAAAAAATCAATTATGACATTTTTTATTTTTGTCCATTAAAAAATAGGTTTTTATTCTAGGGAATGCAATTTTCCGACTTTTTAAAAATTTGTTTAGGCCGCCATTTTATTTCGCCATATATCATAGACATTTTACTAGATTCACACTTGGTTTTTCTGTAAAATATCAACTTAATTAAATAAGTAGTTTTTTGATACTGATATTTTAAACATTTTGTTTCACGACAAAGTCTCCTCACCAAAATTTTACCGGTTTAACCCTATGTCACATTTTAATTTTGTGCAAAATTTGAGGTAATTGGATAAATAGTTTTTCTGTATTTTTTTTACATTTTATTAGACCGCCATTTTGTTCCGCCATGTTGGATTTTTACCAAAATGTTACTAGATCATCCCATATTACCCTTTATTTTAGAATAAAATTTTAAATCAGTCGGGTAAGTAGCTTTTTACCTATGTCGCCAGGCAGGCTGACAGATAGGCAGATCGACGGAATTGATGAAACATGTTTTTTGGAATCTAAGGACCCTAAAACGTGAAGATCCGTAAAAACCTGGGAGGGTGATTTTTTCACGACTGTAATACTTTCCTTGAAGTGTTGTGAAAACCTGGGGGGCGATTTTTTTACGACTACAATACTCTCTCTTATATAGGAAGTAAAAATAGGACAACAAAAAAACTAGCAGGGTTTGGTTCTTAATTGTCAACATTAAAGGGCACAGTTTTACTAGCGGTCGGATGAGAGTGCTATTTTTAGTTTCTACAGTGGCAACGTGAGCCACTCCATCAGAACCTGGATGTAAAGAGACAGTTCGTTCGAGGGACCAATGACATTGCATAGCGTTACCGGTTTTAACCAAAACAAGTGTGCCTACTTTGGCGGTAATCATTAGATTGAGCTACTTGGAATATCTAAAAAATTAGGGGCAGCTAAGAGTAAAAGGGGCTCCACCGTTAAAAAATGACCTGGAGTTAGCGCATTAATATTTTCAATATCAAAACTGATAGCGATAATCCCCCGAAATGTAAAGCAGATCAAGGCCTGCTTTAAAATATGTGCCCTGATCAGAAAATAAAGCGTTATAAAACGGCAAGAAATGTATCAGTGGATGGTGGCTAATTCTAAGTGAATTGCTTTAGTAGCCATGCAGAGTCCAAAATTCGAGAGCGAGTGTATGGCGGAAATATAATATTAATAAAAAAATCAGTAAATCGCCTTTACCCACAAGTTCCCCTCGTACCAAATTCCACTACACATAGTTGAGGGTAAAGGCGAATTTGCCGATATTGTCATATTATGTTCGTGTTTTTTTAAAACATATAAAATAACTTGTATTGGGTATATAAAGATAATTATAAAACAAACTATTTTTGACTCACGGCAATCAACCCGATCTAAGCTCTTAAAGAGCGACTTACTGCTAAGTTTATATGTTTATACAAAAATACGTCATCAACTTATACTGTCGCCATGACTTGTAAAATGTCTATAACAAATTTTTCCTAATTTTCAAAGTAGGTGAAGGTAAAACATATGCAAACTTCACAACTTAAGATTTCAACATTTTTATTTACAGCGATCAATATTATTAATTAAATACAATAAATAAATAAATAAATAAATAAAACTACATTATATAAATTAGGGCTAGCAAATTCTGTTAGCTTTCAAATATGGTTGGTTTTAAAACTCAGGGCATAAATAACTTAATATTTTGTGCATATTGATAATCCGGATACCATTTGTGGATTATATTATAATTTCTTAGGCACTATCTTCCCTAAATATTTTTTTTTCAAATTACTTTACGCCCTTTAAAGTCAATCTTTGCAACGCCTGAATGGACTAGAAAGGAGTGGTTTTTAATACAATCAAAAATCATATTAACTAATGAAGGTCCATAATACGACTTCGTCTGCTCACAATTTTTGAAGCGGGTTTGTTGGTTTCAAATATTTCACTATTTCCGGTTTTACGGCTCTCAAAAGTTTCAGCTACTCCTTCAGCAATATCATCGAAAACATCATTACCTTCTTCATCTTTATTCACTGAAGTTGTATTTTCCAATTTGGTCGCACCGGTAGTTTTCTCAGTGTCTTCCTCACTAGATTCATCACTGTCTTCATCACTTTCTTCGGAACTGTTTTCACTACTTTCATCATCATTGATAACGTCTTCGACAGCTTCGACTAATGGGTCTTCCTCTTCTTGGCTTATGTCTTCCTGTTTGACTGACAGTTGAGTAGTGGTTTCCAACACTGCATTAGATAAAGTTGTGATAATTGTGGTATCCAAGGGCATTTGTGTGGAAATGCTGGTAGACACAGACTCACTAACAGACGAAATTTCTGAAGTCATCGGTTCAGATGATGAACTGATATCTGCAGCTGATTGTGTATTATTGTTATTCTTGTCAGTCATCATAGTTATTATAGTTAAGTTTTTGTCTTGCTGTATACCAAGGCTACTGATATATCCGACAGTAGTTGAGGCAGTTATGGGTGCTTTAGTACTCGTTGGTTTTGCAATTTTTTTAACTGGTTTTGGCTTTGGTTTTTGTGTTACCACTTTCTTTCTAAGAGGTGTAAATGCTGCCGTTGGTGGCCTAGTATATCTGCGTCTTAGGGGTGCTCTTGTGGTCGTTGTAGTTTTGCGCCTTTTTGTACCTGAAAAAAGAATATAAAGTTAAATATAACTTTTTTGTTTTTTTTTATATAAAAATAAATTAAAGTTGTAGGGATTATTTTTTTCAGATATATGAAAAGTGCTCGTCTTTGACACTAGTATCAGATACACATGGTGATTCATTTAGGCGCTGTAATATCTGTGGTAATTGTTTTAATGATATACCCAATCGTTTACATATTTGGAATTTGCACGAAATTCTAAACATTTTTCAGATATCGTGTTTTATACCAAATTTTATTTGTTTTCGTGATATTCACGTTTATAAATGTACCATATCGGATTTTGATAGGCGGTAAAATCTATCGGTTGAGCCTAAAGCAAAACATATTGCACATTCGTTTCTTAGTTAGCTTAGTTTATGATCTTTTGGTCTATTGTTTTTTTAGGCTAAGTTGTCCTTCATTGTACTACTTCTACTGCTACTACATGTAAAGAGGGATGCTCAAAAGGCTTTCTATTTATTTTAACATCGAATACTGAAATTTTGGTCATACAGGAGCCTGATCCGAGTTGATCCGATATGACCTTCTTCTAGCAATGCGAGATGCTATCATTACGGCTTCAATAGCCTAAAACAGATTTTTTAGTCATTGTTTCTGACAAGGGGCAACGGCGGAATCTCTCCCCTCTTCTACAAGCCGGACGGTTTTGTTTGGTACACAGTCAGCTTTCTGACAGAGGAAGGTCCTGAGGCGACAGTCTACGGAAGTGACCTGAGGCAAGAATGGACATTTTGATATCGTGTATCACACTGAGGTTTCCGTACTTATGACCTGAGCGTAGAATACAAATTCGGGAAATTGTCTTGTTAGACGAGGTTAATTAGTCGCGTATATTTAAATATAGGAAGCTGAAAGTTTAATGAAGTTAATGCCGTCTAAGTGTTTGGCCACTAGGGAATACGGGGATTCGGCCCTCTGGCTCGAAAATGTAGTAAAAACTGCCTTTACTGGGCTAGAGCCTGCTTTTAAAATTATTTCATCAATTTTCAGGATCATAATTAGAAATTGCAGTGTCAGTAGGACAGGAGGAGTAGATGACAGTCTAAAAATTTCATGTCAGGCTATTTCAACATTGTACGATTCTCGTTTGTAATCATCATATGCGTATTTCTGACTATATTTAAGGAGTGGTTGTATTTATTATTTGTATTGAATTAAAATTGCTCTTAGTGGTTTCTAATCCCCGTTTTTGTTGAGTTTTGTAGTAACCCATTACTGAGATTATAATTACTTAACTTAACCCATCCTCTATTTTGTATATTTTTTGCATTAAAAGAGGGAGAACGACGACATTAAGTTTTTTTTTTCAGTTAATATTGAGAAAATCAAATAAACTTTGCGCATTAAAATTACTATTTACACATTATTATTTTTATTATACATTTCAACTTCGTCTCGACTATCATCTCTGTCGTTTTCGATAAATGTATAGCCGGGCATTTGGAATTTTTGAAATGGTTGATTATCAAAAAGCCAAATTTCCATCAGATCTATAACTTGAAAATTATAATCCTGCATATATAGAGATATTTGTCGTTAACCTGTATAGTATATTTGCCTAGTCTAAGTTTCTAACACGTCAGGTAATTAGTATTAGGTGAGTGCTAACTGTAATAAGTTTATCCATAACAGTCTTTCTAGTACGTTCACAGAAAAACTTTGTGCCGTTTTAGAGTAAAACTATTGATGTGTTGTCTCTTATCAGAATGTCTCGAAGTCAAATAGATTCAAGTGAAATAATTGTAAATAGATTCTATTATTTTACCAAAGAAAAGAACAACGGTGGATCATTAAGAAATTAGCTAATTATTTAAAATAAGGTGAAAGAAAATAAACAAAAGCCGTGCCCTAAATCTATAGATTTTCTGTATGTAACCAAATTCGGAAATGTAATATATGATACGTGAAAATCGAAAAATATGTAACGTTGGATAGCGTTCTCCTCGAAGTGAAGCAAAAAGAAATAACAGATATTAGAAGGGTGAGGATTTGGCAGGATGTCAATCAAACATAAAGATCTTGCTAACGAAAAGGCATATAGTAGTGCGCGCCGGTTTTATTCAACCATCGGTTATAGTACTCTATAATGCTCCATATCGTTCGGAAGTCACTAATAAAACACCCACCATGGCATGGAAAAAGGATGGCATAATTAATTAACTTAAATAGGATCATATTGATTTTTCGAAAGACGCAATTAAATCAGAATTATTACACCTTTCCAGACAGCATGCTATGCCTAAGGAATATAATTTGATAATATAATTTATGAGGCTGGACATCAGGCATTACGATTACCTCCTTATCACTGCAAAATTCAATCCCATAGAAATATTTTCGGGTATTTGTAATACTTATTATAACAATATTGGATAAATGGCTATAAAATGAATGTAAAATAAAGCTCTCCAGAAAGTAACTCCACAAACATTGCAAATATGCATAAAGAAAACAGAAAACGTAATTGCAGTGTTGGCAAAGGGAAAAACATACAGATTAAATTAAACCCATCATAATTAATTCTGAGGAAGGCACTAGCTGATCAAGCTCTGACGAAGAATAAGTTTTTACCCGTTTTTTGAAGATATTGTAATTTGTCTCGTGAAGTAGATAAAATTAATATTACGAGAATAACTTATTGGCAAAATGTATTTTGGCTTTCGTTTGTAAATAGAAAGTTTAGAATTATTATCACTCACTAGTAGTATGTGTGAAATTCTTAATCATAATTTTACACATACTCACTACTAAAGTATATTCGAATTTAAGATGTAGTACATGTAAACAAAAGTGGTTGTGAGAGCAATACGCCTTTAAATAAAGGTGACCGATTATGATATAAGCGTTTAGCAAACATTTAAAGGCGTATTGCACTCACAATCACTTTTGTTTAGATGCACTGCATCTTGAATTTGAATAGACTATAGCGAACCATAATAATTTTACCAAAAAGTTTTTCTCGTAATATCAATTTTGTCTTAGGCGTTTGTACTTAGTTTTGCTGAATGAATATTGTTTTTATTAAACAATTCGAACTCCATTACTATTTATATCAAAACCTAGTCGAATAAACATGCGTCTACAATAGTTGAACAATGCCTGACGTAACGTTCTGGTGATATCAATTGAATCGGATAACACACCCAAAAGAGACAGCTCTCTCTGAGAAAACTAGCTCAAATCACTTAAATCTAGCCGTTGCAAATTGAAAACAGTACCGACATGACAGAAGACCCTCACTAGCCCAGGAAATTAACCTAATAAAGAAAAAATCTGGGACAATCTGCATGGGACCTGATGCAATTTTAGATGTTGTCTATGAAGCAGGCTCGCATGTGATTAGATAGTAAAAAATCTAGTTAATATGAGTCTTGTAAAAAGCCCTTTATTTGTTGTCCTACTGACAAGCAGGAAGCAAAAATTACTTTCAAATATGACTAGAATGAAACCCAAGACCGTCCACTACAGTCTAGGACATCAAATACACGGAACCGGAGTTGGTTAAACATCTAAATATCATGTGTGCGTGGAAGATGCCGTATAATTCTGACTGCCCAGGCCAGGCTGTCTATATACGGTAGGAATCTCCTGTTGCCAGAGGGCCTAAAAAAAGAGGAGTGAGACATGTCTGGGGAAATATATAGAGTCGCTGTGAAGGGTAAGATAAAGTCCATTTGCTAGTTGCTTCTAATATAATTTAATTATCAGTAGGCACGTTCTTAATAACGTAGAATTTTTGAGTCAGGTCCGAATAATTTTATTTAAAAAGAGCCTAACGGAAAATGCACATATTCCCTTAAAATTGTTTATTTGTCTACAAGATAGGTTTTTTACCTGATGAAGATTCCTGTTGGAAATACCCTCCAATAAAATCGTCATCCAGAACGCTGAAAGTTCCGTAGTCTTCTGAATCTACATCATTTTCAGATTCATCATCGTCGTCATCATCATCATCATCATCATCATCGTCTTCATCTGCGTCATCGTCATCAAAATTGAAGTCATCGTCATCGTCATCGTCATAATCGTCATCATCATCGTCATCGTCGTCGTCTTCATCTTCAACCACAGGGAGTGGCTGAGGAGGTTCAAGTTTTAATCCCTCTGGGCCAAATCTAAAGCATGAAACCCGCATAGCAGCTTCGATATTATTGGCTGATCTGAGTTCTAGCCCTAAGCAAGCGTTAAAATTCTCTCCTTTACGACCAATATTGTAAACTCTGCCGCAAAACTTTGAAACCCCTCCTGGCAGTGGCATGCAGATTGGTTCAGGTCTTCTACCTGAAAACGTATTATATCTTAGTAAATTGTTCGACAAAAATTTGCACATTCTATAATTTTAGTACTACATAATTAATAATAAACTAATATTACAAGTTAATATAAGCTCTATTGGATTAATAGGAAAAACAAATGTGTGATTAACAAACATAATTTCTAGCCGACGAAAACAGTGGTACTGCAACATTTAAAATTAACAGTGAATTTGGTTTTTAATTAATCTATAGCATCTGATCTTGAAATACAAATAAATTATGTATATTTCGATCTGTAATACCGACATTGAGTGTTGCCGAATTCTGCAACTGACATGTTTCATTTGGTATAATACATATATATTTCTGTTATATCACCTGTCATTTGCTGTAGAGTAGATTTGTGGGGGTGTTTTTTTTGCTATGACAACATTTTCATCTTACAAGAAAAGTGAAAATAAGATTTGGTCTCCGTTTAATCATTTTTAAAATGGCCTGTATTTTATTTCAACCTTAGCTAATAATAATAATACTTGTTTATTTCAAAATACATACATTGAAATGACGTCAGTAGAAGAATCATACGGATTAAAATGTATTTTTAAAAAAATCACTCACACTACAGATAGATAGATAGATATATAGATATATATTACCAAAAGTACAGATAGTACATAGGGTCGTCAAAACAAATACAATAATTTTAAAAATTTACTAAAACAAGAATAGTAAGAATTAAAACTAAACAGTATAGAATAATAAAACAAATAAACTAAAATGTAAATTGAAAATAAGAACTTAAATAAAATAAAAACATAAAGTAAAATATAAACAAAATAAAACGGTCGTGGGACCCCAAGAAAATATATAATACATTCTGTAAAGCAATATCTAAATGCTGCAGTCAATATTTGTAGTATCACAGAAAATATTTTTCCAAATAAAGTCGCAGGTTGTGATATAGAAAATACATAAAACAAGACAGGTAAAACGTAAAATGTATCGGAATAGTAGACCTAAAAACAAAGGTATAATAAACAAAAAACAAAAAGTATAAAAAACAAAAGAACTTCTAGACTAACTGAACCAACAAAAACACAGTCAAACATTCAAAGTCATTTTGTCCGTTCTAGATATTCTCTTGTTGAATAGAAAGCTGTTTCTGCAAAAAATACTTTGGATCGTTTGTTGAATTCATTGCCATTTAATGCACGTATTTCGCGAGGTAAAAAATTGAAAAAAGTTACACAATTGTACATTCGTGAACTCGTATACCTGGTTGTCTTGTGTCTAGGTACTTCCAATAGGAAATTTCCCCTGGTTCTATAAGTACCCAAACCTAACCCTGAAAACCGAGCTTTATTGCTATTCACATATACGACACATTTGTACAGATAAAGGGAAGGAAAAGTTAGAACATTTTTGCAAATAAAGGTATTTCGACAACATTCTCGTGGATGTAAGTTAAAAATTAGTCGTATAACTCTCTTTTGACCCAGAAAAACACGCTCGCTTGTATTACCCGCTCCCCAAAAAATAACATTATTAGACATAAAACTATATGCTAAGGAATAGAAAATTATTAATAGACTAATTGACTGACTTGATCAAGAACGGACTTTAATTTTAAAATCGCGAAAAACGCCGAATTTAACTTAGAGCAAACATGGTCTACGTGGTCCGAAAATGACAAAGAATCCAATGTAGTCCCCAAAAGCTTAGTATTTTTTTTGCAAATATCAAGTCGTTTTGAAGCGCAAAGCATACAGGTATCGGTTTTCTATTATAGAAATTCATACACACTGTTTTTTGCTCATTTATTATTAAATCATTTGCTCTACACCATTTTTCCTTATCGCTTCTGACTGCACGTATTTTTTCACTCAACTCGTACATATTATTAGCACTTACCACAACTGTGGTATCATCGGCATACATAGCTATGTGATCGCCTCTCATATGCTCTGGCAAGTCGTTTGTATATAAAATAAACAATAATGGTCCGAGAACGGAGCCCTGCGGGACACCCGTTCTAACTGACCTCGGTTCAGAAAAATAACCACCGTATTTTATCACAAAATCTCTCTCAGTCATGTAGGAATCAATCCAATTCAATAATAAACCCCGAACGCCCATGTTATAAAGCTTGGAAAGCAGAAATCGCCTATTCACTGTATCAAACGCGATTGATAAATCGAAAAACAGACACCACATACTTGCCCCGATCAATACTGTTGAAACTATAATTAAGAAAACTGAAAATTACCGTCTCTTATGATCTACCTGGGAAAAATCCGTGTTGGCATGCATTAAGCACTTTTAGCGAACCTGCGAAATCAACCAATTTATTACAAACAACCTTTTCCAACACCTTTGAAAACACACTCAACAGCGATATCTGCCTATAGTTTTCGATATTATTAGGATCATTTTTTTTATGAACGGGAACAACATTAGAAGTTTTCAATATCTTTAGGAATGTTCCTTTTTTTAGTCTATGATTTATAAGATCTGTTAGCTGTTCGAATATCAAAAATTGTATAGCTTTTAACAATTTTAAATTAATTTCGTCAAACCCAGACGACTTAGTGGTATTTAAATTATTTATAATACCATTTACCTGATGCTTTGTCACCTCGTCAACTCTTATTGATCCTAAAGAATAAGATGGTGATGTACAATTTTGACTGACCATACCATATTGTGGGTACATTACTAAAATACCTAGCAAATTCTTCGGCAATATGCTTAGGTTCTGTTATGATTTTACCATCAATGTTAAGTTGTATATCTTTCTTAGTTTTTGCACCTCTATTCAGACTACAATTTACAACATTCCATATGGTTTTGCTTTTATTAACAAAATTGTTAATTTTATTTGCAAAAAACTGTTTTTTGTTTGTCTTTATTTGGTTTTTATAGTGCCGTTGCAAATTTCTATACTCTAATGTGGCCAAATTATTAGGACAATTTTTTTGCATCCAATATAACTTATCAAGTTCTTTTTTAATAGAAGGCAGCTCTTCGGTGTACCAGTTAAAAGACCTTTTATGGCTCGATGTCAATAAGCAGTTGCTTTAGTTTTTTTTTGAGAGCTTCTATATTCGTAATTTTTTTAACTGACACAGGAAGTTTATTGAACGATTTCACACACATATAATATCGACTCTTTTCAGTCAATGCCAATCTATATGATGGATACAATAAACTGTAATTCCTAGTTTTATATCTACGTGCATTTGCAATATCAAACAGCTCCTTATTTTTAACTAAAAATAATATACATTCGAAAATATACAAACCATAGACAATCATAATTTTAAGTTCTTTAAATATATCTCTACGCGTAGACAAAAAGCTTGTTTATTGTCCGAATCACTCGTTTTTGTACCAGAAAAACCCTTTATACTCCTGTGCAACAGCCTCAAAAAATGATTCCATATCCAAGAACCGACTTAAAATTAGCACAATATATAATTCTTGAAGAGGTTATGTTTACATAACGCGATACAACATTTATGCCAATACCTATTCTACTTAATTTTAAACATAAGCTATCAATCTGTTGTTCCCAGGATAAGAACTCATCAATTGTGAGGCCTAAGAACTTTGTCGTACATTTTAAGTTACAACTTTTGTTACCAAAATTTAAATGCTCTTGTCTCAAAACTGGATTATTTCTTGTGCTAAAATAATTAAGTTAGTCTCATGGATCATTTATAATTAATTTGTTTTGAATGAAGTATTCGATGGTTTTCTGTAAAGCAAATTCTGAATTAAATGTTATACTTTGAACAGAGGAACCTAGAACCAACAGATTTGTATCGTCTGCATAATCAGTAATTAAAAAAATATTTTCAATCAAACTTAAATCATTAAGATATATTATAAAAAGAATTGGACCTAAAACACTGACTTGCGCTATTCCCATTTAACTCACTTTAATGTCAGATTTAATATGATTCACTTTGAGGTCTATCTGATAAGTAAGACCGTAGCCACAACAACCCATTACCTCGAATACCATGTTTGCTCAATTTATGGTAAAATAGATCATTGTTAATACAGTCATAGGCTTTACTTAAATCTAAAAATAGCCTAAGGCTAATAGGCGCGTTTCCGCTTCGTAAACATACGTTTTCTTTTCTGTTTCTTTTTGTCAACTAAAAATTATATTATTTTCTTTGGAAATTTTTGGTAATTCTTTGATAAGGGTTGATGCATTTAGGGTTACGCTTAAAAATAATCCTTTGTCTCTTGATGCAAAGGGAAATGTGTAAAATGTGTATGGTCATTGATAAAAAGAGGATTCATTACGTCTTTCACTAGAAGAATTATGTACGTTAACCAAAACACTTTTATCTACAGTGAAAGATGTTTCTAAGTTACTCAAAATAAGAGCAAAAGTGAAGTGACCTCAGTGCAACTATATGTTTCGGCGAAGGTAACAAAGACCTAATTCGCAGAAAAAAATACGCTATATATGAAGAACGGCATGTTCCCATAATGGATTTATTAATACTACGTTTAGTGAAAGACGAATATTATTGGTATCACAGCGATTGAGGCAGTAACGTCATGAATACTTAACGTCAATAAAAAAAAATACAGAGATCGGAAATTCATACGATTATCTAGCTTGATAAGACATGGTTGGATACTCATGATACTCCAACAAGAGCTTGGTCCGATTTATCTACAACATGTCAAACCAACGCTTTATCAAATAAGAGAAGAATCACATTTTACATCCTGGGTCAGAGGACGGTTGATTTCCAGATTGATTTTTGGGTGTCTGTCAAAAATATAGAAGATTCTTGTGTAAACTACTAAGTTGGAAATTCAAAATTACATTTTAAAAAATGATATATAATTTGATAATTTATATAATTGTCTTGGATGATTTGAAATAATTTAATATTGAAAAAAAAAACATGTTTGTGACACAGTAGTTTTGCATTTTAGACAAACAGTCCTGCACCTTCTCCTATATTACTGTATTTGGAATCCCATAAAGCATATGTGGCATCAACCCAAGTCGGAAGTTAGATCGGAAAATATCTGGCTTCGACTTTGAGATAACCATACTTTTATCTTATAAAAATATATCTATAAAAATATATCTATAAAAATATATCTAGAAAGTCAATCTAATGTAGGCTTTTTAGTTTGGTTTCAGTTTCATCTTTTTTAAAATGTTTTGTATTTTTATTCAACTTTATATTTTTAGCAATTCTTTGGTAATTTTATATCACATAAGGCACTTATGGCTTACTGACTATGTTACGCTTAACAAAAATTATTTATTTTATCTCTCGATGCTAACGAAATTAAGAAAAATGTGTATGTTTCACTGGTAAACCGTGGATTCATTTTGAATTTCATTTTAAAACAAACGCGGACGTTAATTAAAACACATTTGTCTACAGTGAATGATATTGTTTCCAAGCCAATCAAAATGAGAAAGAAGCGAAGGGACTTTAGCCTAACCAAATATGTTGTAGAAGGCAACAAAGAACTAATTCGTAAAAAAATTACACTATATATGAAGAACACGTGCCTACACTGGATTTATTGAAACAACGACTAGTGAAAGATAAAACTAACAATTCCTGTAGCACCTTATTTAGAGTTTTATCAAAAATGGGTTTCGAATATCAATAAAATTCTCCAGTTATCTACATTGAGTAGACATTGTTTCATGATACCCATGATACTCCAGGAAGAACTTGGTCCGATTTAATTCGAAAATGTCAAATCAAAGCCCCATCAAATAAGAGAAAAATAGGCATTTTGCAGGTTGGTTCAGTGGGCGGTCTGTTTCCAAATCCTTTGTAGATGCAACCAAAAGTATAGACGATTCATGTGTAGAATAATAAGTTAGAAATTCCGAACTACATGTTAGAAAATTAGATATATTCTGAAAATATCTATATATCATTTAGATGTTTTGAAATTATTTAATATTGAAAAACAATATGTTTGTAGTAAAATGGCTTTGGATTTGGGACATACAGTCTTGCACCTTCTCCCGTATTATTGTATTTTTAATTCCCTAGATCAAAGGTGGCATCGAGTTAAGTCGAAAGATAGGTCGGAAGTTATCTCGCCTCGACTTTAAAGTAACCATAGTTGCATCTTACGCGGACAGTAAAAATAAGATTGCTTAAGAGAGACAAATAAAAGATATATCTCGAAAGTCAATCTAATGTAAGATTTTTAGTCTGATTTCCGTTTTTAATTATTTATTTATTTTATTTACAATTAGGGTGCCAACAGACAAAGGGCTCAATTGCTTGATTAGCAGCAAATCGAGCCGGCCCTAAACTTTGGGTCTATCAGACCTTGACCCCAACCTGTGCAAATGCTAAAGTTAAACTTTTTGGCGCTACGATCCTGAAGAGAGACGAGGTTCGAAATCCCCTTTGGAAGAATATCCAGTCCTACGTGAATACGTCGGAGGGGTTCGAGGAAATTCCAGAGAATGGACAGATGGTTGGGGTGAACTCTTGGGCAGGTTTCAAGAACCAGTTTGGCCTTACGTCTGGGCATCAGCCTTAACTACTATCTAGTAGAATAAGTCTTTAAAGAAACTAAGCGAAGGCGCTTTTTAAGCAGGATTAGTAATGGACTATAGTTGCTGATTTTTATTTTGGATAATGTTATAAATGAATCAGCTTTATGTAATCTGGACAATATAAGCGATAAACACATTTTTGTATGTAAGCGCGTCAATAAACACCGAAATAAATGCGCCGTTGTTTGATTAAACTCTAAGAATATTTGTATTTTAACCTTAGCTGATTTGGGCATGTCCGCTCCGTAAACTTTTCACAACTGTTACATGCCAACTAAAAATTTTTCCTTTGGGAACGTTTGGCAATTCTTTGGTAATTTCATATCATATAAGGGTCCAGGCACTTAGGGTTGACTGACTGTGTTACACTTAAAAAGAATAATGTATCTCTCGATGCTAAGGAAATAATGAAAAATAGGTATCTTTCATTGGTTAACAGAGGATTCGAATTTTCCCTCTAGAAAAAGATTGCTGTTTCTAAACCAATGAAAATAAGAAAAAAGCGAAGTGTAAAATGTATAACCTCATTTTATAATATTTTGGCAATACGGACTTTTATTTGTATCTGTTACCTACATCACAACCATACCATTAAGGGCTTTTTTACCTAATTGAAGGATTTATTTTATATTAGGTTAATTTCAAAGAGATATATTAAATTCACTAATATAAAAAATTAATATACACTTTCATACGACATAGACACATTAAAATCAGCAATAACTAAAGTAATGGTAAATGTAAGGGTAAAATTATTATTAACTAAGAGAAACACAGTTTACATAGTAACAGATTTGGAAAAAGGATTATGTAATTGATTATAATCTAAATCAAGCCATCTTGGCATAGAGAAAATGGTACTAAGTAGAAACAAAACAATTTTTACTTAAAACTTCCACTATATTAAAAAGAAAATGCTTTTCATGGCATGTTTCGCCAACACTGTAGCTTCCTCAGACGATACAATTAGAAAGAAAATATTTTATACCTAGTGTACAATGGGTTTTTTCCATGTTTACCTAAATCTATTTCAACAAAACATATTTAATAGAGGCGAATTGCTCAGGTCAGTTTGATCCTTGGCGAAACATGTCATGAAAAGTATTTTCTTTTTAATATAGTGGAAGTTTTAAGTTAAAATTGGTTAGTTTTTACTTAGTATCATAAATCCAAGTTATGGATTTACACCAAGTATCGGCCGAATCGATCCAATTTTTAAAAAAAGCCTCAGTAAGTTTCTTGGCCACCTGGTATTTCAAATTTTTATTGAAGTGTGCTATGTGTACTAAAAATTTGTGGTTTTTCTATCAATGTTTGAAGAATGGTGTTCATCAAATGCATGAAATTAAAAACAGACAATAGGAGCAAAGCAGCAAAACGGGGCATCGCAGCAGGTTTATCAAAATGGTTAACAGAAGAGAAGACTCAATATCAAAAAAAGTGTTTGAAACGTTTATTTAAAAGTTGTTCATAGTGAATTATTATATAAGTTGCACTTCACAGAATTTCTTGTTTTGGATAGTGATACCAGAGAAAAAGTAAGTAATATTATTCATAAAAAATACTTAATTCAGAAAAAGAAATTAAATTCACTCATTTTAAATTCTAACAAAAATAAATGAAATACTAATAGCAGTCATTTCTCAGAACACAATTTTTTTGACAGATTTATAAATCTATCCAACACAAATTTCACAGAAAATGAAAATAACTTGTTAAAAAAGGCTTTAACTTTAATTTACAACCTAATGTTCCTCTTAAAAAATTAGAAATGCTAGGAGTTGAAACAGAAGTAGCACTTAACCAGTTGCCCCATAATATTGGCAACAAATATGAAGCCGCTAATATAATTAAAAAAGAATTTTTAAAAGAAAGTAATCAAAAACAAGAAATTCAAACTGTCAATAGCATTAAAACTAAGTCTTCAGATTTAATTTTTACAAAAGCTGATAAAGGTAATACTGTAGCGGCAATTAACAAAACTGATTACATTGATAAAACTTTAGAATTGTTAGATCCAAATAAATTTAAAATATTGAAGTGCGATCCTACAAATAGTTTTCAAATAAATGTTAAACTAGATAAACGCCAAACTTATCTCTTTTGATGTAACTAATTTATTCCCAAGCATACCGGTTCAAGACACATTGACATTTGTTGACAAACTTTTATCTTTAATACAAGTATGAATGATTAAAAAACAAGAAATAATGAATTTACTTTCTGTCTGTTTAGAACAAAACTATTATGAATTTAATAATAATATATACAATTAATGATGGTCTAATAATGGGAAATCCACTTAGTCCCTTATTAGCTGACATATTTATGGATTTTCTAGAAAAAGAACACCCTCTTTTTAATAAACTTCTTTATTGTCATAGGTCTGTAGATGACATTTTAGCTTGTTTCACTGGAACAGAAAGGCAACTAAATATGTTTCTCGTATTCATGAATAATTTACATACCAATATAAAATTCACTATAGAAAATGAAACAAATGATTCTATTAACTTTCTTGATTTAACAATTAAAAGGGAAAACAATAAACATATTTTTTCTGTTTTTCATAAACCAACACACACAGATACCACAATACATTACACTTCATGTCATCCAATGCAACATAAGTTAGCAGCCTTTCATAGTATGATCCATAGATTAATGACATTACCCCTAAATAAACAAGATTTTCAAAATGAGCTTAACTTAGTTAAACAAATTGCAATAAATAATGGTTATAGTTCAAATAAGGTTGATAATATTTTAAGGAAAAAAGCTATAAAAAAGCTATTTGTTTAGTTTACCTCAGTTCAAAAGACCCTTCTTCTAACTATAAATGCATTACGTACTATGGAAAATCCAGTATTAAAATAGGTAAATTAATAAAAAATGACAAATCAAAAACACATTTAAGTAAAAAATCAGGCGTCTATAAATTTAAAAAAAAATTGCCCAAACACGTATATAGGACAGACAGGTAGAAGTTTCGAGAAGACGATAAATGAGCATTATAAATGCTTTGTCAACGGTGATGACAGATCTAATTATGCTTTTCATTTGATTAATTGTAATCATCATTTTAATAACAATTTTAAAGTTTTACCATGAAGGAAAGAAGGGCATAAAATTGAATTTTCTAGAATCTTTAGAAAAAAACTTAAACATACAGGTTTATTATTTAACGATCAAACTGACCTGAGCAATTCGTCTCTATTAAATATGTTTTGTTGAAATAGATTTAGGTAAACACAGAAAAAACCCATTGTACACTAGGTATAAAATATTTTACTTCATTCTAATTGTATCATTTGAAGAAGCCACAGTATTGGCGAAACATGTCATGAAAAGTATTTTCTTTTTAATATAGTGGAAGTTTTAAGTAAAAATTGTTTTGTTTTTACTTAGTAGCATAAATCTAAGTTATGGATTTCCACCAAGTATCGGCCGAATCGATCCAGTTTCTAGAGGAAATGAGACTAAAGGTATAATCTGTAGTAATGTCTTCCCGAATATCTTTTCCCACAACTCAATTTCATTTTCCGCTCGGAAATTTGTATCATGCATTTCCTTGGCCATATATTTCCAGACGTTTTCTATGGGATTTAAATCCGTACTTCTAAAACGATGGCAAATATCTAATATCGTTTCCGAGTTAACCGAGTTGTATGAAGAGGGCAGTTGTGTTAGTATTTAAAATTATTTCTTTCAAATAACACATTTGCCGATGGAGCAGCACATTTTTTGAAATTGTTAAATATAATTGGCTGTTTAAATTACCATCAACGTTCCAGCATACCCCTGGGCACTGGGCGCTTATCCAAGCACAAACGCTGACTGAGAAGCGGCCACTAGTTTGCTAGTTTTGGGTGTAATTTGGATCGTACCTAGAATGGCAGTCGGTAGACACGGCACCGCCCATTATATGTAGATTGAAATACTTTTTTTATTAGAAAATGTTACCTTTCCACAAAAATCTTCATTTTGCGGTAAATATTTCAATGTTTTGGGAGAGTTCCTCTATTTCTTAAGTTGGAACATTGTATTATCCGACGCTGAGCTGTCCTATTTAAGCCTGGAAACTCTGTCTTATATACGGCGGATGCAACCGTTTCAAAGGGATTTTGGTACTTAAACCTGTCCCTGCTGATCTTTCCTCTGTATGTTCCTCACGCCATTTTTTACGATTCCCTGAACAGTACTTAGCTATACCAGAATAATTGGCAACCCTCGCGAGAAACCAGCCTTGTTCTATTAATATAATCATTGCAGTTTTTGTAGCAATTCTTAAATGTGACATAATTCGTGCTAATATTTTGCACTTGACAAAGTTCGGCTGATATCAAAAATTAACAAACGTCAAATATCGTCGACAATTAATCATGTAATTCTTGTGTCGACTATTAGTTGTCGGAAAATTTAAACTATATTCAGAAAATTTAGCAGAACCTGCCAAACATGAAAATGTAAGTTTTTCACAGTTTAGCAGTCTTGAAATCTTAGTGTCATTTCCATTAAAATATGGTCCAATATTCCATAAAAAGTGGTTCTATACTTAGCTCCAATTTCTTCAGGTGAAAGCTTAGCAAGCTCACGTTTGTAATGATTTATTTCTGTAATAGAATTTGCTTTATCAAACATGATATTAAAAAATTGTTCATATCTTTTTTTACATAGCGCCTCACGACAGCGTTTTATATTGGATTTGCAGAAATGAATGTCAAGCGATTTTTTTTGAAGAACGTCAAATAGTATGTCCGTGATTGAGTTATTAAACACTAAAGCTAGAAACGTGAATTCAGAATCGTTCATCTCACCTAAAAATCCTTTCGCAAGTTGGATTGATTTTTCATCAGATTTGTCACAGTTTGTAATAAATTCAAAGACGTCTTTTAATTTATTCCAGTCTTGAACAATCACATTTACTAACTTCGAATTTGAAGTTGTAACAACACCATAAATAAATATAACACAAAACAGTCAACCGCAAAGGAACCTACCGGTTGCAGCGAAATCCGCGAAAATAAAAGTAAACAACCACCGCAAACTGAACGACACGTGGGTGTAGTGTACTGCGCCTGCAATTCACCGAGAGCGTTGTATGGCGCTGGGCTCGACGTCATCGGGTACGCGTTGTCATGGCAACATAGTAGGAAAATCGTAAACTAAACATAGCACCTCCAGCAAAGTCAAAGCGGTTTGCGCCACTGTTATATTTATAATAAAGTTCCATCGAAAGTTTTAAAAAGACATGCCGCCAAGGTTCAAGTAAAATATTTATTCGAGATGTACAGTTTATTTTTTACCAATTAGGTGAATAAATGAATGTAAAAACTAAAATTTTAAGAGATATATAATAAATATAGTTAGATGTTTGCTTGTTTATTTTTCCTGGTGAAGTAGCACTTCACCTACTTCACATGAATAGCCGCCACTGAAGAGGTGCACTTTGACTTGAAGTTGCCGGTCTGGTTCTCGATTAACGGACTATGTGTCAATGTTAGAAAAACCAAATTTGTCAATTTTTCAATCAGATCCCCCTTTAAATTTGAATCCCCAGTCCGATTTCACCATTCAGAATGCAAAAGTGCCAATTGCAATTGTGATGTAATTGAACAGACAGAGGCAATAAAATACTTAGGATTAACTTTTGACGATAATATGACTTGGAAAACGCATACCCTAAATTTGAAAGAAAAACTAAACACATTGTTACCAAAATTTTATTTTAAGTCGTCTCTCGTAGTACACTAAGAATGATATATCTGGCACTAGTGCAGTCTTTAATAACTTATGCAGTAAGTGTTTGGGAGGCATCTACAAAAGAATGCATCAATCGAAACCTCTGTTCGAACGCCTGCAATTGAACTTAGAAGCTCTACATACAGACTATACTGCTGTAATGCTGTTTTTAAATTAGAGCCTTACTAAACTTGCGAATTTATGAAAGTGTAAGGGGTTACCTTAATTTTACACAGCCATTGCTAAAACGTTCCATTTCCATAAATTCCTTTTCAGGGTCCTAAACAATTTAATTCTATTAAAATTCCTGCAACTTTATCCCAAGATAGAGCCATTAAACAATTTATATAAAAAAACGATTAAAGAATGCAGATTATGCTTAGTTATAAAATAATGTATATCATAGTTTGTTTCGTCGCACTAACTCATTTTTATTCAACTTTCATGTCATTAATTTAAATTATTTAAACACAACACTTTTCTCATATTTTCTTCCCTTTTTTTAATTTTTGGGTATTGTCACATTTATATACGGACTTAAGTAACCTTTTTAATATTGTTTTATAACCACTTACAACACTGTCATGTAACCCAGTAAGTTTTTTCTTTTTCTGCACTCAGGCACTTGCCGAAACATAAAAGTTGACAATAGAATGTTATTTGAATATTTGTATATATAGTAATAAGTAACAATCGCTTGGTAATCTATTGTATTGTGATGATGGATGGAAATAAATTATAATTATAATTATTAATTCTGACACACATGTTAAAAAATGACATATATTCAAAAAATTTATATAACAAACTGACGTCTTATATGTTTTGAATTCATTTTATAATGAAAAACAATATATTTGGGACACAATGACTTTAAATTTGGGACATATAATCTTGTGTCTCCTTCCATATTATTATATTTTAACCCCATAGAGCCTATGTGGCATCAAGTTTGGTCGGAACATATCTCGCCATCTTTAAAATAACAATACTTCCTTCTTAAAAGAAAGGTAAAAATAAGATTGCTCAAGACAGCCAAATAAAAATATATCTGGAAAGTCATTCTAACGTGAGCTATTTAGTTTGGTTTCACTTTTATCCTTTTTAAAATGTTCTATATTGTTATTTCAACCTTAGTTGATATGGGCGTGTCTGCTCCGTAAACATACCTTCTTTCTCACAACGGCTACATGTCGACTAAAAATAATATTTTTTTCTTTGGAAAAGTTCGCTCGATGTGTAATTTTATATCACATAAGGGTCGAGGCACTTAAGGCTGACTGACTGTGTTTACTTATTGACATCGAGTATTTGATGGCGAAAATGTTCATTTAGGAGACGAAACTTAGATGAAAAGCACACTGCGTTTAATTATTTGGTTCAGATGTGTGAGAAATCATCCGAAAATAACTCCATTAACAACTAAGAAGGAGATCTAATTCGTTACTAATATATACATTAAAATGTTTAATGGGTCAATGACTATCGATTGTTTATTAATTG
This sequence comes from Kuschelorhynchus macadamiae, assembly GCA_030620095.1. Taxonomy (NCBI): domain Eukaryota; kingdom Metazoa; phylum Arthropoda; class Insecta; order Coleoptera; family Curculionidae; genus Kuschelorhynchus; species Kuschelorhynchus macadamiae. The sequence continues at coordinate 353,292 of JAUTXW010002030.1, forward strand.
AATTTCTTATATATTAAATTAAATTGTATATTCATATAGGTTTTGCTTAATATAGAGTGCCCACATTTCCAAGTGGAACGACTACATTGTTGTCAATTTTCAAACATCTGTAATTTCTTTATTTCTTTATATTGTTCAGTCAGTTGTCGATACGTTTAAGATGCGTTCTCTTAGTACCTGCTGCTGATACCACAGAACGGTAGTACCGCTTTATACATTTCACTTGGTGCTGATACATTTCACTTGGTGTTGTATCACACATAAATGTTTTATGATTTGTATGGCTGGTGGATTATCAGATTGTTCTTTTGTAAATCCTTAATCAGCAATTTTTTGGTTTGTTTACTTATTTCAGTAAAAGTGTCAAATAAAAAATAAAATTACACGCACACACACACAATAGCAAGCTAATTAAAAACGTGAAGCGGATTGATCTTTTCTATGAAGCGGGATACATCACGTGGTTTACTTCCCTAGTATTTTAATTGTGAAAAATAACCCTTCGAGATTTTTCCGATCTTTATAATTCAGGGTCCCTAGATGCCGAAAAAAAGGTTTTCTTATTTCCGTCGGCCCGCCTGTCTGTTTGTAGAACACTTGAAGTAATTCAAATACTTTTTGGTATTTGAAATACTGTACTTCAAATACATTTTATTTTATAGTAATTGTACAGGCTGTCCCGTTTTCGTTGTTTTTATGGGGTATCTCTCTCATTAGTGAAGATAGAGAGTTGCGGTTTTCGCGACATGATGCTAATTTTGTGAAACGCAAGATGACCCAAACAAAATTTTCATAACTCCCTTCGTTTTTAAGATAGAGTGTGAAATTGAAAATATTGCATTTTTGGGCCCCCCTCGTATTTCGGTTGTTGTTTAACTTATCGAAAAGGTAAAAACTGGCTATGATACAGTTTTTCACGTAAAATCTAGTGGCGTAATCAGACTTTTTATGTAAACTGTCGTTTTTAACATATAACAAAAACTTATAATTTTTAAAATTAGTATATTTTTAATTATTCAATTCACAATAAGCTTCTCGAAAATATATAACCGTATATACTTTTCTATTCGAATCGCCTAGTAATTTGCATTTTTTGGAGGTAGACTCAGTTTTTGGTAGTAGGTTGGGATTGCTTACAAAACAAATGATTTTTTCAGGTTTATTTTATTTATAGCAACAATAATTTTTTTAAAAATTCTACAGTAAATTATTACCTTGTATATCCTTGTTTTATACTATTTTAGAAGAAATGTTAAAATTTTAGCAATTTAATAATTCAATAATTATAATGTAAAATGTAGATTTGTAATAACAATCATAGCATTATTTACCTTAGATTGTTATAAGTTTAGCTTGTTGCCTTAAAGTAGGTTCAAAATCGGACCGAAAACTCGGTTTTATAATAAAAAGAATTATTATTAACCTGTTTTTCGCTGCTAAACCCGTGAATCCATCAATATTGAAAAGTATTATTAACTGAATAAAATGAACATGTTAATAATTCTACCTCTAATACCTCTAAACAGCAACTAAAAACAACATTAAAAATTAATGCTACCACTAAAGATCACTGAAATAAACAGGAAACTAAATCTATATCCTAAATATATTGCTCGAAATGATGTCCATTTTGCCTTACACAAAGCCTACATAATTTCCGTATTCTTCTTAAGGCACTGAAAATATTAATCGGTCGTTGTTGCATTTCATTGAATGCCCTTCTTGTGGCGTTTATTCAATCGGCTTAGGTGTCATGTTTTGTTATATATATTTTGTTTTCTATATTACCCCACAGGAGGTTATCCAAAACGGCGAGATTACCAAACCGAGGGATCTGGCGATCTCGCTGGCCATCTTAAAGGACCATTAGTCCCTATCCATTTTCCAAGAAAATTATTTTCCAAATACTGCCTTATTCTACCGGAATTATGAGCAGGTGCTGCGTCCTGCTGAAAATATATGTTGCGTAAATAGGCCAAAGGCAGATCATCGAGTAATTCCGGTAGAACAAGTTCCAGTATTTGGAAATACCGATCTGTATCTAAGCTCCCCTGGTATATACGATAGATTATTTTTAAACCCAATATGAATCAAGAAATAATAAAGCCAAACCTACCCTATTGTTCGCGAGGAAATATTCGATACTGGTTTTCTTGCGACCAGTATTTAGAATTATGCCTATTTAATACTCCAGCGCTACTTACATATGCCTCATCGGACCATATTACTTTTCTATAAAGGTCGGGGTCATTATTGCATTTTCCTAGATACTAGTTACAGAAAATCATACGACGCTACGCGTCGCCCGGATGTAAGTTTTGCTCCAATCTGAATTTAAATGGTTTATAACCTTGTTTCCTTAAAATTTTTTGTACCCGGCTTTTTGGAGCCCCAACATTCTGATGGATTTTTCTGGAAAAACTTGAACGATCTACACCAGTGGACGCCAGAACATTAACTATGTCTTCCTCGGTTTCCTTGTTATAGGTTTTGGTTCGCCGGCTATTGAAAGATCAGAAATCAACTAGATTTCTTTTCATTCTAAAAAATTTAATATCACAGGGTTGTCTTTGTTCTGGACACCTATGTTTAAAACGCCAACAGCTCCATACAAATATATTTATTATAAAATACGACAAATGCTAAGCATACCTTAATAAATATAGTTCCGAAGCCTCGTTAATATCTTCGTTAGATTATGCAAAGCAGAGCAATATGTCGTATTTTTCTTCATTAGAAAACGTTTGGTTTCTAGCCATTTTTTATTATAAAATTTAAAATAATTGTTGCGGTTATCTAATCTAGCTTCAAAACGAAAGTTTTTGACAAGTAATTTATTTAACATGACAACAATTTATTTTGTTTTGTTTAGGCAATCACTACCAAAAACTGAATCTATCTCTAAAAAGTGCAAATTACTGGGCGAATCGAATAGAAAAGTATATACTAATATATATTTTCGAGAAGCTTAAGCTTAAAGAAACTGAGGGAGGGATGTAGAGAGAGAGAAGAAGGGTGTGAGGGAGAGAGAGAGAGGAAAAACGTTTTACTGCATAGGAATACATTGTTTTTATTTAGCAGGATTTTTTAAAATTTTTCGGATGGTTTTAAAGATATCGGTATCAAACCTAGTACAGTTATAATCTGCATGAAGGGACTCAATATGGTAAGATCAAAAATAAAAAAGTTTTAGTGCGCATAGGAGAAATATTACTTTGGCAGAATTAAACAGTTTTTCCAGAAAAAAAATTGCACTCTTTATATTTTGATAGAGTATTTTCTGAGTACAGGCTGGTTAGACCAAGAGTAGCAGCAAAATTAGTATTAATTTTAAGGGGAACCTGGTTTACGGATCATTTGCAAGACTTCCGCCGCTACAATATTATGTTAAAACTGTTAGATGTTTTTTACCTTCAATGTAATTTTAATTGGGAAATATGTATAATTGGTAGCAATATTTCTATTTTTATGGACAATTCGAATTTAGAATGATAAAACTTAAAATAGAATATTTTTTGACGCAAATGGCGACGCATCTATTTTTTTTCCACAAAAGGCAAAATATCGCCTTTCATTAATACTTTTTCTACATCACTGCAAAATTTGAAATGTTAAATGGTACTCATGACTTTTGAATCTAAGTTGCCTATACACAGCGTAATTTTTCATATATTAAATTTTTTTTTGCAACACGTCGCTACCAATTTATATTTTTTTTAAATTAGATTAGATCGCTGCTTTTTCATCTTCCGCGCGCAGTTCCCCCTTAAAACAATTTTTGCCTGACTTTGAGTAAGTGGAAAAAATACCCAACATGATTTCTCGCTGCTTTGCTAAAAAGTTTAAGTTACCAGACGGACATACGTAACATTTGTAAGTATTTTTTAGGTCTTAGTATCACTAATAAAAGTGAACCCTTAAAATAAAATTGTACAGACTTTATTCAATATTTGGTTTTCTGCTTGTAAATATTACTTTTACAATTTCTGTAGTTGGGCTTATTCGGTTGTATGCCTAAGTTTTTGTCATGAATATTAAAAATATTTTTAATTGCAAAACACATAGGTTCATTTGTTTTCTCTATTTTTGCCTTTTTGGACTGTAGGTATTTTATAGATGTCGGTATCACTTATTAGTTTGCTTAGGATAACCTTTTTTTTCCTCATTTAATCGGTTTATTTAGTCACAAAATTTTCAAGGTAATTTTATACACAGGCCTCACTTTGAAATACAATTTTTTAATTGGTTGCTACACTTATTAACCGCGGAACTCACAAACCTTATTTTTCGCCTACCTTAAAAGGCATTGTTAATTAAAAGCAGTTTTTTATTTTTCTTTTGCTACACTTACCTCCTCCCATACTAACCCTTCCTTCGTTCCTCTATGGTATCCTGTGGACATATTAATGCTAGATCACTTTTAAATAATTTTAATGATTTTAAAACACATTTGCAGGATAATAGTTATGATATACTGGGTGTCTCGGAAACTTGGTTGCACGCGGAAATAAATGATATTATCTTGAACATTGAGAATTATGTCATGGTACAACAAGACCGGCCCATGAGAAGGGGTGGTGGAGTTGCGGTGTATTTGAAAAGGTCTCTAAATTTTAAAATTGTTCTTAATGAAACTAGATAATTTATTGAGCATATATTGATAGAAATTAGAATTCAAGGAAAAAAGTTATTGATAGGTAATATATACCGCCCCCCAACTATGATGTAACCATTTTCTCTTCTTATTTTGAAAACAAGCTCACAGACTTTTTTGCTGACTCTGATTTTATGCTCCCCTCAGGGGGCCTCTGACTCGTCGAAGACGTAGATCAGAGGTAACGGGGTACGACGATCCCGGGGACCCCAGTCATACTCTCACTCTCACATACACACACACACACACACACACACACACACACACACACGCACATGCACACGCACACGCACACGCACACGCACACGCAAACGCAAACGCCCACGCCCACGCCCACGCCCACGAACACGCACACGCACACGCACACGCACACGCACACGCACACGCACACTCACACACACACACACACACACACACACACACACACACACACACACACACACACACACACACACACACACACACACACACACACACACACACACACACACACACATACACACACTCATACACACACAACCTGGCAGTAGGTCTAAAATGCAAAATTCTTCATGCCATGTCTAATCCCCGTATGGCCTCGGATATTGCATTGCCACTCCTCGACTTAGGCAGAGGGTCGAGTGATGCTGTGAGACATTCTCCAAAACGAGCTGATGGTGAAGCGAATGGCGCCTACAGCCGGAATACTACCATTCCTAAACAACCAAATCTAAATATTAACACTTTACCCCAAACAGGGTATAAGCGACCCCGGATAGTGTCACCAGATATTAATAATACTTCTCAATATTTTATAAAATATTATATAATAAGTCGTATAGAAGGAAATTTTACAAATGTATCCCCATTTATTATCTTTAGAACTCTTAACGATATTGTTGGTGAACTAGAAAATATAAAAAAACTTAGAGATGGTAATTTATTAATTATAGTTAAAAATTCATCACAATCTGAAAAATTAGCGAAACTAACGAAACTTCAGGACTTTGAAATTAAGGTTGAACCTCACAGATCAATGAATGTTGTAAAAGGAGTAGTCACCTGTAATGATCTCTTAAACTGTGAAATTGAGGAAATTTTAGACAACTTGAAAGATCAAGGAGTAAAAGAAGTTAAAAGAATTTATACAAAAAAAGAAGGTAAACTAACCCCAACTGCTAGTCTTATACTTACTTTTCTCACCCACAAACTTCCTGAAAGAGTAAAAGCTGGTTGGTACTCGTTAAGAGTCAGACCTTTCATACCGAATCCCCTTCGTTGCTTTAAATGCCAACAATTTGGACATATGTCCCAGAAATGCAAAAATACCCAAATATGCCCATCTTGTGGGAAAGAAGATCATCCTAACATCGAATGTTCGCCCCCTCCTATATGTCCTAATTGCAACGGAGAACATTCTCCTAGATACAGAGGATGCCCTTCTTTTAAAAGAGAATATGAAATTCAAAAAATAAAGGCTACAAAAAATTTGCCATATTTTGAAGCGCGTAAGAAATACAGAATACTAAATCCTAATCAGACCCAATCATATGCAGATATTACTTCAAAAAAAACAACCTCTATTAGCATTCAGTGTGACCTTCCATTCGTTCCGACTAGTAATCCTCCCCTTTCCCCCAACAACTTACCTCCTCCCCATACCTTTTCCTCCTCTATTATCAAACCCTCCTCTTTCTCCGCTACATTACCTCCTCCAATCCCCACCAAAACAACTAACATCTCTACCCATACTAAAACTCCATCTGATAAATTAAACTCCATGTCTGAACCACACAATCCCATATTGATAAACAGAAACAAAATTAATAAAACCTCAGCTCCAAAACTACAAAGAAATACTTCTAATTCCTCATTATCCTCCACCTCCTCAAAAAATGGGGACAACTCAATGGATACTACGACTAGTAAAGGCATCGTTAAGAAAAAAACTAAAAACAATAAATAATAAACTACTCCATAATACAATGGAATATTAAGAGTGTTTATAGTCATTTTGAAGACCTGCAATTTTTAATATCCAGACATAAACCAGCCATAATCTCAATACAAGAAACCAATTTCAAACCTTTAAAAAAAGCTTCTCTTAAGAACTATAGTTTTATAAGGAAAGATCGAGAACTCGCTGAACGAGCCTCAGGAGGTGTTGCCATCCTTATACAACAGTCTTATCATCATACAAAAATAAATATAGACTCTACACTTGAAGTTTGTGCTATTCAGATACGTTTACAGGAACTCATAACTATATGTAACATCTACATTCCCCCAGCTTACCAATTACAACAAACCGAACTTGAATCTATTATTGATCAACTTCCATCTCCCTTTATTCTTATGGGGGATTTCAATGCCCACAATATTATATGGGGCTCTAGACAAACTGATGGTAGAGGCCTCTTAATAGAGAATATTTTAGATCATTATAACATAAATATAATGAATTCAAATACACATACTTTTATATGTTCTTCCACTGGTTCTCAATCTGCTATAGACCTAACACTTTGTACTCCAAATATTTACACCTCTATGCAGTGGGATATATTAGACGATACTTATGGCAGCGACCATTTTCCCATCTTATTAAAACCATCTTTATGGTCGGAGTATAATAACATCAGAACGGTTTACAATCTCTCAAAGGCCGACTGGGACCTATTTCAGCGTAACCTGGTAATTCCTCCCTTTAAAAGAATAATATCAACGAATCCATTGAAGATTTTGTTAATGCGTTACACAAGGCATCCAAAACAAGTATCCTTTGCTCTACCATCAATCCGAATAAACCTCCAGTCTCATGGTGGACAAATGAATGCAAACAAGTCATCAGATTGAGAAAATCTGCTTTAAATAAATTTAAACGTAATCCCACCTTAGAAAACCTAATATATTTTAAGCAACAACGAGCTAGGGCCAAAAGAATAATTAAACAAGCCAAAATAGACTCTTGGAATAAGATAAAGAGACTAAAAGGCAAACCTCTAAGACTTATCACAGGAATTTTAAAAGATAATACATGGATCACTGACCCAACAGAGATAGTAAACGAATTTGCCTTACATTTCAGTGGAATTTCAAATAATACAGTTCATAATAACAACTTCAAAAATATAAAGACTATCCAGGAATCTATCACGCCAAATTTTAAAACTACAGCAGATTATTCGTATAACCTCCCTTTTACCACTGAAGAATTGAAATATGCTTTGTCGAGGCTCAAAAATAGTGCTCCTGGACCTGACGGAATCCTCTCTCCAATGATTAACCATCTCCCATATGAAGCTATTCAACATCTCCTCCACATCTATAACTATATTTGGCGACATGGAATCTTCCCAGATGCCTGGAGACAAGCTATATTAATCCCAATTAGGAAACCTAATAAAACAAATACGACACTAAATAGCTTTCGCCCCATTTCCCTTACGGATCATCTGGGTAAAGTCCTTGAGAGAATGGTTAATTATAGATTGATGTGGTTCATAGAAAAAAATAATCTTTTAGATACAAATCAGTTCGGCTTCAGACGGGACAGATCCACCATTGATCATCTTGTGGGCTTAAAAATAGACCTTCAGGAAAGCTTTGCTCTTGGTAACCACACCCTCGCATGTTTTTTGGATCTGACTAACGCTTATGATATTACCTGGAGACACAATATTATTAAAACTTTATATGACTGGAATTTAAGAGGTAACCTTCCAATATTTATTAAAAACTTCTTACAAAACCGGTCTTTTAAAGTTAGAATTGGTTCCAAGCTCTCAAAATCAAATTCTCTAAACAATGGAATTCCTCAAGGCTCTGTCTTAAGTCCAACTCTTTTTCTAATAGCAATAAATAACATACAGCAATATATAAATAAAATACCTTCTTTATGCAGACGATATTATTATATATTACTCTACAAAAAACCCAAGAGTTTGTCAACGACAAATTCAAAACTGTCTAAATTCACTACAAAAATGGTCGGAAAACTTTGGCTTTATTTTTTCTCCATCTAAGTCTGTCACTGTTCATTTCTGTCGAAAAAGAGGATGCCCTAGACTAAACGAATCTAATCTATATAACAGTCCTATTCCTCACCAGTCTAGCACTAAAATTTCTGGGTATGATTTTCGATGAAAAGCTTAATCGGGTGGAGCACCTACAATACGTTCGTGGAAAATGTTTTAAAGACCTTGGTCTCTTAAAACATTTAAGTAATACATCATGGGGGTCTGACAGTCATACACTTGTAAAGATTTATGAATCAATTATAAGGTCTAAGATAGATTACGGAAGTATTGCATACTCTTCCTCTAGAAAAAGCTACATCAAATGTATTGAGACAATTCAAAACACTAGTCTACGATTGGCTCTAGGTGCATTTCGTACGAGTCCGAACATTAGCCTACATTGTCTAGCTCAAATACCATCCCTTGAACAAAGAAGAAAGTCCCTACTACTAAAGTATGCAGCTAATCTGTGGCTTAAACCTTTTCTACCAACCCACTCTCAATTCTTCAACCCCACACTTCCAGAACATCGTTATAATAATAACAACTTAACTTTACCATCCAATATTCGTTTTTTAAAATACTCAAATACCATAAACTTTATTTTACCAGATAGACACCCTCAATACCCAAGAAAAGCTCCTCCTTGGATATTTCCTCAAATAAAAATTGACCTAGTTTAACAAATCAAACACTTACAATAAAATAATAATAAATACATTTCAGCAAAAACTCGAAACTTTACATGAATATTCCGAAATATATACTGATGGATCGAAAAATAATCTAGGCACTGGAGCAGCCTTTTTCACAAACACAACACAGAGAAAATATAGTCTAGACAAGACTGCCAGTGTATATACTGCTGAATTATTTGCTATTGAGAAGTCTCTGGAGTATTTAAAGGAACTTAGTAAAAAGAAATGGCTTATAATATCTGATTCCATGAGCGCTATACAGTCAATTGGGAATCTTCATCATAAACACCCAATTTTACTATCAATCCACAACTTATTGACTGAAATCACACGAAAAGAAAATCAGATGATTTTTGGATTCCTAGTCATGTTGGTATTCGAGGGAACGAACTGGTATTCGAGGGAACGAACTGGTGGATGCTCTAGCTAAAGATGGCATTCAAAATGGTCAGGAGCAAAGATTTTTGTACAGTACAAAGGACATAGCAATTAGTATATTACAAATGGAACAAAACTATACTCAACTAGACTGGGATATGTATAAAGATAATAACAAATTACATGAGATAAAACCCGTTTATTACCGTAAGACAAAACTATCAACTCGCAGTAAAAAAGAACAATCAGTAATTAATAGGTTACAAATAGGCCACACCCGTCTCACACAGAAATATTTACTTAATTCGGATGATCCCCCACGTTGTCTAAGATGTAACACAATATTAACAATTAAGCACGTGCTTTTATCATGTACTATTTTCAATAACCCAAGAATAAAGTATAATCTGAGCAACAAACTTAAAACTTTATTTTCCGACGATAAACAGATAGACAATTTAATTAAATTTATGAAAGAAGTAGGATTATTTTGTGAAATATAGAATATGTTCAATAATAACTGACATAATAATAATAACTATATTAATTTAAAAAATGCAATGGAATGGTGCTAAATGACCACAGATGTCGATGCACCATGAATCTCAAATTCTCTCTCTCTCTCTGATTTTATGCTAATTTTAGGCGATTTCAATATAAATATGCTCGATTTAGGTGGAAAAATGTCCACGTTGCTAAACACTGTTACAGAGCCTTTCAGTCTTAAACAAATCATTAGTGTGCCCAACAGGATTTCGAATACAGCCGCATCTTTGATCGACCATATGTTGGTATACTGCCAAGTTAACTTGTCTATGTCAGATTAACCGCCGAATTACAGTTTTGCCTACAGACAGTTGATTCATATTAACCTAACGAACTTTAATTTGGATATTGAATCACTGCCATTATGTATGGCATGACAGATATTGACAGTAAAGTCGATGTTTTTACGTCAAGCATTCTAGAGATTATAAATGTGCATGCCCCATTAAAAACAGTTAAAGGTAAAAAGAAACCGTATCAATTGTGGATTACGCCTAATATACGTTTAATGCAAAAATTTCGAAACAAACCTTTAAATAAATTTCGACAAACGAAAAGCATAACAAGTTGGGATTATTATAAACAACTCCAAAATTTTACAACTTCAGCTATAAGGTCGGAAAAAAAGCTTATCTAGTTTAGCATTTCTAATCAAAGACAAAAATGGCATGAGCTAAATAAACTAAATATTATTAAAAGAGAAAAAAAATAGGTTGCTAGAATCCTTAACAAATGTAAATGATTTAAAGACATATTTCTCTGGAATTGCTACCAATAACGATATACCTGATCAGAATTTGATTACATTCTATAGTAATAATAGACTTACTAACTGTACATTTAATTTTTTCTCCAGTAAAAGAAGATGTGGTGATGAGAATTTTGCAAAATATTAACACTAAAGCCTTTGGGATAGATCAGTTAAATATCACTCTAATTTCGCTAGCTTGTCCCAGTATTTTGCCCCCTCTTACGATTATTTTAAATATTTGTATAGAAAAGTCGTATTTTCCGTCGAAATGGAAACAGGCGAATATTGTACCTCTACCCAAGGTAGGCAATCCCATACAGTTCAGCCAGTTACGTTCGATTTCAATTCTTCCGACGCTTTCCAGAGTGCTTGAAAAAATTATGAAATCTCAGATGTCCATTTTTTTGGAAACCAATAAAATACTTCCCAGGAAACAATCTGGATTTCGAGCGAGCCACGGTTGTCCGAGTGCACTCTTAATTGTCACCGACGATATTTTTAGGGCTATGGATACAAGCAAAGCTTGCGTTTTGGTTTTACTTGATTTTACCAAGGCGTTTGACATGGTAAATCATGAAATTTTGATCTCCATTTTGCGGTGCGTGGGTTTTAGTGGAAGTGCAGCAAGTTTTGTCTTATCTTTTTTGACACATAGAATGCAGCAAGTTGTTGTTAATGGAAATACCTCCGAACCTCTAAACGTTACAACTGGCGTTCCCAAAGGGAGTATACTAGGCCCACAGTTATATAGTATATACACTTCACAATTTGAAAGATGTTTAAGATTTTGTAACCATCACATGTACGCTGACGATACTCAGATTTATTTTCCTTTTAAGCCCTATGACGTCGATATTGCTAATAATCGCATAAACTCCGATTTAGAGAAGATTCTGAATGAAAGTAAAAGACATCTTTTAAAAATAAACCCTTTGAAATCTGTTGGTATTCTTTTTTATAGTGATAATATTAGAAACAACTTGCTACAAAATCTTCACCTTACACTTGAAAATAAATCTATCATATTTAAAAATTCTGCGAAAAATTAGGGCTTGTTTTAGATAACAAAATAAGATTTACCGAACATGTTACATCGAAATTAAAAATTCGATATTCCACCTTAAAAATGTTATATTCCCATAGAAATTATCTTAGTTGCGAAACAAAAAAAATGCTCTGCGAATCTCTTGGCTTGTCACCATTAAACTTTTGTGATAGTATTTATGGACCCTGTTTAAATGCCTTAGACGTAAAAAGAATTCAAACGTTACAAAATTCTTGCTTAAGACTAATATTTGGAATTCGCCGAAGACAACATATATCACATAAACTTACAACCATAAAATGGCTAAACATGTACAATAGACGCATTTTACATTCGACTTGCTTTTACTATAAGATTTTAAAATATAAATCTCCTACTTACCTTTTAGATCGTGCTGTTTATCGAACGGATGTACACAACTTAAATATCCGTAGAAAGAACATATTGACAATATCAACACATAATAAAGAGTTATTTAAACGTTCTTTTTTCGTACAATATTGCTTTATGTGTCAATAAATTTGAAATTACTGATTTTTCACTTGCGTTTATAGTTTTTAAGAGACATTGAAAAACAAATTATTTGCTCAACAATTATAATACTTTGCTGAATTGAGTTTTAATTTTTTTTTAATTGTGCCCGCCTGACTTTTTTTTTAATTCTAGTTTTGATGATTGTTTTGTCATTGCGATGGTTTTGTAATTATATGTCCATATAAGCCATTTTTCTCCTTTCCCTTTCCTTTATTCCCTTTTTTTCTTCAATTTAATATTTTTAACATTATTTTTCTTATCTAGCCTTTCTACGTCATTATGTAAACCTCATATCTCTAAGTATAGAAATCAACTCCTATTCGACCAGATTTGCATTGGCTATAACAGCACTTTAAAATATTTATGTTGTTTTTATATAACTTCTTTTTTATCCCTTCATGATTTTTTTCTACTCGTACTCTAACAAACTTTGTGATTTTTATAATTCATTAAAAATTTTGTGTCTTCTAAGCAACCTGTAGATACAATCTTAAACCTAGCAACTTAACGTTGGTATTTGTGTTTATTTTAGTCTACTCAAGTAGATTTTTTAACTCTGCTGAAAAACAAGCCGGTTGGCTATATTTGCATTATACTTTGATAGTATGATGGAAAAGCAACAACAGCAAGAAATGGAAAATAAAAGAGCCTCCAAAGGCATCCCGGCGTTGGTGTCTCTCAGTAGAGTTGAGAAATATTCGGAAATATGATGAATTTCTTGTCAAAACCAAAAAAAAAACCGTAGAAAATCTTCATTTAATTGAAAGTCTTATGAGGAAAAAAGTTTATATAAATAATAATAAGAAACGAAGAATGTATAAGTAAGATAAAGTCATGGTTACCCGGTATTAAAATAGGCATCTTATAACCAAGAATTATAAAATAGTTGGACTCAATTTATTCGGTCACCTGACAGTTTGCTCGTTGGTTCTGATTAGTTTGAAACATATTTAAAAAGTAAAATGAAATTTCCCAATTTAAAAAGTATTTGTCGTTATTTCATAAATATATTCGTATTTGAATTACAATTTTTACTTCAAATACCTGTAAAAGTATTTGAAATACTAAATAAAGTACTTGAATTACTTTACTTAACAAAAAATAACTACAATTACCAGTTACTTGTTACTTTAGATAGTTTTAAAATTTTTGAAAGTACTCGCGACAGCTCGGTTGTAAAGTAGCTAAAAACTACTAATCCTTTAATTTTTGTACAAAGATCAAGAATCATATGGTGTCAACTGGTATCATGTTGGTAAAAATCCTATATGACGGGACAAAATGATGAATTAAAAACTTATTTATAATGATATCCAACTGACTTTAATAATCTTTAAAATGCGCCTCAAATAGCAGAATTAATAAAAATATGGTAAATAGCTCACAATTAGTGGAAAGTATTGAGATGTCGGAAATAGAGGGGATCAAAACGTTTAACGTTATGGATTAAAAATGAACATTCCATAAATTTAAATTTCTTAAACAACATATAATGATATCTCTACCAAATTGTAGTTGAATTTTTTTAATAATTTAAGAAAATAAAAAAATAATCTGGCGAACTAAAATTAAATATTTTGTATTAGGCAGAACATTATTAAATATAGATTAGATTTTAGCTACATTTTGTATAATATATGAAAAGTAAGTTTAACAGTGTACGAAAATTTCTCTTTTTTATTCGAGTTACCTCGCAAAATATTTTTGTGTTTTATAGTCAATTTCATTTCAGTCAAAATTCTATATTTTTTCTGAATTTTTTTGTTAATAACTTTCGGAACTTTTAATTAAAATTACTCTACATAAATGAAAATACCTAGTTGGCTATGAATCGCCAAATACCATATTTAACACTTTTATAAATGCGGTAAAAAATGATATAAAGCTTAATGTTCGATAATAAAAAATCCGGAAACGGGTAGAGTATGTAAATTTAGAATATGTTCTAGATTTCTATAGATATTTTGACCTTTTAATAATTAACATCTCAAATTTATATAATGCTTTCTTTCTTCGGTGCCCCCAAGGGCCCTGGACCAGTTGGTATACCACCTAGATCATTATTACAACTTATGTCTCTCTACTGGGAATTTTCCAAACTTCTGGAAGGTGAGTTTTCTAACTCCTACATTCAAAACGAGAGACCAGTCATCAGTTATCAATTAATATATACCTATAAGCATCCCAAGTATAATCACAAAAGGTGTTTAAGAGCTTGGTGTGTGATTTTCTCACTCTCAGGTTTGATTCACTTGTGATAGATTAACACTTTGGTTTCCGTCCACAAAGATCTACTGAATTAAATCTCTTTACTTATGTTGATGGTCTGTCGAATGCTAATATACAAACTCGGAATGGAATAGGCAGTTTTGCTCATAGGAGATCAAAAATTCTTTTGAAGCACGAAGCACAGTGAATTTAAATTATTTGCTGACGACCTACATTTATCTTGTCAAATACTTAAACTTAGTGACACTGAGTGACTTCAATATGATCTGGATGACTTGGTCGAATAGTGCCAAAGGAACAAAATTGGATCCTTTCAAATAAAAACCCATATATATTTTACCATTACCGTGGTGTAGTAACCCATTAATTGTTAATGACACAATTGGTCGGATAGCCCCATCTGTAGTGTAAGATTTCAGAATAAACCTGGATGCCATTTTAAATTTTATTTCCCACATTTCCAACATTGTTAGTAAGGCATTTCAGATGCTTGGATTTATTAAAATAAGTACTGCTGATTTTTGTAGTATGGCTCCACTGAAAAGTTCCTACTGTTCGACCTCACTTGGTGTACTCATTATGTGTCGGGTCTCCGCGCTATAATTTCCAATAAATTTATATTAACGACAAAATAATAATAAATAAATTCTTTGAATACGAGTAAGTCTATATTGGAAGAAAATTATATAACTCAAAATGATCGCTTATCTTTTTTCTTGAAACTTATACACGTCACTCCTGTTTTTTGTTGGGTAATAATATTCATATCTAACTAAAAAAGACAGCCAGTCGGTTCGCTGAATCATAATAAAGTAGTTACCGAATCTTAAACGTCTTGGTTGCGGGATCTGTTTTTGTGATGTACAAATTCGCTTAGGAATGCGTTATAGTCGGCCAGACTGTAACGTCTCGGAAAATTCCATGATTATTCTGGCGCCTGGAATATTCCTAGAAAAATAAACACAACAGAATTAATGAACCAAACAGACTCTAAGTATAAGATTTTTGAGATTTGTTGGCAAATCCCGATGGTCTGGAAAGGCCGGGATAAGTAGCTGCTTCCACTGATCCCAAGAATGTTCATAATCGTCCGAATTATCATACCAAATTTTTGCTAAACCCACTAATCTACTTTTATATGATAAATTAGGACTTTCTCGGCCCACCGGTTTATGTGCTCCAGCTGGTCTATTTTATATAACCATCGCACACAGCTTTCATTTTCATTAGATAAATTAAATTCAGGGATGCAGTAGGGATTAACAGTTATTTATGTATAATTTTTGTTACTTCCATTTTGTAGAAGTTGGCTTACAAGGTCCTTCACTGCTCAATTCTTTTTTGTTACTGTGATTCTATAGTTAAAGCTGTAGTTATTTGACTAGAGCGGTTGTAGTTATTTGACTAGAGCGGTTAATCAGAGAATGGGTGTGCGCAACGTCTGCGTTACACGCAGACGCAACCATGTTCGTGTAACTATACCACAGCAGTTTCTGTAGAAGGTACTTTTTTCATAGGTCGCTTTTTCTGGCTAACATTTTCAGAATCTAACATTCTTCCATTTTTTCTGTACCTCTTTCTATCTCTTTTGTATCTACCAGCAGAATCACTACTTGAGCTAGGAGAACTTGACGAAGAAGATCTCGAAGAACTTGAAAAACTCGGACTTCGCTTACGTTTATTTCGTCCCATGATTTGTTTTTTTGTTCAACTAATGCTTCGCCCGGTAAATTAGGTCTAAGCACAAAAAAACACTAGTTTTTAAAAGTTTCCAACACTTAAAACTACTTTCTTTGTCCACTAAAAGCAAGACTAAACTGAACACAAGTCTCTTCGAGCGCGAAAATCTGGCCTGTAACTATTGACGACAAAATAATAATAAATAAATATTTTATACACGAATGGAACAAAATTACGTAACACAAAATGATCGCTTAATGCATCGACCGACGATTATAAACACCGTAACTCGACCGACGCTTATCTTTTCTTGAAACTTCTACACGTCACACCTTCTTTTGTTGAGTACTAACATTCATATCTAACCAACCCCGTTTTTACACTTTATTAACTTCTTGGTTTTTCAGTCGATTTGAATGATTTTTTGATGCAATGTTGATACGACACTTTTCAATGCAATTTTGATTTTAATTTTAAAATATTACAAGGTGGACCAAAAATATTTTGATATTAATGAATCCAACTGTTTGAGGTTATATAATTTAATGTTTAACTCTCACTTAATAAGACAGTATTTTTTGGCAACTTCTGGAAAATACACTCTTTTTGAATATTGGCAATAGATTTTTTTTATTTCGTATCAATTTTTTCACAAGTAAACATTTTCCTTAATTGTATCAACGGATTCAGATAAAAACGAAACAATAAATTAAATTAAACCAATTACAGAAATACTTTATAAATATGGCCTCCTTCATTGGTTACTACGTGATTGTTATATGGATGCGATAACAGCATCATGGGGAAACTCTTGCTAACATTCGGTAATCCTTGCTTTAATCTTATCAACCGTGGTGTTTAAATGAAACATATTTCTTAATTAAATTCCAAATACTACAGTCAACTGAGTTTAGGTGCGTGCTGTTAGGTGGCCAATCAAGGGGTTCAATAACGTGAGCATAATTCTCAGGTAAATAATGATTGTGCTTCTTGACGTATGCGTACGTGTACCATCCTATCGAAACGTATGAAAGAATATCCCTCTGGTAAATGTCAGAGTTAGATTTATCTTCCACAAAGAAAATATGTGTTTTTCCTTGAACGGACAAATGCAGAAAAATGTTCCCTGGGAAATAAATGTTCTCTAGCTGTATATTACATTTTTTGTCTACATTTGAATAAATCTGTTATTATCGGGATGCTTAGACTGCCGTAAAATAAATCATTTCTCATCCAGAGAAATTGAAAGTTAAGCACGATTATAAAGTTTTTGGCGTACCTTGGAGAGACAAATGATAAATGAAGTGGTAGAAGAGAACATGGATGGAGAACCGCGGATAAATAACTAAATAATAAATAACATTAGAGATGGTATTGTTGTGGTAAAATACTAACTCGGGTAAGAGCTTTCTGACATAAATAACATTATTTAGCCATTAATTAAAATTTGGGCAGTAACAAAAGAACAAAACAAAAATGTGCTTTGTAGTTAGTTGTGTCATTCGTATCGGGGTAAGTTGTGACTGCCACAACATGCCCCATACTATACACTATACAGTTTGTGTAGTAGGTATGTACCTACAGTTGATTTCAAATAAAATGCGTACATGGAAAAGACAAAGACCAGTGTTCCAATCCAAATTTATTAAGGGACTCAATATTTTAGAAAGAATAATGAGGGTATATAAACATAAAACGAACCGGGGAAAAACATCTTTGGGCGTTTTTGAACCTGCAGCGCATAAAGTTTTGGAAAACAACAGATCTTTGCGGGGAGTTGCTGAAGATTTCCAGATTAAATACATGATGTTGCAGAAATTTGGTAAAAAAGTACAGAATCGAAATAATGATTTTTTTTTTGGCTTTGCGTCTAGTGCATAGAGCCACTACTATAACATATTTTTAATATTTATTTACTATTATACATTGCTTTATTCACTACTTGCTATATATTCATATATTTGCCGTTATATATTATTAATTTATACTCCACAATCATAGCCTCTTTCATTCTCCAAAAGTAAAAACAAATTAAGACATATTAGTAGGAAATAATGATTGTAATATTCTTTTCAGCACGTTTTTATTCACTTAGTTTTTCAGTTGTTTAATTTTTATTTTAGGTTTGGAGCATCCCTTACGTGTAGGGTATAAACGATCTTATCAAGTGTTATCAGATCAAATGGAAAGTGATCTGGCAGAATACCTGATTCATCATTCCAAATTGTACTTTGGATTGTCCACAAAAGAACTTCGTAAATTAGCTTACAAATTTGCTGTTAAGAATCATGTAGTAACTGGATAACTGGATCAAAGATACTGACTGGCTCGTCAGTTTTATTAAGCGACATCAAACATTGGCGAGTTCTGTGACTTCGGCTGAAAGGGATACTCTAGAAACATTTTGTTTTGCTGTTAGGGCCAGAGAAAATTCAATTCCCACAATGGTTTTGTTCCCAAGTAAAAACTACAGGGACTATTTTATCAACAATGGTCCTCCAGGATGTATCGGATCAGCCAATTCATCAGGCTGGTTGACAGAAGATGGTTTCTTTATATATTTCAACCATTTCGCTAATCATGCTAGGTCATCTCGAAGTTCTTTTGATTTTGGATAACCATGACTCTCACCTCTCGTTAAAAGGTATTTTTTTTGCAAAGAAAATGGAATTGTAGTAATTTCTCTACCACCACACTGCTCCCACAAACTCCAACTGTTGAACCGGTCAGTATATGGTGCTCCTAAAAAATATATTAATAAGGCTTGCGACTCATGGATGCGCAATCACCCACACAAAACAATGTCAATTTATGACATACCCTCAATTGCAAAAGACACCCTTCCTCTGGCAGTAACGCCAAAAACATTCAAGCTGGGTTTGCTGCCGCTTTACTTCTCCGATAATGAGTTTCTTCCGGCAGCTGTGACAAATCCTCCAAATCCGGAGAATGGAAGCAGACGGAACTGCAAACGAAGTTATTACGAGAAACGATTACGATGATCAAACCAACCAAATTAAAGCTCAGATTATCCCTAGAAATTCTTCATCTAAAACAGATTCACTTCCAGTAGTACGTATTTCAGTTGATTTAGAACCTGTAAATTTACCTGGACCTTCCGGTATTACCACATATTTTTCTCCGGAAGGCTTAAGACCAACAACCAACAACCAACAAAAGGGCGAAAATTTGGCCGATCAGCGCTTTGGAGGAACACTCCAAACAAGAAGGAGTTAGAAAATGAAAAAAGGAAGAAAGATTTGAAAGAATGAAATAAAAAAGCTATACAATCCGGTGTCAAGAGAAATATATGTATAGGTAAAGCAAAATCTAAAACCCTAAAGGTACTAACTTAACCCCTGGTCGGGGCAAGTTGTAAATCTTGGACACATATATATATATATATATATATATATATATATATATATATATATATATATATATATATATATATATATATATATATATATATATATATATATATATATATATATATATATATATATATAAATATATATATATATTTTTTTTGTTGAGAGTCAAAAATTATATAATATTTTTACAACAACCTGAAAGACGTATATTTATTAAAATCAAGATATTTTTGGTTCACACCGTAACATTTAAAATTAAAATTGTGCTGAGAGTTTTCATACAGATATTATGCGAAAAATTTAATTAAACCCGGTAACAACTAAAAAGTTATTAAGGAGTACAAAATGAGCTAATTTAATTTGGTCCACAATATATGTCAATCATTTATTTTTTAATTATTGCTATCATTGTTTATAATACTTATATTATAAAAATTCTGTTTTTGTAATTGGGTAGTTTAATCATTAATAAAATAAATAAGTAAGATAGAGTATTACATTTAAAAAGTTATAACTTTTTCTATTTATTAAAAATGTCACATAATTCTCTATTAAATGTCTTACTTAAATATCTGCTTTGCGATTTTTCAGTCAAATATCGATATTCAATATCTCTGCTGTTACTTAACAGCATTGAATACGGTGTACGATAAAAAGATCTCTAAATCTTTAAGAATATGCCTGTTAACATGCGACCGTTATAAAAACAATGTTCTAAATGATACAGGGTTTAACACATCATGATCTTAAAATTTGAAAACAAAGTCTTGCCCTTTATATGGTGAGATTAATTCTTGACCGTTTGTCTTTAATCGTTTTCGAGATTTTTTGTTTATCTTTTGTATAACGCAACAGACAAAACGGGAGAGCATTTCGATTCATCTTAATAAATTAAAAAACATCATATCAAACAGAAGCAATCATAATCAAAAAGTTCTCCCTTGGTTTCTAAAATATCGTAGCAACATCCTGGCATAGATAAAATTAAAATATTCATGAATTGTTGAGGTAATAGCTCCCATTTCTCTCTACTTGCTCTCCCCAATTGGTTAATAGTTGAAAATTAGTCGTTTCTTTTTCTTAACGCTAATTTGAGGCGCGACCAATATACTCTATGGTGGCCATACCATTCTAGTGATTCTAGTCATCGGCAATTGCAGCTCTATGGGGACGCACATTATCTTCAACTATAATACAATCGTCGCCGAAAGTTTTAACAAATGGGCAAATAGAGAGGAATTGAAGCAATTACCTCAACAATTCATTAACACATTGATTTTTTTCTATGCCATGACAGTGCCAAAATGTACTAAAAACTAAGGGATGCCTTACTAAATAGTAATATTAATTTTGAATATTATTGCTTGTGTTTATTATGATTTTAATTTACTGAAATAAGAATAACGCTTTAAAAGTTGGCATTGATTTATTGAGTCACCTAGTATAAATTAACTAATGGTACATGTTTTCTCTTTGTATTCTGTTTGTATTTAATAAATGTATCATAATCCCTAAAACTGCACGTAATAATTGATCTACACGTGCTGATGCTTACTTTTTGCGTTAAACAAAAATCTCGTTATATGTGACATTGGGTGCTATACTCCCGATTACACTTAGCTGAGGGTAATTAGACACCATACTCTTGGTTAAAGGGGTTTCTGTCCCGCAATTTAGACATTAGCGTCCCGATATGTCGTGGGGACGGACAAGTCTAGTCGGGGCGACAGACTCTCATACGAGGTCACAAAAAATGTGGGGTGCTCGGGGGTCCCCTTTGTCCTGTCGTCGACCGTTTTGGCCTAGTAGACATCATCTATGGAGGGTTTAGGAATGCCCCTCAAGATAGAAGGCCCCGAAAATAAATGGGGGCGGGTTAGAGAAGGCTGTCGGAGTAGGACAATAGCTACTCTCCCGAGATGAGCCAGACGTTGGCGTAGTTCAGGCCATGGTGGTATAGGAAGGGAGATTACGTCTCCAGGGGTCTATTAATGGCGTAATCGAGGCTAAGTCAACGTTTATATCATGGCCTGTGTTTACTGCCACGTCCAGGGGTAAGGACACCAGTTTATTGGGGAGTTTTTCACTGATTACCCTCAACCGATGCCTTGAGTCGAAGGGAGAACTGGTATTTTCATCGACCCTCAAAAGTTCTTCGTGTAACAGCGATAGAGCAATAGGGGGCACGTGTCGGTATTCTATGAGGGGATTAAAGTAGGCATCTAGGCTTTCACTAGTGAAAGTTTTAATATGGCCCTCGATCCTTCCTCCGTCCCGGTGGACTCTTCTTCGTCAGTCGAAAATCGGCCCAGTGCTACAAGTCGGTTATGCGGGGATAGTTACTAGGGAATATACCGACAAAAGTGTCCGGGTGACTGGACGAAGTATGCCTAAATAATTCTTCTTGTATAAGGTCATGGAAACGTTGCCGTGCGGCTTGTCTGATTCTCTTTGTCCGCCGTTTGGCAGCTTTGGTTACTGGGCGGCAGCGGACGGGTGGCCCGTCCTAGTAAACGCACCCGAGCGGTTCATGACAGGATCGGTGCGTATAATCAAAGTTATTTATTTACAAAAGAGGAAAATAGTCAAAGTAGAAACTGATCTAGTTTATTCTAATTACTTTGCAGGTAAGTATCGCAAGACTCTTTCGGCGTTATCGCATAACACCACGGTTATTAAGGGGAAAATATTTACAAAACACAAAATTAAAATAAATCCTATATTAAAATATACCACTACGTGGCTGTTTAGCCAGCTGAAAGTACCAAGGTCACGCACACTCGTGCATAAAAAGTTGTTTACTTGGCTTGGAGATAAAAAAAAATAAATTTCAAAAATTCCTAACATAAAAAACTTTCTAGAAAAAGGAGAAGAGAGGCCCTAATCCAGGCAGCGTCAGGCACCACCTGGACCTCGGGTCATTGGCAGTTCTCACTGGACCACAGCCAGCTAATAATTGAACTAAAGAAAATGAATTCCCTAAGGAAGGGCCCGGGCGGAGTCATTGCGCCACAGTTGTTCCAAACACTATACGTTTGCTTCTTTACTTTTGGGACACAAGTGGCAGGCTGTCCTGCCACAGGGTCGTCTGGTGTGCTCGGCAACTCCAGAGGCAACATGGGGTTCTGTTAAGTAAAAGCTGGATTTTGGTAAAAAATAACTTTTACTTTTTTCCTATTGACTAGCCGAATCTGAACCTAAGCACATTCTGAGTAAGACAAAATAGAACGATTACTTCGGCGGTCTAACATACGTACAATCCTAAATACACATAAGAAGATTGGACAATGCTTGCGACCCTCGAAAGATGTTGTACCTTTTCAAACAGAGGTATATAAAATTCCTTGCTCCTATGGAGAATTGTATGTGGGAGAAGTTCACTAGACTTAAGGAACATGAACGATGTATTAAAAAGAAAAAAAATGTTTAATTTACTCTAGCTGAACACCAACATACCACTGGCCATATTAAAAGTATAAAATAAACCAAGGTTCTAGCTCGGGACCAGAATTTTATAAATGAAAAATTAGAGAATTTAATCACCCCATAAAATAAGTGCAAAAGTCACTCCAAAAAGTTTCCATGTTGCATATCATATGCCTCATTCAGTTTATATCGAGTAATAGTAGATATATTGAATATCGAATTTTTAATAAAAAATCTCATAAGCTGATAATTTTGTACGGCAGTTTATTTGGTAACGAAGTTATCTTTCTCTCTTATTTAAAAAAAAAAAGTTAAGGAGGGTATATTTATAATCAATAACCCTGCAAATTTAAAACATACTATTTCCTTTAAATCAGTTTTGCCTGAAAATTTATAATTTATGGTTGTCAGTTCCGAAAAATGTTTATCCCCTGTCAACTTAATTGCATTATACGCGTCAAAATTGTATTAGCTTTTCGTTAATAATTATTAATTAGCAGGAAACGCTGACGACAGAAAGTAAAGCTTTCAATTTTAATACAGAAATATTTCATTTCGTTAGATATTCAACTTTGTTACTGTTAGAGGTAAGCTCTTCCACAATGACATAGTTTTTTGGTTTTCAATGCATAAAATTCCGTATAATTTTCAGTGGCGTGACCTTGATTTTTATTATGGGTAGACTACTCCAATTTTTTAAACAGTTCTTTCTTGTTGCATATTTTTTGAAAATATGGTGTTTTTAGACCCTTTTGAATTTTGTCAAAATCATTCGACCACTCGTTAGGTTAGTAGCTTCATCGAAAAATGGAAAAACCTTTTTGAAAAAGGCGTGCAACTGCCTGTCGAAACATCAAATTTTAATTAAATATGACATATAATTAAAGATCGTTTGTATATACATAGATACAGTTTGTGTGTAGATTTAGATAACATATGAAAAACTTTTGTATTATTAAGTTTGTTAAAAAATAAGTGAACATAAAATATGGCCACTACTACTGAAAAAAACTCTATTAGCTATTCTTATCAAAAATGACTAAGGTTAAAAGCTGCAAAGTTTGTTAGTTCTAGAAATCCTGGCTCGTATTTTGAAATAAAACTATTAACCTACACTTTGGAGATTTTCGAGGTTTATCTGCCGTAATATAAGACCTAACAAGACCTACAATGACTTAAGCAATTATCCAATGAATCTCTTTTTTTAACCGTCTCTAAGTGCTAAATGTAAAAATGCATGCAAATATCGAAAAATCAGTTAAGTACTGACCAAAAAACTGCTCAAGGTGCTCTCATAGAGACAATGGCCGTAAATACTTTATTAAAAAGCTCGAACCGCGATTAGGTCAACACATTCGTGCAAGAAATCCAGCCAACCTTTTAGAAGCCGATTCACGAACTAGAAGAGAACTTTAGTTGTCATACACGACACCCTTCTTGGCCCAGTTTACCTATAAAAAAAACCACAACCCATGAGATGTTGTAATTGCGGACGTACAGGTCATTCTGCTAGTCAATGCCGCACTCCCCAGTCGAAACGCCAAAATTTCCAGCCTAATTTTAGTTTCGGGTTTCAAAGGCCATATCAACACTATACACCGAACACGCATCCCAGCAGTCTAGTAATTATCCCCAAAATCAATTTAGGCCTCAATAAACCAGCGATTTCTCGCGAAGTCAACAGAAATCCCATCAATACAATAATCCACCACAATATCGTACTCCAATAATGAATAAAAATTCAAATTTCCTTTCTAATCAACAAAGGACATACCATGTCAGTGCTAGCGACTATTCGCACAGCGAAGCTTCTAACCCTGGTGAAATCTACTATAACGATTATGAATATCAAAACTATTACTGTCAACAAGATTACCTATACCATCCAAGACTACGATTATGATCAGTACACAATAGAGTCAAGAGATCATACAAATTATTAACATTTATTCTCTCTCCCAGTGTAGAAATCCAAACTCAAATACATATCAAATGCATAGAATGAACCTAGGCTAAATGAACCCCGGTCTAAACTTCACGAACATACGTTTCTTTAAGCCTCTTTATCACCATAAATTCTAAAAATGTATTACATCAAAGATTCTACTGAAAGATATAAGTTACTTATAGATTCCGGCGCGGGAATTTCCATTTTTAAAGAAATCACTGTTCAAAATTTTTGAAAAAAGTCACCCGAAAACTTTACCGTCCAAGGGATTACTGATCAAAAACTCTCTATTAATGAATCCCTTTCGCTGGGGGCAATCCTTATAAAGCCTATATTTATAATTTAGACATTGATTTCGACGGTATTTGGGTCCTAGACTTCTTAGAGCATTACGAATGTGTGGTAGAATAAAAATCAAAGCAATTAGTTATCAATTTTAAAACAATTCTATTATTTCAAGTAGACAACGAAAAAAAAACCGAAAATATCTCAAATAATAATTGCAACAAAATTTCAATAGAAGTTAGAACAGAATTTTTTTTAAACATTAAAGTGCGATCTTGCTAACGCTCTGCTAGTTGCGCAAGAAAGAGATGAAGTTAGATTCTCACGCGCTCTAGTGTAAGTAAATGAACACGGTGAATTTTTTACTTTAATCGTCAATACCTAGCAATGCGATAGAAAAAAATATTGACTTCTCAGGTATATCATTAGACCCTATAAATAACATCTCTGAGCCAATCTAAAACTTTAAAACAGAATAAAATTTAAATGAGGAAGAAAAAGAACTTGTGACAAACGTTTGCTTGCGCTTCACGGATATTTTCAGCCTTGAAGATGAGACACTTTCTTTTACAAATGAAATAAAACATTCCATAGAAACAAACATCCCTCACCCTGTTTTTTACCAAATAGTACAGGTATCCACAAATACATAAGAGAGAAGTACAAACTCAGGTCAACAAAATGTTAAACGAACGTATCATCCACCTATCTGTCCAAAGAAAATCGATGTTTCTGGGAAACAGAATTATTGTGTAGTCATCGAATACCGCAAGTTTAATGAGGTTACCTTTTACCCAATATATCTGAACTTCTTGTACAAAACGACGTTAAACCAAATCCATCCGAAGCGTACTGTATCGTTAATTTTGCCGAGTCAAAAATTTCAAAAGACAATCAATCATTTTAAGGACTGGCCGGCTATTATCGACGATTTATCCCCAATTTCGCAAAAATCACAAAGCCCTTAATTAAACTTCCTAAAAAGGATACCCCCTCTTTTGACTGTAAATTAAACTTAGAACAGCTTAGGAAGGGCCTTATCTCTAACCCAATTCTGATTTACCCTAATTTTCAGGAACCATTCTTGTTAACCACAGACGCAAGCGTGTTCGCTATTGGCGCTATTCTGTCGCAAGGCCCAATAGGCAAAGATCTCCCCGTTGCATACGCTTCTAAGACCATATGTAGTGCAGAAACCAAATATTGGACAATAGAACGTGAATTGTTTGCGATTGTCTGTGAAACACTTCCCACCATATCTTTTTGGATAGTCCATCGGCCCTTAACATGACTCCTCTCAGTAAAAGATCCAGAAAGTCGTTTAGCCCGTTTGCGTCTGATACTTGAGGAGTATGACTACAAAACTGAATAAAAACCTGGTAAAATTAATAAAAATGCCGATACATTGTCTCAAATCAGAATTAGCCACTTCCAAAAACCTCAGTCTAAACTTCAAATTTTCTCTTCCAGACGACATACGTAACAGACCATCAACTAGCAAAGAACCACGCCAATCGGAAAACCGAAAGCCAAGACGAAATAGATACAGAACAAACGAACAGAGGAATATAACCTTCACTTCAAAATCATAGAAAACATTTTTGATGAAAATTATCATTTTGTAAATAAAGAAATAAATATTGTCTCTAGCAAAAGTGTAAAGAATCGTTAATATTTGATAATCTCTTTGCAACTTAACAACGATACCGTAGTCCAACATCTCTTGTATGCCTTATTTAAGAGCAAAGACAAAATTCAACGTATAAAGGAAAGATACAATTGGCATAGTCTAACCAAAGACGTTTAGAATTTCATAAAAAAGTGTGAAATATGCCGAAAAGTTAAATTTTGTCGAAAAAACCTTAGTACACATTTTGTAATTACAAAAACCCTGAAAATATCATTCGAGAGGATTAATATTGATCTCTTCGAATATCCTCTTAGTAATTATGCTCTCACGATTAGAGATGAACTAGTAAAGTTCACGCAAGCTTATCCTATATCGAATCAGGAAGCCTCAACAGTCGTGAACACACTTTAAGGATCCACTGTGATTATGGCCGTGAAGTTGACAACGCCCTAATGAAAGATGTTGGCTAACTTAATGAGGCACAATCGACATTTTCCAACGTCTTCCGTAGTAAAATTGATCACTTGAGCGGTTTCATGCTACCCCGACAGAAATGATCCGAGTATATAAAACCGAAAATCCCAATGAACACCCATTTAACTTGTAAAAGCTTTTTGACTTGTATCTGCAAGTTCTTTAATTTAGCTGATCAGAAGTTGGAATTTAATTTTTTTTTTGTTTGGCAAACTTCTAAAGTGTTCTAAAAGGTGTTTGTTTAATAATTTTAATTATTATTAGTTATTTTCCGCCATGTTGAATTCGTACTACAATTTTCTATACCATAGTTAATTCCCACACAAAATTTGAATTCAATCTATTAAGTAGTTTTTCAGGCTGAATTTTTTTCGCCATCTTGGATTCGTACCCAAAATTTTACCAGTTGATTCCTATGTAATACTTAATTTTTATGCAAATTTCCAGGTAAGTTGGATAAGTAGTTTTTTTTGCTTCATATTAGAATTTTACCAAAGTATTACCAGGTCATCCTCATATGACCCTTCATTTTTGACCAAAATGTGAAGGAACCGGCGGAATTGAGAATGTTTTTTTGCACCTAGGGACCCTGAAATGTAAAAATCTGAAAAAATCTTGGAGGATGTTTTTTTCACGATTACAATACTTCCCTATATTATGCTATAAAATGCATACACTTTGTATTAATTTTTTTTTCTAATAATACACGAGTTTTTCATATTTATTTATTACATGTGGAAGTAGAATTCATAAAACTACAATTGCCTAAACAAACATGAAAATTCAGAAATCCCTAAAATATTATTTGAGTATATTTTACTCAATTATTAAATTTTGGTCTTAGAGTAGACTGCCCTGGCTATGCCAGTAGTTTTAAAGTTTGTTAACGAATTTTTACTTAGGTATTTATTATTAATACTATTAAATATTATTAGTTAATTATTAATAAATAATATAAAATTAATAACCTAAATTTATCGATAGGTGAGTTCATATATCAATAGGGCTGGAGCTAAAGGAAAAGCTCAAAAAATTGGGAATGTTTTGTATCGTTTTAGTTCAGATACAAATTTCACAAAATACATTTTTTATATTCTCGTTTGAGCTAAATATAAATATCTGTTGTTACTATATACAACTTTGAACTTTAACAAGGAAAAATAGAGTAGGTAAGTTATAGGAGTAGTTATAATATGGGAGCGCCTCCTCCTCCTCCTCTTCCTCTCTCTCATGTCCCTCATTCTTAACTTCCTCCCCTTTTATTCTCATTCGCATCATATTTTTAATTTTTTCTCTTTGTTCTCCCACATTTGATTTTGCATTCTTAAGTCTTATAA
Organism: Kuschelorhynchus macadamiae; assembly: GCA_030620095.1. Taxonomy (NCBI): domain Eukaryota; kingdom Metazoa; phylum Arthropoda; class Insecta; order Coleoptera; family Curculionidae; genus Kuschelorhynchus; species Kuschelorhynchus macadamiae. Next base: position 382,279 of record JAUTXW010002030.1, read on the forward strand.
ATAGGTGCATCAAGATCATTTTAGTATGTTAAGGTACGAGTGACTGTTAAAAGAAAAAAATCTGTTGAATAAATCTATTAATAATAATATTAAAATAAAATGAGTGAATCAGTTGGAGAAAGAAATCGATCCATTCCGCTTCAGAGCCTCGAAGAAATTATACCAGGAGTTCAAGAAGAAAATATACCATTAGTTCGAGAAGAAAATAATGGGATTGTTTTAAAAAATTTGAACAAAACTGAGAGTGAAGAGAAAAAAGTGTTTTGTGCTATTTGTTTTGAAATAATCGAATATTATGATTCATGTAGACCAAATACATGTTCCCACATTTTTTGTTTAAAATGTATTTTAAGATGGAATGATGAAAATTGTTGTTCTATAATGGTAAACAATTGTCCTGTATGTCGCACTAGATATTACTATTTGGTACAAATCTTCAAAGATGTAATTAGACATCATTTTGTTGTAATTTTAAAAAGAGGATAATATTTTTTTTATAATTTGTGTTTGTGAAAACTCTGGTAACAAATAATTTTGTAAAAAAAGTAAATGTAAATATATATATAATAATTGACACACATTTTTTCCTTTTCCTATATTGAAACGACAACAATGATCTAACAAGTTTTTTAATACATACTAATTTTCACATTACAATTCAAAACAATTGTTATGGGTTGACACAAAAAGTGCCACGCCCTAAAATGGCACCACTTTTGCAGATCGAATCTTAAATTTTCTTATGGGAATTTACATGTAAAAATGACGGTTTTGATTGTCGGACCGGCATAGCCTAATCTACTACTTTTTAATTATACTAATAATATTAATATAATTTGCATCAAGTAAGAGAAAACTCAATTGAATACAGAAACAAGCGTTAACAAAATGTTATGCTAATATATGAGTGCTTCTAGTGGCAGTAGACATAATCGACACTTTTTTTACATATGATTAACTATTTCATTTACAAATACAGTGTCAGATGTTAGAATAAAAAGAAGTATTTTGCATATAGCACTGAAAATATATAACCGCTTATAGTAACATTTGACATTTTTAAATTAATATTCTTGACGTATTCTTATTATCTTTACAATTTAAGTTTAAAATTAATATTTTTGACATTATCTATCCATTACGTTTATAACCTATATTTAAAATTAATATTGTTAAACTAATCTACCCATCACATTTACAAACTATGTTTAATATTAAACCTAACCTAACCTATATTTAAAATTAATATTGTTAAACTAATCTACCCATCACATTTACAAACTATGTTTAATATTAATATTTAACAATATAATTTTCTATTTCTTTTTTTTCATTTTTGTTGCAGTAAAAGCAAGCATGTTCAGGAATTAGTATAAAAAGATGTATCCTACAAATAGCACAATGTAAATCAGAAGCACTAACAACATAGGCTCTTTTGTAGTGGCAGCTCACGTGATCGGATTCCCCTCTCCGTAAATATCTCATGTGAATTGCACTACAAGGAAGGCAAATAGCAAATGTTCCTAGTCTTCGACTTTCAATTTTAGAGTAGCTTTGTATAACACATACATCTTTTTCTTCAAAATTATTAAATAATTCACTAGCCCTAAACTTGCTTACTTTTACGTCACCCTCGGTTCCTAAATTTAGTAATTGTCCATCCATATCCACTCCTTCGTCAATTTCCTGATCATCTTCCTCCATCTCTTCCTCTTCCTCCTCTTCAATATAATTAATATCGATGTTACATAAGAATGATCTTCTAACAAGCCTAGATGACTTGTCCAAAAATGAATGTTTATAAGTGATGGAATCGCCTTCCAAGTTATTAAAAATCTCTTCTCTTTCTTCAATTTGAGCGGCGATCTCCATATTATTTTCTTCAATTTGGACAGCGTTTCCATTCATATTTTCTGCCATTGTTAGGAACTTTGGATTTAGATCGATTTATTTGATAAAAAATTTGGTTATACGTTAAAATAATAGCGACAACTGATATTACAGCGAATGTTACTGTATGATCGTCGAGTGGATGTTCTTAAGTATATATCCCATCAACCACCACTTTTACTACCTGCAATACATAAGTTTTTTTTTTTTTTTTTGTTCACTGTCCCTTTCCCTGTCAGTTGCCTCGGGGGGGGGGGGGCCAAGGGGGGCTTCGCCCCCCACCCCGCTCCGCCAACCCCCCTAAGGGGGGCTTCGCCCCCCTTAAACCCCCCTCACCCTCACCTTATCTTCTTTCTCTCCCTTCCTTCTTTCTCTTTTTTATATGTTTCTCCGTTTTCCTTCCTTCTCCTTTTTCCTTCCTTCTCCTTTTTCCTTCCTTCTTCTTTTTCTTTCCTTCTCCTTTTTTCTTTTCTTCTTTTTTTAATCTAACCTAACCTAACCTAACCTAACCTAACCTAACCTAACCTAACCTAACCTAACCTAACCTAACATAACCTAACCTAACTTAACTTAACCTGAAGAGGGTAGCCCGAAATTGGGGAGCCGGGATTTGAGTCTCGGAAATTAAGGGGTCCGGGGGAAGGGGGGAAGGGGGGGGGGGAGGGGGGAGGGGGGTAAGGTAGTTGATCGGCTTGGGAAAGTGGTTTTTAGAGATTGTCGTTCAACTTTAAGTAGGACACATGTGATTAACTTTTGCATATAAAATCGCCTCAGCGAAGAGACGAATGCAATTGATTTCTGCATTCACACTGTGCAGAGCTCGCGAGTTTTCTGGTGTTTACATTGTGTTTATTTGGTAATTTTTCAATTTTTATTTTTATTTCTAACATTTTTATTTGGCAAGATTTAATTCTTATATATATTGGTGACATTTTTATGTACATTTGTGGCATTTTATTTGTTATTACGATTTTTTTTCATAATGGACAATTTTTTGGCATCGAGTAGCAAAATTATTGACAATGACTTTGACTTATACACATGTACTCAAATGCAGAATTTTGCAAACCAACAAAACAATGAAACAGACGTATTTACAACTAGTCAACAACAAACTATTCAGGACTTGAATGAAATTATTTATAATAGCCAAGTTCAAAATAATGCCAACAAACAGAACAACGAAAAATATTTATTTACAGCTAGTCAACAAGAAACTCTTGACGATCTTAATGACATTATTGACAACAAATCGGACTTAATTACAACAAAAACTAAACAAACTCTTGAAGAACTGAATGACATTGACGAAACTCAAAATTCTAGCGATGAGGATATTGTTTGTTTTCAAAAATCTAATACAAATTATTTAACATTAAAATCGCCAATTAATTCTCCGAGACCAATTTGCTCTCCCTTTTTGTTTAGTGAAAATTCTGATTCGGAAGAAGAACAAATTGATCAAAATTTAAGTTTGGCTATTTGTCCTACTAATTCACCATATGATATTGTAAATTCTGATTCGCAAGAAAAACAAATTGATCAAAATTTAAGTTCGGCTATATCTTCTATTAATTCACCATTTGCTATTGTAAATTCTGATCCGCAAGAAAAACAAATTGATGCAAATTTAACTTCGGATATTTCTCCTAATAATTCACCAGTTGAACAAAATTCAATTTCGAAACCATCATTTATCATTAAAAAAAATTTTAAAATTAATAAAAAAAATAAAAAACAAATAGCAAACCTTAAGTGTCTGGGTTTCGCTATTCAAAATTTAACTAATTTGATCACAATTAAAAAGGGAGACGAAAGTACGGTGAATTATGTTAAACAGGCCTTTGACAAATTAGTTGACTCATTTGAAGAAATGGATTCATAAAGTCAATTAATTTCTATTGCTTTTTTCAAAATTTGACTATAACTAAATAAAAATGCACAATATTAATTTTATTATTATACAAAGAACTTCAAAAATGCAATTGCTTTTTTCAAAATTTGACTATAACTAAATAGAAATGCACAATATTAATTTTATTATTATTATTATCCAGAAAACTTCAGAAATGCATAAGTGTGTAACATGTAATAAAGTCTTCACTAGAAAGGATAATTTATTGCGACATAATAAAAAACATGTTAACGGAAATTCCACAAAACTCAACAGTTGGTTGAAAAAACCAAAGCTTGTTAAAGGTAAGAACATTTTATTTTTCATGTTATATTTTGTAAAATATTTTTTTCTTAATTTATAGATTCTACAAATATTGTAAAATATTGTAAAGAATGCAAGAAAAATATAAACCAAAGTCTATGGGGTGGACATCTTCGATCTAGTGTGCACAAGAACAATTCCAAAATAGGCTTGGAGGAAGGTGTTGAAATTATCAAGTCAGCATTCAGGGAACGAATAATATCTTATAGGATTTCCTCACACCAAAACTTCATAAATGTGAAAGAGTATTTTCAACATTTGGAATACAAAATTGCACATCTAATAGATCAAGAACTGCAGAAACATAAATGTATCAAGCTAAATATGGAACTGTTCGGTTTCTATTTTAACCCCAGCAGCGACAGCTATGATGTCAAATCTTTTAATGCGCCGTTCCAAGTCATTTGCCAGGGATATCAGAAAAAAGAACTGTTAGAGCAAATCTGCACCATTATTGACCAGAAAGCTGACGAATTTGCAGAAAGAGATTCAGGTAAAGAATTTATTTTCGATTTTACAACAGCAACAAAAAAAGTAATTTTTTAATTTTTACGTTGCAGGATGGGCTTTGATGAATTTACTTCATTTGGAAATTAATGTTAACAAGCACAATCCGCTGAGAGCCTCATCTTTTATCGAACTTCCTCAAGAGATCAAGAGACGTCAAGCTGTGATCAACATTAGGAATGATGACAACTTTTGCTTCGCCTGGGCAGTTGTGTCTGCTCTTCACCAACCAAGCGGATTAGATTTTGAAACTTCATCCTACCCACACTACTCTTCTGTTTTGGATATGTCAGGTATAGAATTTCCAATGTTGCTAAAGAACATTAAGATTTTTGAAGAAAAAAATAACATTTCTATTAATGTATATGGATTAGAAATTATAAATCCTAAAAAGGGGTATGAAGTAATTGGTCCACTTTATTATTCATCGAATAAAAAAAATCAACATGTCAATTTATTGTTAATAAGTGATGATGATGAAAAAACTTTTCATTATTGCTATATTAAAGATTTATCAAAACTAGTTTCTGCACAAATTTCTAAACATCACGGAAAAAAATATATTTGCGATGGTTGTTTACAATATTTCCCTACAGAAGAAAATTTATTACAACACAATAGCTATGATTGTGATCATTTACGAATTAACCTACCTTCTAAAGAATTAATAAAAGATAAGTTTGGAAACTATTCATATGATAATATTTTGAAATTTGTAAATTATCATAAACAAATGAAAGTTCCTTTCGTGGTGTATGCAGATTTTGAATGCATTTTAAAGCCTTTAAATAATGACAATGTTGATAAAAATCCTAATACTTCATACACCTTAAAACAATATGAACATATTCCACATTCATTTGCCTATTACATTAAATGTTCATTCGACGATAATTATTCTAAATTTGAAAAATATAGAGGTCAAAATTGTGATACATTATTTATAAATTCTTTAGAAAGAGATGTGTATAACATATACAATAAATATTTAAAGACTCCTAAAAAGATGATTCCTTTGAACGAACTGGACAAAATTTATCATAACTATGAAACAGTTTGTCATATTTGTAATAAACCTCTTTTAAATGACAGGGTTGCAGATCATTGTCATATAACCGGTCTTTATAGAGGTCCAGCTCATTCACTCTGCAACATAAATTACAGAATACCTAACTTTATTCCAGTTATATTGCATAATTTGCGTAATTATGATTCTCATCTATTTCTTAAAAAATTATGCTTAAACAAAGAACAACTAACAGTTATCGCACAAAACAAGGAAAAATATATTTCATTTGAAAAGCTTATTCATGTGGATAACTATTTTGATAAAAAGACACAAAAGGCTAAGAAAAAAAATATATCATTAAGGTTTATTGATTCTTTTCAATTTCTATCCCATTCTTTATCAAAACTCTCTGAAAGCTTAAAAGATGAACAATGTAAGGAAATAAAAAAAATTTTCAATGATGAAGAAAGATTTAAACTTATTCGGCAAAAAGGTGTATTTCCTTACAATTATATTGATGATTATTTAAAATTAGAAGAAACAACTTTACCTCAAAAAGACCAATTTTATAATACTTTAACGGATGAGCACATCAGTGATGCAGAATACCAAAGAGCTGTAAAGGTTTGGCAATTGTTTAAATGTGAATCTCTTGGTCAATACTCCGACGTTTACTTACTCTCTGATACTTTACTTTTGGCAGATATTTTTGAAAATTTTAGAAGCACTTGTTTATCCACATATAAGCTCGATCCAGCTCATTTTTACACTTTTCCAGGTTTATCTTGGGAGGCGTGTTTGCGTTATACTGGAATAGAGTTAGAATTGTTAACTGATCCAGATATGATACACTTTTTCAAAAAAAGCGTTCGCGGTGGTGTGAGCTCTTGCATTTGTAGAAAATCTGAAGCTAATAATCCATTTCTTTTAAATTTTGATCCTTTAAAGCCAACTAAATACATAATTTATTATGATGCAACAAATTTGTATGGTTATGCAATGTCACAGCACATTCCAACGGGAGATTTTGTTTGGTTAACAGATAAAGAAATCAATGATTTAAATATTATGAATATTTCTAAAAAATCTAATAAGGGATATGTTTTAGAAGTTGATTTAGAATATCCTACAAGTCTACATTCCTATCATAACGATTTTCCGTTTTGTCCAGAAAACTTTAAACCGCCAAATTCTAAATGCATAAAATTAATACCCAATTTAAATGATAAATCAAAATATGTTATTCACTATCAATTATTAAAACAATGTTTGGAACATGGACTCAAGTTAACTAAAGTTCATAGAGTTTTACAGTTTTCTCAATCTGATTGGTTGAAAAAATATATAGACTTGAATTCAAGATTAAGAAATGATTCAAAGAATGAATTTGATCGTAATACTTACAAGTTGGCAAATAATAGTATTTATGGCAAGACTATGGAAAATGTTGATAGGAGAATTGACGTAAGACTTGTTACAGAGTGGGAAAAAAATAGAAGAAAAGATGGTGCTGAGAATTTAATTGCAAAACCATATTTCAAGGACTTAACAATATTTTCTGAAAACTTGGTAGCTATTCAAATGCAAAAGATTCAAGTTACTTACAATAAACCAATATATGTAGGCTTCTCAATATTAGATATATCTAAAACTGTCATGTATGATTTCTTTTATAATTTTTTAAAACCTCTTTATCAGGAAAATATTTCACTTTTATACACCGATACCGATTCGTTCATTTTAGAAGTCACAACTCCAAATATTTATTCTGACATGATAAAAAATATTCACAAATTTGACACATCTAATTATGAATTTAATAATATTCATGAAATGCCTATTACAAAGTCAGTTATAGGAAAATTCAAAGATGAATATGCTGGTGAACCCATTACTACTTTCTTTGGTACTGGAGCAAAAGCATATTGTATTAAAACGGAAAACAGTTTAACAAAAAAAGCAAAAGGTGTTAAAAAAAGTGCAATTAAAAAGCAGTTGGATTTTATTCATTATAAAGATGTTGTTGAAAATCATTCTAAAACCTTTTGTTCAATGTATGTTTTTCGATCTAGACAACATACAATTTTTACAGAGTTAATTAATAAATTGGCTTTGAGTTCCGAAGATGATAAGCGGTATAAAATTCCCTATAGTTTTAATACATTAGCTTGGGGACACCAAGATATTGCTTTGTATCAATGGAATGCAGAACATGAAGATTTAGATATATTTATGTAGATATTATAAGGTATTTAAATTTGTTGTTTTTGAAACCAAAGTTAGTCTTCATAAGTCTTTCACAAAATGTGCTTAGAAACTTTTGACAAAGAAATTGATAACAGTTATTTTAAAACATATGAAAAACGACTTTCCACTTTTAAAAAATGGAAAGGAAAATTGAGACCAGAAGTGTTAGCTGGAGCTGGCTTTTACTATACTTCAATCAATGATATTTGTAAATGTTTTTATTGTGGTATTGAAATTTTTGATTGGTTAAGTTATGATGATCCTATTGTGGAGCATAAGAAATTTGCTAGGAATTGTGATTTAAATAACTGTTTATGGAAAAATAGGAATCGAATAATTGTAACCATTCAAAATAAGTCTTCAAGCTACACATTTTATATAGTATTATTAATATCCTTATTTATGAACTTTTACATATATTTAAATTAAGTATTTTATTGTTATTTTTTTACAACTGCTTTTGCTTTCGTGGTGAAAGTATCTGCTTAATGTTAATAAATTTGGAATATTATTATTAATTTGTTTTAATGACTATCAGTAGATCTCAATTTATTCTTCTTTATTTTATTTTCCAAAATGTTTTTTATGTTCATCATCCCCCTGGCGTAACACAGTGTGAAATATGTTTTTCTAATAAAACAGACGTCACTCTAAGTAAATATTGTAAATTTATGAAAATTGGATTAATTAACAATAGTACAATTAGTTGGATGGAACGAATAAATGGAAATGAAAATGCAAGTAAATTTTTTAAAATTTTGTATCATTATCCAAATCGATCTATTTTTGATACAAATTGGATAGAAAGGTTAGAGTTTAAAAATAATCAGTTACAAATTTTAACCCCCAACTGTACCAATTATTATGACGGATTCAAAAATTATTACTTTTCCATCATTAGTGTTACATTAAACTTTGCATTATTTTTATACATTACCATTTTAATTATTTATCTTTATTATAAATTTCAAACTGGAAATCTATTTTTTCATTAATCCATTTTAAACGAAACTTTAAAGAAAGTGGGGATGAGAATATTTAAGTACAAGAATAACACAATATGTTTCAGTCTCGTTTAGTCATTATGAACAACGCCGTGGTTCATAAACCTTTGGAAACGCTTCTTAATTCAAAAATTTATTTTTTAAATAATTCTTTGTCAAAATTTGTTCTTGTTGGCATTAGTTTAAATGATTTTTCTCCAAAAATTGTAATTGGTGGAAAAACTGGATTTTCAATCGCACTAACCGAAGAAAATTGGAAAGACATTTGTGTTCATCAAGGAATTATTGTAAACAATTTCTACTTTCCTCAAGTTGATCAAACCAGTGTGAATATAAACAACATTCATCTGCAGGTTCAGAAAATAAATGATACCCCTGTTCTACAAATTACAAAAGGCCCACACTTCATATACTTAGGACAAGAGTCTTGGACAATTTGATTTCAAAATAATATTTCATCTGATTGTGGCGACTTGTGTACGCATGTTTATAATATAATAAGTCCAACAGAAAATCCTAACAGTGAAAATGTTTCAACTATGATGGAATTACTTGCTTTATATCCTGAACAAATGGAAAACAAATTGAAGCAAAATGGAACAAAACGAAAATATTACGAAGAAAACAATGAAAATGGATCAAAAAGAAAATATTACGAAGAAAACAATATCTTTTCTGGAAGAGAACAATAAGGTGCATGTGTTAGTGAAGTGGAGCTTTGCTTACAGACAAGCCCGTAGGAGTAAGTT